>MU182836.1:19632-48533 GCA_016904865.1 Pissodes strobi
TGGCTTATTGCAGCCACAGTCAAAATTGTAATGGCTTATTGCAGCCATTTATCACAATAAAACTTTGATAACTCATTATTGGAACACACACTTCATGAGTTAATAATAAAATATAATGAGCCTTCTAGTTCTGCTCGAAAAACTCGTCAACAGAATAGAAAGCTTTCTGCAATAAAGAGCATTTTAAACTTTTACGGAAGGCTTTTAAGTCTCGAATATTTCTAATCCGCAGTACAACATGATTGTATATCTTGATGCCACTGTAAATCAAGGAATTCCTGACAAGGCTGGAATGTGGAATGGGCAAGGGAACATTGCCAATCTGACGTGTACCATATACCAGCTGAGGATTGGGAAATTGATACTTATTTTTATGAATTAGGCAAGCCATTTCCAGAATAAATAAAGATGGGAGGGTCAGAATAGAGTGCTTGATAAAAAGGGGCTTACAGTGGGTTCTAGGATGCGCATTGCAGAGATTTCTAACAGCTCTCTTCTGCAGAACGAAGACAGATTGAAAAAGATTTCGAGAGCAAGCTCCCCAGAAGGGCAAGGCATATCTGAGATGTGACTCAATAAGGGCATAATACACGTTACGCGCAACTTCTCCACCAAGCTCTCGAAAGGTAGCCCGAACAGAAAAACAACCAGATGCCAATCTTTTATTCAACTTAACGATATGAGTATAGAACTTTAAGTCTTCGTCAATACACAAACCCAGAAACTTAGAAGAGTTCACAGCCTGGATAGTGTTGTCACCAAATATAAGGCCATCAATAGAACAGTTGAAGCCGATGAGGTTAGTTTTAGACATGTTCAAGCAGAGGCGATTGGCGTCACACCACTGCTTAATCCTTCCGAGATCCAACCCAATATCCCGCAGCAGCCGCCCCGGATCCTTGTCGCGCCACAGTACGGTAGTGTCATCTGCAAACAGCGTAAAGCGCCCAGCAATTTCAAGCATAGTCAAATCATTCACATATAATAAAAAAAGGATTGGCCCCAATACAGAACCCTGGGGCACGCCGCATGAAGTACGCTGTCTGCTAGATGACACACCATCTATGTGGACAGACTGCTCCCGGCCACACAGGTAGCTCTCGAACCACCGAAGTGCCGCGCCTCGAATCCCGTAAGCAAAGAGTTTCCGCAGCAGCACCTCGTGACTCACACAGTCAAAGGCCTTTGACAAGTCACAAAACACTGCCGCAGTCGCCATTCGCCCATTTATACCCTGGAAAACCCCCGACAGAAACTCGAACATTGTATCAGACGTGCTCCTATCAGATCTAAATCCATTCTGATTTTCAGTAAGAATATCATGATTATTCAGGAAGAATAAGAGACGATCCTTCACTAGGCGCTCAATAAGCTTAGAGAGAGTAGACAGCAAAGAAATCGGCCTATAATTTGAGGGAGTCAATTGATCACCGCCCTTGTAAAGAGGTATTACTTTAGCTAATTTAAAGCAACATGGAAAGGAACCAGACACAAAAGAGATATTAACAACGTGTGATAGAGCAGCAATGGCCCTATCAGGTAGACTTTCCAGTACCCTGATAGATATTCCATCGTCAGTCGCCGCTTTTTTGTTTTTCATAGAACTTATGGTTTTTCTGATTTCACCGGCACTAGTTGGGATAAAAATATTTAATGTATCAGTCACATTCACATTAGACATATATATTAGGGGGTCGGCGACTGGATGAAGGTCTTTAGTTAGATCATTGCCAATCGAACAGTAGTAATCGTTTAGAGAGTTGGAGTCAATATTTATTTGTGAAGATTTACTTGCTCTATTAGTAATTTCATTGACAATAGCCCATGATTCGCCTTGTTTATTTTTAGAATCAGAAAAACGTTTGGAATAATACAGTTTTTTGGCATTGCGAATGACGATTCTGTAGGTTCTCCTGTACAAGGAGTAATAAGACTGGAGCATCATGCTGTCAGGATACGCTTTCCTGAGGCTGTTTAAAAATCTCAGATTTGAGGCAGAAGTGCGTATCCCTCGTGTCAGCCATCTTCTTCTGTCTTTGCGCCTTGGTTAACCTATTGCAATGCTAAATGGAGTTCAATCAAATATAGAAATAATTAATACAATTATTCAATATTATTATATTATTGACCAACTCTCATCAACTTGTGCAAGTTGTTGTTTGACAATATGTAAGGAACTGCATTTGAAGGATCTGCCGATACTGATCTGTGACATATTTCCACAAATAACATTGATACAGGGAAAAAATATTGATAAAAATAAACTTACACAACTCGCCAACAAGAAATGGTATGGCAAAAATTCCAACCTGGTAACTTTATTCAGTCTCTTAACGCAATGAACTTCAATTCCTTGATTATCATACATATAGACCCAATCCTTTTGAGCCACGGCGAATATCGTCTCGAGATGTAGGAAACTGACATCGTGTACACTTTCCATCACATTGATTTCACAGTGAAGTTTTTTCGTGACCCAATCGAAAGCGGCCACGTGACCTTTTTTGCCTCCTAGCACTAGATGACGACCGTTCTTGGTGTATTTCGATCTGAAAAAAATAATATTTATAACAGTATTTTAAGAAAATCCAAATTTAATAATCTAAGATGCAAAATTTCTATTAATTTGTTAATTTTATATCATCACTGTAGTACATTTTGTAAAACCAATATATGTTCAGAATTCTTTACCTGTATGGGCCAAATTCCAATTTCAATTCAAACGATTTTGCAGCAGCTGATATATCGACACTATCAGCAATTTGTTTTTGTGTGAACTGTGTTGTGGTCTCTCCATCGTCCGCTTCGAGAAAGCCCGACTCTTCAGGTAACAAAATCTAAAAAAAAATTGTTTTTATTAGAAATGTTACTTTTTTTTTTTAAACAGATATTCACCTACCTCAGTTTTTGCCGCCAGCTCTGTGGCATATCTGATTTGTTTTTCTTTTGCTTCAATTTTCTTTTTAAGTACTTTTGTATGTACTTTACTTAGATTCACTCCTTCCCCTTTTGAATACTTTTCCAGCCATTCATTGGGCACTTTATAATTCTTCTTTTGTCCATTGGGCCTAGCTTTTCCATTATCAAGAATATTTTTACTGTCTTTATATTTTTTCCCAAATTTTTTGTTTTTGCTGATTGCTCGACTCTTATCTTTAAATTTCTTATTCATTCTATCTTCTCTCCGTCTACCCCATGGTTTTTGTTTTAAATCAGTCACATTAAATTCAATAATTTCTGAAGTTTTGGGTTTACTAAAGTACCTCGGACTTGGCTACAAAATTATGCATTAAGCAATATAAGACGAGGCCTAAGTAAATTCTAAATGTGTAGGTGGGTATAATAATAATAATATATTTAAAAATCTAAAGATAAGGGTATTTTAATTATACTAAAATAAAATTATAATAGTTAGTAAATTATTTAACGTGCTAGTTCATACCTCTGCAGTTTTGGATTCTATAGGTTCAGGTTGGACATCTTTGCCTTTCGCATAGTATCTCTGAAACTGAATTGAATACAACATTATACACTATTATACGAAGACAAGGAGTAAATTGATTGAAGTAAATTTCACAAATTTAAATACCAATAATATATTAAAAACATTAAGATTAGGATATTATGATATGATAGTTTCAATTATTGCAATAGTAAATAATTTAACGTGATAATTCCTACCTTTGCCATATTTCCTCTTATGATTAAGATCTAGTTAAGAATGAGAACTAATTTTTGCTCTTAATTCTAAACCAGAGACTCTCTCTGACCCATCCCATAAATAAATATATATATAAAATATGCTCTGACCCAACAATCAACAATGTGAATTTTGAATAATGGCTTTTTGGGTTATGTTTACATATCTTCTCTTTTTTATATGATATTGGCTTTGGTACTTTCCAGGCTGATTTGCCAGCACATTCCGTATGTGTTTGGAGTGAGCCAGGGCTGTTTTTTTTTTAGTTAGAGACCTAGCACGTCACCTAATGAGGCTACAGTTTACTGATGTATTTGCGGTGTAATAAATCGTTTGGTAGTGCTCTGGGCCTGTGATACGGCTGCCCGGGGTTAAATTCCTGTAGGTTTTTAAATTTTTTAAAAGGTTATGTTTGTAAAAGTATTTTTTTTATTAATTTTGGGCATGCCTTGGGTTAGTTTTGGTTAATTCCTGTTCTGTGAGCCCTCAAAGCGAGCGGAGGGTCATGCGTAAAGTGAAATAATACATTGGGCACATGAGGTGCCGTGCTAGGGCTAGCTCCAAGTTGTTTTTTTGCTTCCACTTATGTTCAAACCAAGTTCAAAATATTTATTTGAGAACGTTATTAGTCTTGACCTCAAGAATATTCAATACTTAAATCCGAAAAAAATACAAGATGACGAGAAAAAAATATTCATGAACTAGTGACAAAAAAAATAAATAAGTGGATTTTGACTTTAAGTAATCGGCCAATTGGCATGCCAATTTGCGTACGGTGATTGAGAGATAATAAAGAATATGTACATGTTTTTAAACTTCAACCCCATCCCCATAATCAGTCGAATAATGAAGACAAAAACATATATTTCTGCGACTCTCCACACTTCATGCCAGGCTTCGGTTCTAAACAATTTGAACCGATTACTTCATGGTGAGAATCCAACTTTCTGAAACGCTTTGAACCAGGATCAAGTTTTGACTCTAAGTCATATCACATTCCCAAACATTAAGGTTTTGTTTCAAGTGTTGTGAACTTGTCGCTTCAACTCTTTTAACATTTCTATTCCCCTCGTCTCTCTTCGATGAGTTAGAATGTTTGATTTACATACGCAAAAAAAGGTTTGTTTAAGACTCTTCTGGACATTGGGCAACAGAAATTGGCGCCTACCTACCGCAATTTTGAGCCTTCACGCATGTGTACGTGCTATTTCATAAATTTTTCAGTTCTTTATTCTTAATTTTGGGCATTGCCATGGGGTTAGTTACGATTAGTTTCGTTTGGTTGCGCCGCCGGAGCGAGCGGAGGGAGACGCGTGAAGTGTAATATTAGAACGACAACACCGGGCTACTGCCGAATGCGCAGGTCCGGAGGTCAAAAATTTAACGCGAGTGGTAACAGGAACAAGCGTCTAACAATCGGGCGGAATTTTCGAGGCCACACGCGCAATGGCGAAATGAATAATAGGTATTATTATGGCCTTGAATGGCCCTCCGCTCGCTACGGGGGCTCAATCAACAAGAACTAACCAAAACTAACCTAAAATTAGGGAAAAAATGGTTTTGCTACAAGGCAGCACACCCATCTTCCGGTGCTTAGTTAGAGACAGGGCGACCCTCCTGCATAATTTACACGTTGTTCCAGTGCGAGCGGACTATTTGGTAGGAACCTCCAGTAAGACGGGCTTGTGCCCATGATGATTCCCGACTTTTGCAAAAATATAAGCTAATACACTGCACGACTGAGCCATATGCAAGGAGGCTTCGCGCACTGCAGGTATAACCACTTTCTGTCAGAGACTCCAGAGTACAAATCCCCGCAGGAAATACCCCCGACCGCCCTCATGCCACGCTACCACGCACGGAAATAAAACCTGGAGCCCTAGTAGCAATCACCCTCCACTACGCGACCCATCCCTTACACCTTCCAGCCGGCACGAATTTCCAGACTTCCCCCGAAGGATTAGAACACGTTTTCTAAGCAAAGGGCTTCCACTACCTGTGCCGAATTCTGTAATCCGTTTCCAACGTGTTCGTCCTTCGACGGCAGTACCGGAAGTGAAGAAAAACAAGGTAAATTAATAAAAAACAAACATAACCTCAAAAAAAGGAAAACAAAACATCTATCGCGACCGACGGGAATCGAACCCGCAGCAGAGGCTAATTGTAGCCCCACGATCCCAGAATGTTTACATCATTTGAGATGTCATATTTTACATTTCGCATGGCCCTCCGCTCGCTTCGGTGGCTCAAGGAAAGGACACTAATCAGGTGCTAACCCAAACTAACCCAAGGATACTCAAAATCAAGAAAAGAACAAAAAAAAATAAAAAAAAGCAACGGGATTTGAACCTGGGCCGCCGGAGTGAGACACAACCATCTAGGCCCCTCAACCACGAGGACTCTAGCGACAAAGCGATTGCATCGCGAAGACATGGCGCGCATGCATAGGTTTGATAACATTCTTGGATCGGGGGCTACAATTAGCCGCTTTACCCGTAACGCAGGAATGACAAGCAAGCAATCTGCCTGCTACCCTACCGACGCGTTGTAGAAGTTTTGCTAGGACGTAGAGACATCGATAATTCCGATATTTCGTTCTTGTTTCGCCATTGCGCATGTGACATCGACAATTACGCCCAATGGCCAGACGCTTCTGTAACAGGAGATCTAGCTTATTGCAGATTGTCTATTTTACAAGAAATACCAGTTTTAGTAGCACAGAAAAAATAAACTTATTTGGGCTTCTTTATATATAAATCAGCAGCTCTCAAGTTCCATCCATTTCTTTGCTATTTTACGCCATGCGGTTAGTTGGCAATGACACTATTGGAGGCCGGTCGCATATCCGTATCGAACGTACAGGATCGCACCTTTCCATAAGGCGACTATAACATAAATGTTAGCTAGAATACCCTCGTTACATTTTATCTTCAATTATTTAAAAACTTCATGCATAGCCCTCCGCTCGCTTCGCTCGCAACGGGGACTCAACATGCAGAAACTAACCAAGTGCTAACTAAAACTAACCCAAAATATGAAAAGCCTACACATTTACATTACAGTCGCGCTATAAAATTTGCGATCTCGTACGTCTGATACGAATAAGCAGGCCGGTCTCCATAGATAAAATATTTCAAATTAAAATTTAAATTATCGTAATATTTTAAATAACAAAATACATATGGCTCAAAATATAGTCACTTTCGGTACGCCAAGAAAACAAAAATATCCTTTGGACTAGCTAAAGTAACTTGTTAAGATTGTCAGTGCTATTAGGAATTTTAGCAAATTAGCAGCCACATTCCGCATTTTCTTATAAGAAGGCGTCAAAACTCAGCTTCATTTACTTAAAAACGAATTAATCTTTATATACAAAAAGAATTAAACAAAAATACACGCACGCATGCGTGAAGGTTCAAAACTGCGGTAGCTAGACGCGAATGAACTGGGCCATTTCCTAATAATGCGGTTTGCGATATCAAAGGCGTGGGAAGCTGGGAAGTTTTGTTTACTTTTAAATGTTTGACAGTGAATCTGTGAAAGTTGAACATCCAAGTTTCAAGTTCTATATTAACCTAATTTAAATAAGTAATTACCAAGAAATGTGGGGATTTCAGCAATTTTCGGTGATATTTTTACTCAGTAGTATCATTTTAATAAGCGAATGCCATAATAAATACTCCAAAGATGCTCAAACCAGCACAGAAATACCACAGCAATATGACAAACCTGGAGATGATTTGAGGCCAATTTCTTTGAAACACTTGGATAGACCTTATAGGATGGCCAAATTAAACTTGCTATGGTCCAAGGCGGTGCATGTGGGTACCATTCCATTTTCCATCACTCGCTATTTGGTTATTTAAGATTAATCTGTTGTGATCTACGTACGTACTTTCTGTAAATATCGTTTCCATTTTCAGCGTCTTCCTGATTCTAAACTCACATCCCTCTTTGGTGAGTTGAAACTGCATGACAAGGAAGAGATCACATGGAAGCATCTCAGAGCAGAAGGAAAAGACAAAGATGGTTTAAAAGAGGCAAGACTAAGAGACAAACTCAAGACTATAATGACAAACTATGGACTTCTGGATCAAATTGACGACATTCACGACGAACAGAAGGTTTATCCTTATAAGGTAAAGTTGTATTATTTTGAGCAAAGTTAAATCAAACTCACATTATATTTCTAATATTTTTCAGGCACTTAATGAAGCATCTGACAAGCATATTAACAAAAGTTTGTTTAAAGACAAAAAGTTGAGCAAATTGTGGGAAAAAGCTACAATGGCAGGTTTCAGCAAAGATGAATTGGCAGCTCTTCGTGAAGAATTTCATCATCATCAAGATAAAATTGATCAATATTATGCTTTGTTATATAAGGTGAAAGGCGATCCGAGTGAACAAATTCAAGAAGGGGAGAAAAGTAAGTTTTATGTTTGAATAAATATAATTTGAATATATTTCCACAAATGTGTTACTTAAAAATTGTGTTTTAGATTCACTCGATGAATCTCTAGATAAATATAACAAAATTGAAATATTAGAAGAGAAGGAGCCGAATAAGGATTACTTAGACAAGGTAACTAATCCCCTATTATTAATTTAATTCAGGGTAAAACTATCCAGATAAAATTTAAAAATGCACCAATCCTAATCTTTATGACTATCTCATCTACTTTACATGTGTTTTAAGGTGAATTTGATCAGAGAACATCATAAAGAGATCAAAGATGGTTTCGATCATCTAGATAGATTAGCTGCTTCGGGACCAGCTAGTAAAGAATTTGTTGAGCCCAAAGTTCAAGGCAAGTGAATTAAATTTCTGTTTTATAACTATGCTCTACTCTTGTATATAAGTAATTATAAATGTGTTCTTGTGTCTTTAGGTTTGTGGAGAGTTGCGATAGAAAGCAACTTCACTACTGCTGAACTTCAGTCGATGAAATCTGAACTGTTGCATTACGAAAATAGGTAGGCATTAGAATTTTATTATACCAAAATGTAATTTAGCTATGTTTCCACTGAGTCAATCACTAAATTAATCAGTGATTTCATCATTTAATGGCACCATCAGTTTTTGGATCATATTTAGGGTGACCATAATGTTTAAACAAAAAAATAGTACAATTTGAATTCGTAAGGAAAAGCACCGCCGCGCCGATAAGTCTAGCAAGTCAATAATTGTATACACAATATGGGGTGAAACACTTGATTTTGCTTTCATACTGCGGCCTGCAACTCACTGCAAATGCAGACGTAAACAAACGAGATGCTACTATTTACGCCAAAATATCGTTCTCTCTTCTTCATTAGTATAGCGTCTTGTAATGCAACAAAGTGAAACAGCGAAGTAAGTCGCGCTTGTGACGTCGACCGCCCGCCTACTAGTTCCTTCCAAGGCGATCTGGTGGCTACACAGTGGGCTAAAATCCAAATATGCAATGCACAAAACTAGTCCATATAATAATTTTATTTTAAAACGTTAGCAGAAGATGATTTTAAATAATTGTGCCTAAATTAGACTTCATTAAAATTTGTCATTATTAGACGAGGAAATGAAAAACAAAAATTTCAACATATTTTTTTTTATAAATAACGTTACGTCACCAGCATTAGGCAAATAATGTTCTATGATGGTTATTTATTTTTACTTGATCTTTTTATAGATTACTAAAATTGCGTCATATGCAAGTAGAACATGCCATAAACGAGGACAAACACAAGAAGAAGCAGAAGTTTTCCGGCGAAAAGTCCCACGGACACAAATTGATGGAAGACAACATCAAAAAGCAAGCGAGGAAAGTCGATAAAATACATCTCGATATCGAAACGAAAATCATGCAACGGCATATCGAATTGTAGATTTAGGCCTTGAAACTTAAAAATAAAACGAGAAATCTCTCTTTTGTGATTTTTTTGTTGTTCGGCAGCCCCTATAAGGGCGGCTGGAAACTTTTGTAATGTTGCCAAAGTAGGTTTTATTGAATTTGATGTATGTACGTACGCTTTTAGTTTAAGACTATTTTGTTAGTTTTAGATATGTAGGTATTTATAGGAAAACATTTATGGATTTTGCAAAGCATTGTAGATTAATATAAGTTGAGATATAAAGACAATATTGATGTTGCTAAATCTTAGTTATCTTTTGCAAAACATGGATGAAACAGTGAAATATAGAACTTTTATATAGTTATATTGCATTTTTTTTCGTCTATAATTCAGTTTAAACCTACAAGACCTACCGCCGATAAGACTAGCATGTCAATAATTGTAGGTATACACAATATGGGGTGAAACACTTGATTTTGCTTTCATACTGCGCCTGCAACTCACTGCAAAGGCAGACGTAAACAAACGAGATGCTACTATTTACGCCAAAATATCGTTCTCTCTTCTTCAATAGTATAGCCTCTTGTAATGCAACAAAGTGAGACAGCGAAGTAAGTCACGCTTGTGACGTCGACCGCCCGCCTACTAGTTCCTTCGAAGGCGATCTGGTGACTACACAGGGGGCTAAAATCCAAATATGCAATGCACAAAACTAGTCCATATAATAATCTTATTTTAAAACTTTAGCAGAAGATGATTTCAAATACTTATAAATTGTGCCTAAATTAGACTTCATTAAAATTTGTCATTATTAAACGAGGAAATTAAAATAAAAAATTTCAACATATTTTTTTTATAAATAACCTAACCTAACCACCCAGATATTTAACCGGCAAAAAATCCGGCTCCCTCTGACACTTTGTAAGTCTAAAATAAGGTGTTGATAGATCGTCGTTGTTACGTGTGTCGTATGTATGAAAGTCGCTGTGGATGTTTGTTTTCGAATAAATAAGAATTTCCAATATAAAAACACACGGAAATGTCAGAATTCAGAGATTCACGAATGCACTCTGACGTAAGCCAATCCAGCCACAGCTCTACGCTGCAGAGCAAAAACTCTAGGAGCCGCGGCTGCCCGGCCCCAGACCACTATACCGTAGGAAAGCAGTGAATGACACCATTTTATAGTCTTTTATTATAAAATGATGACAGAGGGCAAAGTAAGCCGTTTTCAGGACACTGACGGATACACTACCCGCAAGACTTCGAAGGTCAAACACACTTCTGCTGAGCCTGTCCGCAACGCTATCTATGTGACAGTCCCCCTTTAATTTCGGATCCAAAGTCACACCCAAAAACCCCATTACGCTCTCCGTCACCAGATCCACCTCACATTTCCATAATAAAAATATCATTCGGCTGGTTTTTGCTTCATTTATTCGCACGAAACCAGTCACCAGTAGCCGACTGTGTCTCACACGTTCTCTCAGCTATCTCTTCGCAGGTTTTGAATCTCACGCTAATGGTAGTATCATCAGCAAATAGATTAAAGCTGGCAGCACCGTTACTTTCAGGCAAGTCATTTATGTATATTAAAAACAAAAGTGGTCCCAAGACTGATCCCTGTGGAACACCCACCTCAAGCTGCAATCTTTCCGACAGCACATTCCCTACTCAAACACTCCCTCAGCAAATCAGGAAAATATCCACTCTTAATCGATTGGTTGATAAGTTTGGTTAATAGATATACTATAATTTCCCGCACTAATTTAAGAAGAGGTGCATTTAAATGATGTATATCCCTTGTTTTATTTTTTAAGTTCTTTATTATTTCTCTAACTTCATTGTAAGTGACATCATCATCATCCAGCCATTATCTTGTCCACTGTTAGACGTAGGCCTCCCGGCCGTAACATTGCCCAATTGCTTCGGTCCTGGGCCACTTGCATCCAATTTAGCTCCATTCGCTTCAAGTCGTCCGTCCACCTAGCTGGTGGCCGCCCTCGATTTCGGTACGCTTCCTCTCTTGGTCCAGATTTATTTCATTTGAAAGTTTTTGTGGATCACCCCCTGTAAGCCACAATGGCTTTGATTTTTGGAGCCACCCCTGATCTCTTTTACAATTTGCCAAGATACTTTAGTCTTGCTGTCACTTGCCTCAATTCTTTCCTGATAGTGAGCTTTACGAGACTGTGAAAGAAGAGAGTTGTATTTATGTTTTTCTGCTCTGTAAGCATCTTTGAACTGAACATTATGACTAGAAAGAGTTAGCAAGATGTCGAGCCTAGATTTGCATGCTTTAATTTCAGGAGTTTCAAAGTGTTTTTGTTTTTTGTTTTTCCGATTATTATGAATTACTTTTAGAGGGAAACAATGTAGAAAGTGTGTGTGAACAATATTCATAAAGAATGCCCATTGGTTGTCTACATCTCTAAAGTCAATCATAAAGAGGGGCTCCCAATTGATCTGATTAATTATGAATTTAAATAAGTTTTTGCTTTCATCATTAAATATTCTTTTTTTATGAGTATTATTATCAAAATTGTCCAATTGAAAAGTTACCTTCTGAGCCAAGTGGTCTGATGTATGGGGATTGAATACAGCGGAGGTGAAATCATTTACATTTGTAAAGATATTATCAATACATGATTTTCTCGCCCCTTGCACATGTGTGTATTCAGTAACTGACGGTTCTATGCTGAAAGACCTTAGGAACATCCTTAGAATACCCGGCCACCTCGCACCCTCAAAATGTCCTCAGAATGTCCAGGTTGAAATCACCAGCTAAAAAAATATATGAATTATTATCAACGAAATCATTTAAAATTACACCCAACTTAGCAATTAAAATTTGTGGATTTTCAGTCCGGTAGATACACATGATTACAATTTTCTTTCTGCCAACTTGCACTTGTGCAGCGGAACATTCGAAGATGAACTTTTCTGATAAGCTGGAGATATCAGTTCTAGGTTTGGGATTGTACTTGTCATTGATATATATTGCACTGCCACCATGTTCATTTGGAGCCCTACAATAAGATGATGCCAGCTTAAAATTCATGATATTGTAGTTTCTTAATTGTTCTTGGGTCTTCCAGTGCTCGGTTATAGAAAGAGCAAGACAATCATCATGTTCATTTACAATAGAATTAATGGCATCTATACTCGTTCCTAATGACTGCGGGTTTAAGTGGATGATGGACCATTTTCTTTGATTGGAAACTTTCTGACGCTGGAGTGTCTTTGGAGATACTGAAAATGGTTAAATATAACACCATTTGGCCATAATTCTTCCTTCATTAAGTCAGGTTTCTTTACATCAGGTAGTGTAAGCTCGAAAGAACTCCTGTACTTATCGTTTTTGGTTTCCATTTTTTCGCAACTCACCCCATGATCTAGTTGATGCTGCTTCAGGAAATTAAGTATTTCCTGGGCTTCGGTTTTGGGATCCAAGCCGGATAGGAAGATCGCTGACTGCCTTTGAGCCACAGCGAGAGTAGCTGTGAGATTTTCATTGATCCCTCGTAGCGGATCGGGTATTTTGGAACGCCTTTTGTTTTCGACAACCTTCCACTCATTTGATCGCTGAGTTTTGGGCTGAATAACGTCAATTTCTCTGGATTTTTCATCCTTTTTTGTTTGCTGCTCGTTTTCATTTCGGCTACGGCGGCCATTTTCATTTCCTTCTTCAGCTTCAGTGATAGAAGACTGAGCGCTGGCGGTAGTGGTTCAAGTCAGTGCTGTCACCTTTTTTGTGTAGAACGATAATAACGGCATTGTGCCATAGCTCCGAGGTTGTTCCTCTAAACAGGCATTCTGTGAATAGTCTGCTAAGAGCCTGCAGGACACATTTTTCGCCTGGCTTAATCGCCTCTATCATTACTCCGTCGTCTCCTGGTGCTCTGTTGTTTTTCATTTGTCGTAGAGCACTATCAATCTCAGATGTTGTTATATCTGGAATGTCTTCGGAGCCTTCGTTTTGCACATATGAATTGGTTATGACGCGGTGTTCGGGGCCTCTATAGATCTCCCCATAGAACTCCTCCAGAATCCGTAGTATTTCCTCTTTATTCGTAGTAACTTTGCCTTCTGTATTCCTCAACATCGTTATATTCTTTGAGCCTGGCGTGAGATTTTTCCTTAGTACCTTCAGACTCTTATTTGTTTCAATCACTGTTAGTATGTTGTCGTAGGTCTTTTCTGATTGCCGTGGAAATAGTTTTGTTGAGTTCTCTTAATTCGTTCGGCTTATGTTCTATTCTCCTCTTATTTCTCGGCGTCTTTTCATTAGGTTTTTAGTTTCTGTGCTGAGCTTTTCTTGGCCTGTCCTTCTCTTGGTGCAATGTTGTTCTTGGGCATTCTTTAGTGCATGAATTAAATTTTCGTTCATTCTATCATGCATCATGCTTGTCCGTTATGTCTCCATCCAACAGGTCTCTCCTAATCTGTTCCTGGTATGTGTCCATATATCTGTCCATCTTGCATGGGCACAATATTTTGTGTAAGTGACAGGTTGAAATGTAAGGCCTGGGCCCCTTCTGGTGGCAGTTTAAAAATCAGACATGTTATTGTCAGGATTTAGGTCACCTAGTAACTCCTGAGCAATGTTAATAAAATATCTATTGAAATTATGTGCAGGGATATTAATATTTGATGATTTTTTTTCTGACCACGATTCGTATTAATAATACACACATTACCTTAGAAAGATTGTTTGCATTTTGGATGCGGGCATCATTATGTCTTTTCTTTGCACTTTTTATATTTCCGTCTAGAAGTTGCGTTGCTGAAGCAATGCTCTAGTCGGGCTTGATTGAGAGAAGTCATTAAGGAAGCCCACCCGCTCCCTGAACTCTCTTAGATGGTTTTTGAACCACGGACAAAGATTTTTAGGGTTTTTTGCTTTAATGTAAAGCAGGGATGGGTGATGACGCGTCGAAAATTAATTTTCGACGTGATGTCGAAAAACCCGTCGAAAATGTCAAATATTGTCGAAAATGTCGAATATTTTATTCCCCCATGGACTAACATACCTTTTAAAAATACGTTCTCAAAGGTTTTCCAGTGTATCTAAATACTTTTTCTAAATGGTTCTTTGTTCACGATCACGACAGATTCACGAAAAAAATTAAAACAAAGACGCCTTTTTCCATTTTGTTTAAATACATTTGGCAATATAATAGCATATTTTACTGAACGACCCTGCGACGGCAACGATGCAACGGTCGAGGCACGCATTCGGGGAATCCCCTCAAATTGAACGGGAGTTCGGCGGACGGGCGGTGATTTCCAGCCTGGTTATTTGATTTTAAACAAATAGTTGCTGTTAAAAAAGGTGATTTATTTAATTGTATTAGTTTAGTGTAGTGTGTACGTGTACCGTGTACTGTGTAAGTCTATATAGATCATTGGAATAGCGCATCGGAATTGATATAAAAAATATATTCAATGGCTGGGCGACCTCAACATACACTTTGGAAAGAATATGGTTTTGATTTGATTAAAATTCAGGGGAAATGCGCGTCTTTATGCAGCTACTGTGACAAAACTGTAAAAAATACAGGCAAGAAAAGACTACTGAGCCATAGAAATGTTTGTCAACAGAATACACAATCGAAGGGTAAGTAAAAATAAAAAGTACTACGATTTTTCTTGGTATGTCGAAAATGTCGCTTCATCGGCGCGGCGCTGTTGCCGTTGCCAAACTGATTTGGCACGTTTTAATAGCTACATATTCACCGTGCTTTTAAACTCGCATTCTATTCTATAATAATAAACTAATGTTCATGTGTCAAATTTTAGTAGGATATAAAAAATAAGGGTAGAAAGTATGGATGGAAATTTCGGGGACCGTCGACAAAAATTATTCACAAGAAACTACGCATTTTAACTAGTAAATTGAAAGAATAAAAATTGCGGTAAATGCCCTTTTGTAAGAATTATTTCAATCAATCGATTTACAATCGACTAAAATCGACTTCTCTATTCTCTTTAGCCTTTTTTAATTTTTGTTTTTGAGTAGGTAGGTACTCAGATTTAATTTTTTGAATGCTTTTGGCGTTTTGGTGAAGAACGAAAGGTAAAAGCTTAAAAGGAAAGCGGAAAATTTTTAATATTTTGCAAAAAATAGCGCAATAAGTATATAATTTTATTAAATGGAAAAATGCTTTTTTAAAGCTGAAAATATATTTTTTTAAAAAGTTTGATGTGGAGAGCGGAGAGACTGATTCCAATTGCATATTGCGACAAATTTTTTGCTACGTATAGTCTTTCTGTTTTTAGTAAACCAGAAAACCCTGCAAAAGGCAGTTGTGGAAGTATCCGACTCAGACGATGAAGATGATCAGCCTTTGTCAAAACTTTTAAAAAGAAGTGAAAATTGCAATTTAGGTAAAATTCCTAATAACAATGATCTAACATCTGGAAATGTAAATATTGTTCCCTCGGCTGAGCCTGGATATTTCTGCGTTGAAGATGAAGAACAACATAGCATAATGGAAGAAACAGAGACCACTGACACTGAAACACTGGAAATACTGGAATCTTTCAATATTGATGCCCCTGGCCCTAGTACTAGTGGACCTAGTGGTAGTAGTTGCAGTTTTTTTGGATCCTCCTATTCCCCCTTATGCAGTGTAAACATGGTAAGCTTTAATGAAAATTATTGTCCTTGGGGAAAATAATAATTTGTAATTTTTTTCAGTTACAAAAAAACAAGGAATTATCAGAAGCGACAATGGTAAAGCCTCTCAATCACAGGAAAAGTTCAAGTAATACAAAGAGTATTATTAAAGGCAAAAGTTCTGGTACTCTCTCGCAATTTTGTGACAAAATGTCGCCCAAAGAAAAAGAAGGTCTAGATAAAGCCTTGGTTACATTTATGTTTGGATGCAACATACCTTTTTCAGTCGTGGAGTCTTCGCATTTTAAAAGTTTCATAAACTCTCTTCGCCCTTCATACAAGTTACCCACAAGAAAAACTTTAACCAACTCGTTACTACCAAAATGCTAGGAAAATTGTAAGAATTCTTTGAAGAATTTTGACGCCAAGTCCGTTATGTTGATTGACGGTTGGAAAAATTCTTCTAATAATACGAAGAATGAAGTATGCCTTATTCATAATGTAGAAGGTGATATAGCTTTCCTTGAATCTTATGATCTTACAGGAGAAAAGGAAACTGGAGATAAACTACAGGAAATTGTCGAGCAATGTGTAATTTTAGCAAAAGAATTATATAATACTAATATTTATGCAATCTGCTCAGATAATGCTAGTAACATGAGAAAGATGGGTTCCCAAGTCAATCTTTGGTACTCAAATTGCAATAGTCATACTGCAAATCTTTTAGCAAAAGAATTGGTGTCAGATCATATTGCAGGAAGAGTACAAACCGTATTAAAAGAATTTTCATCACCTGATCTGGAAAAAAGTATATTAAAACATAATGGAAAAACAATAATATTAGCTGGGGAAACACGCTGGTGTTCATTTAGAGACTCTTTTGTTAACTTTTTATATAATTTAAAGGCCATGAGAAATGTGATTGCAGAAGATAATACGAAAATCAAACCAAATGTAACTAAACTTGTTTTTGATGAAAATTTAAAAAAGCAAGTAGAGGATAGCGTTAAGTTATTCGATCCCGTATGCAAGCTTTTAAATAAATTACAGAGTACACAGGCGTCAATTGCTGATGCAGCTGAGGAATGGTTAACATTGCGTTTACCAGATGGCTTTGAAGAATATGACCATTTTGTGAAAAAACGACAGAAACAAGCATTAAATGTTTATTCTCTATCAGCAAATTTTTTACATCCACTTTTAGAGGTAAGATGTTATCAGAAGAACAAATTCGAGATGTAGAAAATTTTCTTATAGATAATTTAAGTGTTGATGCATTAAATGATTTCCATTTGTATAAAAATAACAAAAACTTTTTCCAAAAACTTTTTTCCAAACAAATCGGGAATGTGCAGACTTTCTGGGGACTGGCCGAAAGACACCATTCAGAACTGGCTAAGTTAGCCATGAAGTTAAATTCAATACCAGCCTCTTCGGCACAGCTCGAGAGACTTTTCTCAAATTGGTCCTTCATTCACTCTAGGCTGAGAAATAGACTCAGTTCAGAAAATTCGAAAAAACTTACTTACATCTATTACCACTTGAAAATAAGGGATGAAAACAGAAGTGATGAATATTAGTTTGTTTTTATAAGATATTTTAAATGCCAATTTTTGAAATCCTTTGTGAATGTACTTTAAGTTTATAGTCATGTTGTTAAGTTGACAATTGACATATTTTTATTAACCATCTGCTGCTTTGTATTTCCATGCTTTTTAACAAATATATTAATATTAATACAGATTGATTTATAGTTATTACTATACGATAACCGAGACTATAACCAACTTACTCTTTGGTTATAGTAAAACCAAATTAAAATTTCCAAATATATTTTTGACTGTCGAATATGTCGAAAATTAATGGTGTCAAAAAATAATTTTCGACGCGTCGAAAAAGGCGTCGAATATGTCAAATTTTCGACGTACCCAACCCTGATGTAAAGTAAGTAAAGTAAAGTAAAGTTAATTCATGCTTACAAAAAAATTTCTTACAATCGTCAATAAAATGGTGCTCTCTAAATATTATGAATTAAAATGCTTGATAAAATGTTACAATCAAATCACAAACATCTTACACATATACATACAAGTTTTATAAATATACTAACAATACACATTTAAAACATAAACTAAAAACTTAATTTAAAAGATATTTTATGCTTAGGAGACCTTAATACATAAAATGTTATTATATCCTACTAGCTACATAAAACTATGTTTGGGTTTTCACAACTCTGCCCGCAAATACTCATCGAAGCTATAAAAAGCCCCATCAGCCAGCATTTTTTTACAGAGGAGGCAAAAAGTTTTCCGTTCAAAAGTTTAAGGTCATTTGGAAGTCTATTGAAAAAGCTTGGGGCATAATATGTAGTTGAGATACGGGATTTATTATATAAGTCTCGAGAATGGAATCTCTAGAAGACTTACTTGCCGTGTGTTATGATTATGAACTTCTGACCTTTGGGTATATTTATCTAGATTAGACACTCAAAGATATAACGTGATGGTAGTGTAAGAAGATTGAGGCGCTTAAAAGAATCCCTGACACCATCCCTGAAACCCAGATCCTCGATAACCCTCAGAGCCCTTCTTTGCAACTTAAAGATTCTCCTACTCTGAGATGCATGACCCCAAGTCAAAAGACCATAGTTGCAGGTCGACTGACTGGCCTGATCCAGAAAAAAGCCAGCTGTAACTATGGCCAATGGTACACCCTTAAGAGTCTCCTCCGCTATACCTGCAAAAAAATGTTAAACTCAGATGAAGTGAAGCCCATGGGATCCTCGCCCTTCACGACTTTCCTCTGTTGGTTTACAATCTGCCAAGCTGCCCTTGTTCTGTTATCGGCTTCCTGTATATATTGAGAATTTGCCTGTTTTTTTGCAAATATAATCTCATTCCTTTATCTCTTTCTAAAGGCTCTTACCTGATCCCCAATTTCAGGATGTCCAGTATTTGCATATAAAGAATTCAAAAAATGTAAGGTTTCACGCATTTGCCTCAAATCATTGTTAAACCAGGAGACACGGCAGTTTTTTACCACATTTCTCCTCCTTACAGGGAAAGATGCATCTATGGCATTTACTAACAAAGTCATAAAAAATGATGCCTTATCATTCACCGAAAGAGAAGAGTGCAGAAATGCCCAATCAGTACCTTCTAAAACTTGAAACACATTCCGAATACCCCCATATGTCATGGGTCTATAAAAAATTGGCTTTGTCTGGCTAGTATGTTGTATGATAGGGATTTCAACTTCAATTTGAACAGCTTTGTGATCTGATAAAACAGCCTCAAGGATAGTTCTTGACAAAATTAAAGAATCCTCAAAATTAACAAAGATATTATCAATGCAATTTAACTGCCTTGTATTTTTAAAAAAATGTTGTGAAAACCTATAAGAATTTAAAATATCAAGGAAGCATGTAGTTTGTAATTGTTTTCAGGAAAAGCAGGTTTAAAAACTTCACATAATAAATTGACGAACCAATGTATTGGATGCATCAACAAGGAAATCCAAAGATATCTCACCAACTAATGCAAAGAAATTAATTTTACCTGCCTCCGCTATGGGCCTACAGATCTTTGTAGCAGAAATCGAACTCGGACTGGCCTCGTCAAACAAATCAAGGATCACGATTTGGGCCGTGTGATCTGACAAGTTAAAATCTTCGCTCTCTGCCACACACCGCTCGACCTCCTCGCCCTCGCAGAAATTTAAAAATATATTGTCCAGAGTTTATTATTAAAAATTTGCTTCAAAATCTTTGCTGCACAGATTTTACCTAAATTTTCATACCCTAGTTGCACAAGAATACAAAGTTTGACTGCATTTATCCGAAACACGTCTTATGGAAACGCAAATCAAGAATTCCCGCGAAAGACTAATCCATGGCCTTCACAGCAGTATATTAAGTAGGTGGGAGTATGTGGTACATTTTCTGTGCAGCTGTGCTGGAAGTGTTAAAGCAATTTTTATGTGGTTTATATTATGTACCACAATGCAACTATTGACCAATATTTGGTGGTTCAAATTTAAGACCATAATGCAGCAAAGATTTAAAACCATAAGTCGTTATAAAATCTTTATACATACAGTCTTCAGCATTGTTACTACGAAAGTTAATATTAAAATCCCCCGCTAAAACAATTCTCTTGCCACAGCCTATCAAGTTTAAAGATTCCTCTAAAATTCTCAAAATTAAATCAAAATTACCAGAGGGTGACCTATAAATTGAAACTATATACATTTTATAAATATCTACACATATATAATATATTTCCATATTTTTTTTCCACCGAGAGATCCCTAATACCATTTGTTTCGTCTACTTCTATGTTGGTCCTGACGAAGATTGATGTGCCACCTCGGATGGATCGTGTGCGGCTGAATTCAGCAGCCAGCTTAAAATTAACCATTTCGATTAAATGGATTCTTTTTTCATGCTGTGCTCGCTGAGACATAGAAAGTGAATGTTGTTTTCGTCTAGAACTATTTCAAGTTTATTAGTTTTGTCCCTGAGCGATGCAACATTGTATTGCATACAATTTAGAGTGGCCTCACCTTTGGCTTCTGCTGAGCCCTTATTGTTAGATCTTGGTGGCTCTGAAAATTCATAAAATGGTTAACTGCAGCACCTTGGGGCTAAAATGAACCATTATTTATATCGTTTGGCAATGGAGATAGGAACACCTAGATGAGCTTCTTTGGTTGGATTTTTTGGTTTTCATTTGATCACAAATACATCGTTGATTATGCCCATTATCAATCAATCAATATTTTATTCATGTCATTACAGAAATGTTTACATACGTCAAATCAAAATAGACTTATTACAATTACCATTAAAAATTACACTATCAGTTTCTTATCATAAAATAACACTATCAATATATGTATATACTATTAAACAGAATTAAGATTTACCTTCAGTAACATAATATACACTAATAAGCACAATTAAAACTTACATGTAGAAACATGCTGTTAAAATTTGCTAAAACTGATGGCTCAGATATTCCTGTATTGAGTAAAAAGTGTTCTGAAGTAACAAATGTTTGATTCTGTCTTTAAACTTGGTGTCTTATATCATGAGGTACTACATTAAAAAAAATATTGACCAAAATCCTGGGCTATTCTGACACCTCCTCAACCGCCTATAAGAAGGCATCAGATCATTACCGGATCGGGTTTCATAATCATGAATATCCTCATATATTCTAAATGATCCCTGATTGCGTTTTACAAACAAAAGATTCTCCAGAACATACAGACAAGGCAAGGTGAGTATCCCCAGTTCCCCAAAAGACCCTCTACAATCCTTTCGATACGCAAGGCCACTTATCAATCTTACAGCTTTTCGCTGAATGCCAAACGACCTCTGGGCACGGGAGGAGTGCCCCCAAATCGCGTAGGAAAGATGGGAGTGAAATAGAGCATAATAAGTTGTTCTTAGAACCTCTTTTGAAACACCAGCTCACAAGCTGCGCAAAAGGTATAAGTTCTTACCCAGCTTGCCAGCCACTGCCCCAATATGTGCACCCCACTGTAGCTCCGGATCCAGGTATACACCCAAAAACTTCACGATTACCCACCCTGGTCCGCCTCTGTCAGGTCTCGCATGGAAAAGACAATTATTTTTGTTTTATCCTTGTTAAGAACCAATTTGTTTGAGCAGAACCTGAGTTCTGTCCTGAGTCTCTAATGAGCCATTCCATGATTCTTCGAGGCTATATGCAGTGAAGGACACAGTTGTGTCATCAGTAAAGAGAGTGTAGTCCTTTTCTGAGGCTGCTAATCATTGATGTATACCAGAAAAAGGATTGGTCCCAATATTGACCCTTGTGGGACCCCAACGTCAATGTTTCTCTCCGCTGACCTCTCCCCTGCAACCTCCACCACTTGTGTCCCGTTCTCAAGATAGGATGCCATCAACCTGATACTGTTCTGTGATAATTTGTATTTCCTGAGTTTTTCCAGAAGAATATTGTGGCCAACACAATCAAAAGCTTTACTCAGATCACAGAACAGCACAGTATTAAACTGCTTATTATGGAAGGCCTCATTTATACTATTAATAAGATTTAAGATGCCCATAAATGCATTCTTATCCTTGCGAAAACCGATTTGATTTTCAAAAAACAAATTGTTGGACTCGAAAATTTCCAGCAAACTTAATGCTATACATTTTTCACTACTTTTGATATAATGGGCAGCAAAGATATTGGTCTGTAAATGTCTGGCTTTGACTTATCCCCTTTTTTAAAGATTGGCTTTACTACTTATTTATTTATTTATTTACGGACAAAAATCCATTTTTTACAAAAAACAGATAAATTGATAGGATGTAATTTAACAATAACACTAAAAACCTAATCAACAGCAATAAAAATAATCATATGTCATTTAAATACATCACTAAATTACCCAAAACCAATAGGAATTAAAAAAATAAAATAAAATAAAACATCAAAATTAAATCAACAACCAAGAGCAGTCCTCTCAAACCCCTATCAAAAACAAGTAAGTACATAAGATGTACAAGCCTGCCAAGTCTAAGTGTTTTAATTGAGTAGAGAATTGTTTGAGGCTACAGAAAAAGTCAAGAGATGTATGATTTGCAAGGGATAAGGATTTAGGAAAAAATGAGTATTTAGCATAGATTGTTCTATGAAAGGTTACAGGGAAAGACTGGCGACTTCGAGTATTAAATTGTTGGAATATAGAGATTGATTTGGCTTCAAAGTCAGTCAAAAATCTTTATTAGTCCAACATTTTAAAAAGAACATAGTTTAGGTTTAAAATATAGGCCGGAAAGGCGTAGGACATGTCAAAAATTTCAAAACTTTCTAAGACTTAGAGACAGATAACACTAAAAGAAAAAAAAAAGGGAAAAGAAGAAAAAAGAATAGATATGTATATAAACAACTACAGTAAGGACAAAAACTACAACTAACAACTAATAAAAATTTAAACTAAAAACTAAAACAAATGTTATATACTATGTATAAAGCATTTTTAACCCTAAACTCATTCAATGTGATTATCTTCAAAATATTCGTTTAATGAGTAGTAAGCCCTTTTAATCAGAAACAATTTAATTTTCTTTTTGAATTGTTTTAGGTCTAATCGCCTTGTCACAAATGGAATTTTATTATAAAGTTTAATTAAATTGTACTGTACATTTCTTTGAATAAAGCTAAAATTACATTTAACATTTTTCAAGTCTGACTTATTTCTTGTATTGTATGCATGTGCCCTACCATTCAAATTAAAGAGATTAAGATTTCCTCCTACAAAAAGCAATGTTTCATAAATATATGTAGATGTCACTGTCAGAATGTAACTCTCTTTAAATTTACTTCTACATGTTTCAGTTGGATTCAAGTTATATATATTTCTTATACATCGCTTTTGTAGAACAAATACTCTACCAATTTCTGAGCCATTCCCCCAAAAGATTATGCCATATGTTAAACGTGAATGTACATATGCATGATACGCAATTTTTGCTGCGGCAGTATCAATGTTGGTCCTAATTACTTTTAACGCAAAACAACATGAGGATATTTTCCTTGCCAAAACATCAATGTGTTGTTTCCAATCCAGCCTGTAGTCTATTTCAATTCCAAGGAAAGTAGTAGATGTTACTGAGGTTATTTGGTCACTACCATTTTGAAATATGTTTGGTTCTTTGATTTTGTTGAATTGAAATTTAATAAGTTTTGGTTTTAACGAGCTGGCAGTTTTTTATGCACCGCAATTAGTGAGCCTCCCATGGTTTTTTTGCACTAGTTTCAATAGAGCGATCTTTTCTGAAGATTCTGTAGTTATCCAGAGCAAGTTGGCCATCTGAGATGTCTGTACTAAGATTGGTTTCAGTCAGCATAATCACATCATAGTCGTTAATGGCCACATTGCATAAAATAGTAGAAAACTTTGTTCGATGCCCCTGTACATTTTGATAATATATATTTAGAAGGTTTTTGTGAGGATCTTGTCCATTCCGTCTTAGTTTTCCTGAGTTGATCCAATTTTGGGGACACCCCCACAATATGTAACTTTTAAAGAGGTCTCACCTTTAGATTTCCGCTCTTTAAGTTCAGCCCACACTTGTTTTTCAATTTGTTGCTGCTTGGTGGTTAGGTCGAAATTTATGTACACATTATGGCCTTTAAGTCTCCTTCGGAGTCTTATTAAAGACTGTACATCACTAGAGGAATCAAAAGTAAGTCTTAAGGCACGAGCACCTTTGGCATTCCTGTTTCCATCATCATTCTTCTCTGGAAGATTGAACACCATAACATTTTTCGCCCTATTCTGACGGTCCTGGAACTCAGACCACAGGTTGTCCACATTTTCAGGGATACATGAAGAGTTGACATTGCTCTCCAAACCTGATCGTTCTAAGGTAGTAACTTTCTTTTGAAGAGACTTTTGAGATTGGGAAATTAAGTCCACTTTAGATTGAAGTTCTGTAAGGGTTTGCCTATCTTTTTGGAGGGCGCTTATGTCTAAGTAGGCTTATTTCCTCTTACATCTGGTTGACGTCTCTGAGCATAACAGGAACTCCTTTGAATGTATCTCTATAATCGTCACAGAAATACATCATGACTTGTTTCTGTAGAACAACAGCTCTAAGTTCAGAAGCTGAGAGTTGACTGCACTGCTTGGAAAGATGCCTAGTAGCCCTACAGCTATCACATGCAACAAATTCTGCATCTGGGGTTACACCTTTTTTACACTTAGTACTGGACCTCTTCCTAACTCCCAACCTCACCACAGTAATCTACTATTTTCACGGCAATCCCAAAACTCTTTAGTGGTTTAATTCTAAAAATCCGCAGAAAAGGCTTGCAGCTAACAGAAACAGCTAAAATTTTTATTATTGAATGAAAAAAAGATATAAAATTTTAAAGAAAAGGAAAATTGTTAGGTATACTGCGCACATACCACACAAAACGTTTGTTTACAACGGTTGACATAACCTTACTACTTCTACTACATAACCTTACTACTGCTACCTTTAATATATTTGGAAAAACACTTTCTCTAATACAAAGATTTGTTAACCTTGTAAGAGGTACTATTATGATATTTTTAATAGATTTGAGGATTTTTACAATAAGTCCAAATATTTATATGATAACCTATTTAGCATCAGGGCCGTAGCTAGGCGTTCTCCATGTGGGGGGGAAGGTTTAGGTAAGAAGAAAACTTGTAGCGAATTAAGTTAAAAAGTACCGCAAGGCCGCCGGGGGCAAACATTTTTTGGAGCCATGTGGGGGTTCAAACCCCCCCCCCCCTCTCTACGACCCTGCTATTTAGCAAAAGTTGAATTATTCACTTTTGTGAAGCACCCTATAGGTATAGTAATACATATTTTTAAAACCTTCATTTTCGACTGTCTTTAAAGTTAATTTCTTAATATAGTGATCAAAGAATTACGCACTAAATGGCTGCATATTGTGACTTAAGTAACGCCTCTGATTGCATCTCCCATTGGCCAAAGCTTGACTTTGGAAAACATGCTGCTTGGTTACTGCACTTTGGCAATCATCGGCTGCTAAGTTCTGACGTATTTTTTAAAAGCTGTATTTTTACAAATGTGGTGACAACCTATTTTGTAACTTAAGTAAGGCTTTTGACTGCATCACGTAGTTTTATTTATATGTGGATCGGAGTTAAAAGGGACTTTTAAAATGCAAAATAAAATACTAGAGTACGAGCTCGAGAACAAGACTAAAAGACGGCAAAGCAACAGATATTTAGAGAGAAAAAAAAAGGTATACGTTTCAACTTCCGGCCTGTTCGGCCGAATCACGGGCCTCCTTCACATAATATAACAATCTCACTCGGTGCAGTCTCCGGCGGGCGCCGCCTCCACAGTTCAGTCGCGTCTCGGGCGGATGAAGCAGCGCGCGCGGTCGCATCTCCAGGACCCGGTGCACCACGACGATGGCCCCGCTGGCCACGGCTCTCTTGTGCGTCGCGACGTTGTTTTACGGCCTCCTGGTGCACGCCAATCCCGACGCGAAGAGGCTCTACGATGACCTCCTCAGCAACTACAACAAGCTGGTGCGGCCCGTGGTGAACACCTCCGACGTGCTCCGCGTGTGCATCAAGCTGAAGCTGTCTCAGCTGATTGATGTGGTAAGTGCGAAATATGTCTTCGTCCGGACGATCCGGTCCTCTATTAGGGTATTGTTTCA
Source organism: Pissodes strobi (assembly GCA_016904865.1). Taxonomy (NCBI): domain Eukaryota; kingdom Metazoa; phylum Arthropoda; class Insecta; order Coleoptera; family Curculionidae; genus Pissodes; species Pissodes strobi. Next base: position 46,001 of record MU182836.1, read on the forward strand.
TTCATGATATTACTGTAATGTGGGTGTGTGTCTCGTATTCAGGGAACTCACGGGGCAGACACGGCTCTGAATTGAAGAGAGCAAGAGAAGCTTAAAATAGCGTTTCCATCGAGAATACACTTTTGTTGCATTTTTAACTTCGTGTAGATCAAAGTTAGGGTATTGTAAAATATCAAGCAAAGGCCTCAAAATGTTGAAGCATTTTTGGATTTTCTAATCTATGGCCATTCAAATTGTCTGCGTTTTTCCTCCTTTCTGTTTTTTTTTTATTATATCTATGTACAGGGAGTGATTCTTGTATTTTACAGTGGAATTTGTTCCTTGATTTAGTTTCCTTATCCTACTTTTCTCAGCTTTTATTTGTATTTATTTCTGTGTCCTATATTTGCTCTGTTTAACTAACCCGAAACCATGCTTTATGAAAAATAGCAGTTTTATATATTTTTTTGAGAAATTAATAACAAACGAACCTGATGATCCGCATTAAATATGTTTGTCATGAGAAAACACTAAATTTACAAAATCCTAGAATGGGGAACCTAATAAAAGGTCCGAAATAAATAATTCTTTACGATTTTACGAAACAACTTCGAAATTAAAATTTTACGTTGAAGCTGACGTAGACGAAGCTGCGATAAAGTGAAAAATGCTGAATGGATATAGCATTACATCAGCGTTTCGTTCGGTTCGGACTTTATACGATTCTCCGGCGAGACGAATAATTCTTATTTCATTTACGTGGGGGCGAGAATAAAAATACGACGCGTGAAAAACTACCCGAGTTAAAGCGGGATCGTTTATTGCCTTAAAACGGGTTCGCTCTTGAAGGACACATGTTACGAAATGATATATTTAATTACAGTACAATATTACTTATCAAATGCTTAAAGTATGTCCTTTGTACTACCGAGAAATTCAGTATTTATTCTAAGTCTTTTAAAATATAATTTTATTAGGTTTGTCGTGCATTTCGTACAATTTTTTTGTAGGTAAACTTCAAACCACTCTCTTGCAATTACCTTGTTCCTAAAAATGTGGCCCTTTCAATTTCGAAAATAGATCGCAATCACGTGGAGTCAAATCCGGGAAATAGGAATGCTGATTATAGGTGTCTTAATCTATGCTCGTTGGGGTTTTTAACTTTCAGCAAAATGCACTATAACACATCTTTATCCACAATAGCGAAACATAGGTTTCGCTAACCATGTTAGCATCATTGGGAGAAGATTTTTGATGATGCTAACATGGTTAGCACAAACCAAATTCCTTTGAAGATCGGCTCTCGCGTACAACTTTTTTTTTTGGAGAGGTTTAGGAAATGTGCTCTTCAGACATCCCAGGCCTTGGTGTTTTGTCGCCTGGGGTTAACTTTCAGCTCCGGAATAGCCGACCCACTAAAACCCTTTCCTCTATACAGGCTCTCAATTATTTTCCTATTTATTAGCATTTTACATTTTTTTCATATATTTTCTCTAGGTTTTGTCTATTGTTCTAATATGCTTTTAATCTCCTGTTCCTTGTTGATTTTGTCTTTCATAATTTTTTCTAGCATTTTGGTTATTGATGTGAAGTGATTTTCGGTAAGTAGAATTAGTACACCATGTTTAAAATCGACATTTCCACTGAACCTACATTTCGATGAAGGTACGGAATTTACTAATTTGATGAGACATTCCACTTGTAAACCTTCCCGCTTAACATTCATCTTGATGACGGCAAAGAATTCTTTAATTTGACGAGACGTTTTACTACCCGAACATTTCTTCTCTACCTACATCTCTATCAATCAATGATACCTTATCTACGAATTTAACATACATTTCTATCCAACTTTTATTTCGATTGAGGCTCATTGTTTATTCGATTTAGATACGCTCCACTCAGAACATTCCTACTCATCAACTCGACGACAGCTCCCAGGACATTCCTAGCTAATCTACACCTGGACGAAAACAATAGTCCTTCGAGTTTAATTTCCCGCCTCCAGCACTCACGCAGGTCTCGGTGATGTCACGGAATTATTTCACTTGAAGACCCATTGTTATTGCCTCGCTCAAGGCATGTAATTCTTCAATTTACCTTCTTCCAACTCAAAGAACCACTCGATGGAGATACAGCATTCTCTAGTTCGATGAGGCATTTTACTCGTCGAACATTCCTATTCGATCTACTCTTTAAAGAAACGCTTTCAGAGCATTTTCGATGAAGCGGGCCTCGATGGAAGCAAATAACTTAATGAGACGCTGCGCTATCAGTACATTCCTACTCAATCCATATCTATATAGGCTTATCATTGTTTAACTTTAAGACACGTTTTGCTTAAAACATTCTTGCTCAAGTTACAACTCCATGTGGGCACAGAACTCTGATGAAGCCGCTAAATTTCCCAATTAAACCAATTATACCAGACATTTCACTTATCCACTCCAAGAACATTTCTACTCAAACTGAAAATCGATTACAGTCGACTTCGACAACATTCCTATATATTGTATATCTCGACGTAGGCAAAGAATTCTCTAATTTGATAAAG
>MU182836.1:53974-88642 GCA_016904865.1 Pissodes strobi
GTCATAGAATTTTGTAATTTGACGAGACGCTCTACTTGCAGAACATTCTCATTCATAGCCGCTTCATTATTCCTCCTCAATCTACGCGTTAATGAAGGCATAGAATTCTATAATTTGACGAGACGTTCTATTCTTAAAACATCCCTACTCAATCCATATCTTGATGGAGCCACAACTTAATGGCCTTCAACTCGCACAATATTTTTACTCAGACCCTACTCAATGTACATCTTGATGAACGCACAGAATTTGTTGATTTGGTGAGACGCTCTACTCCTAAAACATTTTGACTCAATCTACACATTGATGAAGACAGAGAATTTTATGATTTGCGGGATGCTCTGCTCCCAAAACTTTTCTACTTAATCGTCATCTTGATGAAAGTCAATGTTCTCAGATCCTTCTCTCCCTACATTTCAATGACTGAACAAAAATTTATAATTTCCAAGGTTATTCCCAAAATATCCCGATTCAATATGTCCTTGACACGTTCCTAGAAGATTCCTACTCAATTCATGTTTTAATCAAAACAGATGCAGACACTGAACTCTCTAATTTAGACAATACGCTCTATTTCCAGAACTTTTCTACTCAATCTGCATCTTGACGAAGGCATTTCCTACTCAGACTACAATTTCCCAATTTTAGGAGGCAAAACGAGCACATTCCTACTCGACTTGCATACATTAGCAGGGAATAAAGATTATATCAAAAATATTAAAATAAATATACAATTCCGACAATCAAACATGAAGTGAAGGTGTAACGAAGGACGTGCGTCTCAAGAACCAATCGTAACATTTGCATTGGGAGCGACGAAGAAGGATTGCCTAAGCGGCGTCGAATATTCGCTTCATACAAATCCTGCCAGAATAAATTATCGAACTAAAGAGGAACGTGATGCGTGTCAGATGGCACAATTGCGAAACACGAATAAAGGCTGGAATAGTAAAGGGAATTGTGGGAATCACCGTTGGGCACGTTTATTCGTCAACGTTCTCGAAAATAACTAAGTTCGTTTTTCATCCGGTTGTCTCTCAATTATTCTAAAATTGGATTAAAATGATTCCGTATTCCTGCGAAAGTGAGGAATAAAAGCGATTAGAAAGGTGTCTGAAAGTGTATTTCTTCATTAATCGAATGTCCGCACTATAATTGCCTGGACATGATATGCCCAACAATTGATTAAATAAGTCTAAGGACAGTTTTAACTGTTCGTTGCTAAATAAGTTTAACTGATTGGCAACTTAATGCCCCCAAGTGACGGTTAGTGGAGATAAGGTCTGTAACGAGGGTTTCCCCTGATAGCTCGTGTGTTCATTCGACACTTCAGATCCAAATTGTATTAGCCTCCGTTTAGTTGAAGAAGAACACAATAAGTAGTAGGCAAGTTTCCCGTCAACCTGAGGTTTCTGCCCGCATATCTCAATGACAAAATATTTAAAAAGTTAAACTTGGTTCCTGTATACACTGTCATGAAATAACTGATACTCGCCTCTTCATATGATATAAAAGCAAAATTATAATAACTGGCGTTTTAGTGTAGATTACCGCTTCTTAAATTGAGTGATCATATCATACGGTTACCCAACGTTGAGTATTGAAGATTCCTTAGGAATTTGGGAAAATTTTAAATAATGTCCATAATTAGGTGTGATTGGTGTATATCATGTGATAACATGCCCATAAAAAATGAAACATAAAACTATATCGACTTATAGGGGTATACAAAAATTTGATGATTTGATGTAGTCATATCTTTATATAATTTTTGTTGTTTCACCAATAGTACAAAAATATTTAAAAAGTTAAACTTGGTTCCCATATAGACTTTCATGAAATGACAGACCAATTGACGGAGCTAAACGCCAAAAGGGCATGGAATTCGGATCTGAGGTGTCGAAGGAGCGAACGAGCTATCGGGGGAAACTCTCGTTACAGACCGTATCGATTGGAAATTACGAAGATGTAGTAAGTTGTATTACAAGGGACCGACACGAAATGAGACGTTGTAAGTTCGTGATTACGCCGTAAGCAAATCAAGGTCCTGTTGAGCCTAAATAGGCATCGCGGCATGTCGTAACACGCACGCGGGCTCTAATACTAAATTAATTCGATATTAAATCGTGCTCGGACAGGGTCGCTGATTGTAGCAAATCATTAACTTAATAGCGAGTAAGCGAGTGCCATCAAAAGGCCGTCATCGCATGAGAATCTAGCCTTAAAAGATGTCGAAAAGGAAATATTACACACCATGCACGTTTGCGGTTGCGCACTAATTTGCAAGGGAAGAAAATATAAATGGCGAGTGCGAATAGATTGTCAGGTTTTACAACTTAAAGACTTTTATCCATAGTGTCATACCAATTATGCTGGAAAAAACCATGATTAAGATAGGAAGAGACGGAGCATTTCGCACCATTTGTTCTGGTTAGTTTGGGTTAGCTCGCTCGATGTAGCTCTTAGACGAGCTATACTTACCCTCCTTTGGTTGTATTGGTGTTCTGGTACAACTCCCAATGTTTATTTAGTGGTCTAAGTTCCTTTAGCTTGGATTAGCGGGGTTAATCAGAGCTTGTAGAGAGAAAACGAGCATGAAATATAAATAAAAATAAACCCACTCTATTTTACTATCTACTAATTAATCTTACCTTATGTTATAACTTTTGCTGCGAGGTGAAAGTTGATTGCAACCGTATACCACCCCAAAATGCCTTATTATTTCTTTTCTAAATTGATTTTTTATAATATCATTAAGTTGTATTAATTTTTATTTAGTGTAACAATATTTGTTAATTGATCAAAAAACGAAATGATTAATAAACAAAACTAATTTAAATTAATCCCATGGCAGCGATAATGTTATCATTATTAGACCACTAAACAGTTACTAAAAATATACTAAATCAGTAAGATAACCTGTGAAGTAAATATGTATATATACTGCCAGTAAGTATCCAAGAGTGAAAACGAAATGAGCTCAGTTCGATACCAATATCAAGGCGAAAAATGAATGTTGCAAATTGCTTATATTTAGTTATATGAAACAAATTACTGTCAGGAGGCTTACAGCCAATTACAGTAAAAATAAATCAATTAATTATCATAATAGTAGCAAAAGGAATTCTCTGCTCAAGACAATCTCAGATATGATAATGAAGCGTACACTCATAAATAGATATGATACACGATAAAAGGTAACCTACTGCTGATTATAGGTAAGTTCGATAAGTATGGTAATGGTAAGTTCAGTAAACAAAAACGAGAAATAGTGGTTATAGATACGATGTAGAAAGCAAACGACTTACAGTCGTTTAACAGTAAGTTCATTTATCAAAATGATAATAAATAACGATAATAGTTACGATATATGTAAGCAGACGACCTACAGTCGTTTAACAGTAAATTCATTAAACCACACGGTACATAAAGACAATCGAGATAATAAAAGGTCATTAATTACGAAAAGGTATATTTGCAGTCATGGAATCCTCCGACGTATCCTCGAAGCTACGTCTCCATCATGTGGTTGTATTATTTTGACAAAAGGTCTCTATCCGGCTAAATAGAACAGACAACTCTCTAGGTCGGCATGGAAAAGGCCGCTGAAGAATGTTGAGCCCCAAGGGAGGAAATTCTGTTTCAAAGAAGGACCCTAGTTAAATTATAAATAATTTTAACCATCTGGATCTCGAATTTTGCAATTGCTTGTAGGAATGACACGTTAACATATTTTTAGTAGTCCTGTCAAAGGTGTTTACCACGAATTGCGTGGAGCATTGGAATTTGCGTTTCATCTAATATGAGGCTTGTGGGGATCGGCTAGTTTAAGACGGTCACTCAATTTAAGAAAAGGTAATCCACACTAAAACGCCAGTTATTATAATTCTGAAGGGGAGCCTCTGGTGAAGTTGGCGCGCAGCTTTTATTTGCATCACCTCCACCGATGAAAATGGGACACGGGATTGGCAGTGAGGTGTTATGGTAAAACCGTTTTTGTGATGTACCCTTGCGGGACCTTCTACCATTGAATCTTTGACAGTACCTTACGTACCTCTTACGTTTTAGTACTTTTTTGTTTGGTGCCTGGACTAACTCCGTAACTGCCTTTATCAGCGGTTTCGCTGAGGCACAAAATTGAAATGTATTTTGCCATTAACACGAATTATCATGAACTTCGCATAGCTGACCAATTATTTATAAAGCGATCACACCGCATATGAATGGTTGCCAACGATTAAAACAGGATTCTTGATCAACAACATTATTCCAAGCTAAATCCCCACTAATTCTATTATCCCGGTGGGGTGCTATCGCGTATTTCGCAGTTGCCGATAAACTCTTTATTAAATATTTAATCACGTAATATGAGAGCTTGCCAAATCCCTCAGAGCGGCGAATAAACGAAGGGAAGGGCAAAAGAATGGAATACTCGGCTATTATAGGCTCTGTAACAAATTAGGTTTTATAATGTCGGAGTTTTAGTTGCGACGACATTGAACGCATTTTGGTGTTGGGTCTGAATGGCATTTAACGGGCCAAGTGTTTAACGTAGTTCACGAATTCAGAATCAAAAAGCGCCTCGACCGAACAAAGAATGAGGTTCTTAAACGCTACTGGTAATGACATCGCGGAAATAGTAAACTAATTGTAATAAGTGCAACTGGGCCGTTCTCGGTTTAATATTCCTAATGGGATCCTTTTATTACTTAAGATGAACCTGAAAGAACATCGGAAATACAAGAATTTTAGCACTTGCTTCTCCAAGCTTCAAAAGTGAAAAATATCTGCCTTTTGACATTTTTAATATTTTAGTACTATTGTTGAAACAACGAAAATTATATAAAGCGTTGACTATAATAGATAAGTCCATACCACGTCAACTTTTTGTATACCCGAATAAGTCGATATGGTTTTATATTTATTTTTTATGGGCATGTTATCTGATCATATATTATACTAACCAAATCTAATTATGGAAATAATTTAGAATTCTCCTAAATTTTTAAGAAATCTTCAATATTCAACGTCGGGTAACCGTATGGTATGATCACTCAATTTAAGAAGCGGTAATCCACACTAAAACGCCAGTTATTATAATTTTTCTTTTATATCCTGTGAAGAGCCGAGTACCAGTCAGTTCATGAAAGTCTAACCCGAATAAGTCTAAATAGTTTTATGTTCGTTTTGTTAGGGGCATGTTATCTGATGATGCGCACCAAACACATCTAATGATGGACATAATTTAAAATTCTCCCAGATTCCTAAAAAATTTTTAATATTCAACATCGGGTAACTGTATGATATGGTCACTCAATTTAAGACGCGGTAATCCACTATAAAATTCCAGTTATTTTAAATTTTTTTATATCATGCGAAGAGTCGAGTACTAATCAGTTCATGAAAACCTATATAGGAATCAAGTTTATTTTTTTAAATATTTTAGTACTATTGTTGAAACAGCGAAAATTATATAAAGATATGACTACAATAGATGTCTGAACCCCGTCAAATTTGTGTACACTCGAATAAGTCGAAATAGTTTTATGTTTGCTTTTTATGGACATGTTATCTGCTGATATACACCCATCACATCATTCACATCTAATTATGGACATATTTTAAAATGTTCGCAGATTCATAAGAAATCATCAATATTCAACGTCGGATAACCGTATGATATGGTCACTTAATTTAAGAAGCGATAATCCACACTAAAACTATTACCATAATTTTTCTTTTATATCATTTGAAGAGGCGAATACCAGTTATTCACATGAAATTTTTGTATACCCGAATAAGTCGATATAGTTTTATGTTTGCCTTTTTATGAGCATGTTATCTGATGATATACACCAATCACATCTAATTATGGACATTTTTTAAATTTTTCCCAGATTCCTAAGGAATCTTCAATATTCAACGGTATGGTATGGTCACCCAATTTAAGAAGCGGTAATCCATAGTACACCCCAGTTATTATAATTTTTCTTTTATATCATGTGAAGAAGCGAGTACCTGTCATTTTATGATGGTCTATATAGGGACCAAGTCTTACGTTTTTAATATTTTAATACTACTGTTGAAACAACGAAAATATAAAGAGATGACTATAAATAATAGATAAGTCCATACCATCTCAAATTTTTATATACTCGATTAAAGTTTGCTTTTTTAAGGTCATGTTATCAACAGAAACTGCAATTTTTCAATTTACTAAAATGATTTTAGAAAACTTAGAAAAAAATGGAATGGCCCTTAGTATTTGTTTAGATTTACCGAAAAGCTTATGACTGTGTTGACAAGGAGTTGCTTACCAGGAAGCTAGATTTATATGGTATACGAGGACATGCTCTTGAACTTTTTGAGTCTTATTTGTCGGATAGGAAACAAAGTGTAAACATTGTCAGGGATGGCCAGAGCCATTTTTCGGATATTTTAGAGAATAAACTAGGAATTGCTCAAGGCAGCATACTCGGACCCATTTTGTTTGATATCTTTATGAATGACCTATATTTCATAGTGGATGACAGTAATGAATTTATAGTATGTTATGCTGATGATACAAATTTACTGGTTGGAGGCAAAAATGTTGCTGATTTGACATATCAAAGCAGCAAAGTTTTTAATAAAGCAAATAACTGGTTTACTGAAAATAAACTTTTGCTTAATAAAGGAAAATCTAATATAATAATGTTTAGAACTAAGCTTTATAGGATTCAGCAACCGCCCAGTTTAAAATTGTCTGACAGAAATGTAAATATTGTAAAAAGTGCTAAATTATTGGATTTACACATCGATGCATTTTTTGACTGGTCTGATCATATCAGTATTTTGTTAAATAGATTAAACTCGATATGCTATGTAATTAGAGTCATCGGCAGGTATACGGATGAAAAAATACAAAAAATAATGTAATTTGCAAACTCAATCCGTGCTGAAATATGGAATTATTTTTTGGGTTAAAAATAGTCAAATCCAGAATCTATTTGTGGTTCAAAAACGGCTGATTAGATGTATTAAGAAAATGCAATTTAGGGAAAGCTGTAAGGGAGTTTTTAGGTGTCTATTAACAATATATGCTCTATACATCCACGAATCACTGCTATTCTTTTTTAAAAAATCGTCCAAGTTTTGAACTACAAGTATTTCATACATACAACACAAGAACACTAAATGTTGATTACTCAATTCACCGTTTGGCAATGACAGAGAGAAGTCCCTATTATATGTGTCTCAAATTGTTCAACCACCTGCCAAACCAAATTAAGTGTATTAGTAATGTTAAACTGTTTAAGACTGAAGTTAGAAAGTTACTAGTTGAATTAGAGCCGTACTCAATTGATGATTTTTGATGATGGACATTAATAGATACAATTAAACTTAAACTTAGTGTAGTCACTGTTTTTGGCACTGTTTCCTTTGTGTTTAATGTTTATTGCTGTTTTTTTTGTAACACAATTTGAAATAAAGCTTATTATTATTATTATTATTATTATTATTATTATTATTATTATTATTATTATTATTATCTGATGATATACACCAATCACATCTAATTATAGACAAAATTTTAAAATTTCCCAGATTCCTAAGAAATCTTCAATATATACGGGCAACCGTATAGTATGGTCACACAATTTAAGAAGCGGTAATCCACACTAAAACGCCATTTATCATGATTTTTCTTTTATATCATGTGAAGAGGCGAATACCAGTCATTTCTGAAATTGCATACTTGAACCAAGTTTAACTTTTTAAATCTTTTAGTACTATTGTTGAAACAACGAAAATTATATAAAGAGGTGACTACAATACATAAGTCTACACCACGTCAAATTTTGTTGTACCCGAATAAGTCGATATAGTTTTATGTTTGCTTTTTATGGGAATGTTATCTGATGATATACACCAATCACATCTAATTACGGACATAATTTAAAGCTTTCCCAGATTCTTAAGAAATCTTTAATATTTAACTTCGCGTAACCCTATGGTATGGTCACCGAATTTATAAAACGGTAATCCACACTAAGACGCTATTTATTTTTCTTTTATATCATGTGAAGAGACCAATACCAGTCATTTGAGGAAAGTCAATATGGGAACCAAGTTTAACTTTTTTAATGTTTTAGTACTACTGGTGAAACAACGAAAATTATATAAAGAGATGACTACAATAGATAAATTCAAACCATCAAATTTTTGTATACCCCAATAAGTCAATATAGTTTTATGTTTCCTTTTTTATGGACATGTTATCCGATGATATACACCAATCACATCTAATTATGGGCATTATTTAAAATTTTCCCAGACTCCCAAGGAATCTTCAATCTTCAACGTCGGGTAACCGTATGGTATGATGACTCAATTTAAGAAGCGATAATACATAATAACATTCCAGTTATTATAATTTTTTTTAAAATCATGTGGAAAGACCGGTACCAGTAATTTAATGAAAGTCTTATAGGAACCAAGTTTAATGTTTTAAATATTTTAGTACTATTGGTGAAACAATGAAAATTATATAAAGAGATGACTACAATAAATAAGTCCAACCCATAAAATTTTTGTATACTTCAATAAGTCGATATAGTTTTATGTTTCCTGTTTTATGGGTATGTTATCTGATGATATATATATATATATACAGATAGATAGAAAACATACTTTATTGTTCAAGAATTACATTTCATATGGAATCCTTATTAACAAAGCCTATAGTTATTTCTTATACTAACATATTGAAACAAATCAACAAATTGACGCCCTTAGCCCACAAAAATTCAACACAAGTGTTTGAGCTGAAGGCCCAAAAATAACGTGGTCTATACAAATCAATAAAAAATTAATAATAGGTAAAATAGGTCAATTAAACAATACATGAACAAAATGGTAAAATGATAAAATTACGATATGACATGACACTGTACAACATCTATGTCAAAAATTGTATAAAAAAATTCGTTAGTCGAATAAAAAGTTCTATCAAGAAAGAGGTTCTTACAACTAAGACGAAATGATCTTAAAACAGTAATACTACGAACTTCCATGGGTAAATGATTGTACATCTTCACACCTGTGTTTATTGAATTTTTGATGTATGTGTCTAGTTTGGTAGGTTCTGGTGTTAAGGAAGCGTGATGGTAGGTTCTGGTGTTAGGGAAGCATGAGAGATGCTTTTGAATAAGACACACTGTTTCCAATATAAAAAGGCTTGGCCAGGTAAGAATTACACTCTCAAGGAAAAGTGGTGTGCAATGAGTCTGAGGATGTACCTGGCACATATGCCGAAGAGCCCTTTTTTGCAGCACAAAAGCAGACTGGAAAAGACTTTGGGAGCAGAAACCCCAGAATGGCAAGCAATACCTCAAGTGCGACTCAATCAATGCAAAGTAGGTGGTTCTTGCAACGTTATACCAAGTTCTCTGGCAATGACCTTAATACACCAAACACAACTAATTATGCACATTATTTAAAATATTTCCAAATTCTTAAGGAATCTTCAATAATCAACATCGGGTAACCGTATGGCATGATCACTCAATTCAAAAAGCGGTAATCCATAATAACACCCCAGTTATTATAATTTTTCTTTTATATCATCTGAAGAAGCGAGTACCAGTCATTTTATGAAGGTCTAGGTATATAGGAACCAATCTTTTAGTACTACTTTTGAAACAACGAAAATGATATTAAGAGATGACAATAATAGGTATATTTTAAATTTTTGTATACTCGATTAAGTTTGCCTTTTAAGGTCATGTTATCTCATGATACATACCAATCACATCTAATTATGGAAATAATTAGAAAATTTCCCAAATTTCTAAGAAATGTTCAAATTCTAATGTAGGGTAACGGTATGGTATGATCACTCAATTAAAGAACCGGTAATCCACAATAAAATGCCGATTATTATAAGTTTTCTTTTATACCATGTGCAGAGGCAAGTACCAGTGAATTCATGAAAATATATAGGAACCAAGTTTAACATTTTTAATATTTTAGAGCTATTGTTGAAACAACGAAAATTATATAAAGAAATGACCACAATAGGTAAGTCCAAGCCACGTCAAACTTTTGTATACCCTAATAAGTCAAAAAAGTTTTATGTTTGCTTTTTTATGTGCATGTTATCTGCTGATATACACCAATTACAACTAATTATACATAATTTAAAAATTTCCCAGATTCCGACGAATCTTCAATATTTAACGTTGGCTAACCGTATGGTATGGTCACACAATTTAAGAAGCGATAATCCACACTAAAACGTCATTTACCATAATTTTTCTTTTATATCATGTAAAGAGGCGAGTATCAGTCATTTTATGAAAGTCTATATGGGAACCAAGTTTAACTTTTTTAATATTTTAGTACTATTGTTGAAACAAGGAAAATTATATAAAAGAGATGACTACAATAGATAAGTCCAAAATACATCACATTTTTGTATACTCAAGTAAGTCGATATAGTTTTATGTTTGCTTTTTTATGGGTATGTTATCTGATGATATACCCCAATCAAATTTAATTATGGAAATAATTAAAAATTTTCCCGAAATTTCTAAGAAATCATCAATATTCAACGTCAGGTAACCGTATGATATGATCACTCAATTTAAGAAGCTGTAATCCACAATAAAACGCCAGTTATTATAATTTATCCTTTATATCATGTGAAAAGGCGAGTACCAGTCATTTCATGAAAATCTATATTGGAACCAAGTTTAACTTTGAAAACTTTTTGAGCATTCCTGGATATCCAATTCACAACAATGCGTTAGTTATTAGAATTTCATACCACATGAAAAGACCAAGGCCAGATATTTGATAAAGGTCTGACTATGTCCAATCCTAATGCAATTTCATGACGATCAAGTGCTAAACGGCATCACATAAATACGGGAGGGCTAGTTATTTGACGAAGGTCTGACTATACCCAACTCATTTTTATTTAAATTTATTTATTTTCCATCAATGTATAATAAAAAAATTTAACAAGTATAAATATGTTTTTTATTGGAAAATAAACCGAGCCTCGACTAACCCTGTAAAAGACTTGGTGTACGTAGCTGTTACTTTCAAAAATAAACTGTTTAAGCTCAATAACTTAATAAATATGTACATTATGCTATTTAACTCATCAATACAGAAATGACTATGCACTGAGGTAGACTCTGATTTAAATCTTCAATACCCTGCTTAATAAATTACAAAAAAATATATATTTTTATGTATTTTATGGTTTGTTTAAGTGTAAACATCTTTAAACGAAGGCTGAAGCAATTGTTGGTTTCTAAATCTTAATTAATTAATTATCAATAATCGTTGATCATGTAATTGTAACATGGTTCTATTATTTTCTATGCTGACGATGACTATGCATTTTCTCAAATGTCTGACAAATAAATTATTGTTATTATTATTATTATTATTATTATTATTATTAATTATTATCTTATCCTTGAAACTGCTTGCAAGGATTTATAACATTTTGACTAATAGAAAGCAGGTTGCTGTAATTGCATTATTTAAGAGACTGTAATCCATGACCAAACGCTATATTACCGTATTGTAAAAGACGTTTATTCACTACTCTCATATTAGTCCAGTCATTTAAGTTACAAGGCATATAAAAGAATTCAGGTTTACCTTTTTGATGATCGAAATTTCATGTCCGCGAACAGGTATGCACCGCTAATGGGCATTTAGGCTTGCATTCGCCCAAACAGGGTTCCGAATCTCGAAAGGACAAACTGGTTTTCACTTTAAAAAATTTGATGGAAAATTAGCATAATGTATTATAACCAAAGAAAATCTTTCAATTCTATATATTGCATGTGATTTTGCAAAAATTATTCATTAGAAAAGGAAAGGAAAAAGGGGGAATGAAACGATGCGACATGACATCAAAATATTATATCCATATAAGACATTTTAAATGAGTTTTATGTGACTCGGGTACAGACCGCAAATTTTTTGCCCCGGCCTACGTGTTCCAATTTCCTTCTGGCCTTTACGTCTTAATTTAAATGGGATTGCTTGTCATCGTATTGATTAAATTTCAAATAATTTTTGAAAGATTTATTGCCTTTCGACTACATAGACGTAACGTTGAACTTACCGTTGAAATAAATGCCATACGTTCTCGTTAAGGAAGAACGTAAACGCTCACCAAATATTTCAACTAAGGTAACATGAGTTATGTCAAAATCTGAGGTGATTCTGGTGTGTTATATTGGCGTATCGGAGCCGTATTTAATTTTAAACGATTTTACTATGATCTTTTCTAAATAACTTTTAATTGGCTTAATAGATAGTAATGAAAAAGTGTAATAAATTCGTCTGATTTAAGTACCAGTGCAGTTCCTCCTGGATGTCCTAAATCTATGGCCCAGACCTTAAACTGGCAACCAAATCCAACTCTGGCAAGGTCATTTCTGGTTTGAGTCCCCCAGACCTAAAATTCAAAGTAACTAAATCAATCTGTTGAACATCAAAGTTAAAATAAGTTCATAGTGGTTAAGACGCCTATAATCACTTAAATTAAACAGCCAAAGCTAATATAAGTAAGACACAACACAACTCTTAAAAACTTTATTATGAGCAGTGACCAAGTATACCTAAAACTAAAAACATGCGCCTTATAATTATCGGGTAGGGTATAAATTTCTTAAGTCTTGACAATTATCATTGGTATTGTTTTTACCGAATTGTCTTCTTTATCATCTCTTTTAACTGACATAGATCAATCCTACCTAAGCTACATAACCTTTTCGGCATCCAGCAAATGAAACAACCAACATCTAATATAGCCCGGCTAAGTTTCTAACCAGATACCGATGCACATGCATAAAAACATTTGTTAGTAACTGCTATTTTTGGAATATCTGATTTTTCAAAACTTCCTGAATAGTTTTAATCGGATACGCATCTGGTATCATTACGCAATTGAAAAACCGATAATCCATGACAATACGTCAGCTGGCAATTTTTATGTCGCGTGTCACAAACACTATGCATTAGTTGCATAAATGACTATTGGAAAAAGTTTTTCCTACGCACGGACTCAATGACCAATCGATATACTGCTGGGCAAAACAACACAAAATCGGACCGACTCGAATTAAAATTCGACGTATCTCGTCAAATCGGAGTCATAAAATAGGATACATCATAAACGCCAATACTTGTGGTGAATGGCTACTTAAAAAGGGTTTTAAAAACTGAAGCATAAAAGAGTTGTGCAACTGGCCAATAAACATTTTAAGTGGCTTTTATTTTTCGATGGGATTTCGCTTGATTTCAGTACCGATTGACTTTTAATTAAATCGGCTAGTGTGTGTCGACAAAGACAACACTCATCGCCTGGAGAACTGGGAATTATTTTAAATATATCAGAGTATCGTTTCCATGTTTTAAGAAATTAAACATTATTAAGAGTAAATCAGTGTTAAGAAGACTAATGGCTCCTACAGTCGAGGACCTTCCATCGGATCTATACGGCCTACAGGCCAATTCCATGGTGGGCAGGTACGCAAACAGCCATGCTTAAGGCTCAGTGCTCAATTAGGCAAAATTCAGAAACTAACTTGTAGGTCTTATGAGGACGGCACCCACCAGGGTTCTTATGAGACTGACTGGTTTGCCTCCCCTCTACCTATTCATGGAGCATGAGGCCTTGAGGTCTGCACGTAGACTGAAATTTATTGGTCCCCCAAGGGGCAATAATGGTCCGAGGGGGTTCATAAGAGTCTGGAGAAAGGCGCTTGATGAATGCCCGTACAATATACTGACCATCATCAAATCAAGTAGACTCACATACCCGATAGGGATGCGTGGTTGGAGGCAGATCGCAACCGACATCCGGTTAATTAGGCTTTAAAATTGAACTGGAGCGGGGATATACGAAGAAACCGAAGAGACGAGACTTGTGTCCGCCCTTGGGACTTATGCAACCTTATTCCAGGGCAAGATATATGTCATCTTCAAATGGTGGTATGAGAACTTGTTAAGTGCCTTCAGAGGGAAATAAATTAATCATTCCAAACCGATTTCAGTGCGAAAAGGAAAATGATACATTATCGGTAACTCATGTAATACCAATAGAATGGACAAAATTAAAAACGTTCATACTAAAACCAATAGCAAAATTACAGCCACCGAGATTCAGTAATGGGCAAGAATGTATCAACAACAGATGGTCATTATTTATACCAAATCTTAACCTAACTTCAAATAAAGAACTACAGTAGTAGAGAAGGCGGGGTGCTGCGACAAAAGTGAGGTTAGAATCACCTACCCATTCAACGGCTTGTGCCCCTTCAATTTTGCCCCCCGCCTTGCATTATCACCGATACTGAAGCCCCTTGTGCCCCCATTAGACACGTGCATGCGCCTCCCAATTTGGGAGGCCATCCTTATTTAGTTCCATGCCGTTTTACTCTAGAGCACCACGTGACTGACTCCATCTACCCCGTATCTAATGTGGTGTCATCATCATGCAAAAGGAGCCTAACCACGCCTAAGGGTAGTTTTAGTGGTGAGTTTTTTAAAGGTGAGTTTTTAGGGGGTAGTTTTTTTAGAGAAAAAAAAATAATTAAGAACTTTTTGTCTTAATGCCTTTTTGACACACTCGTCATGGTCGTCGTCGACTCTGTGAATAAAATCCAAATTAAATTAACAAAAGTTTTTTGTTGCGACCGCGGCGGCTGCCTCAGGAATCGAACCTGCAACTATTAGAACAAAGAGCCGGGGCGCATCATACCACCGCGCTACCACAGCTCTGGTTGTTCGATTTAATTTGAATATGATAGCCTAACGTCATCAGCGTGTGACTTTGATAACTTCCAAAAATTTTCTACAAATACATGAGCAATATTATGCTTTTACATTGATTTTCAAGGCGAACAAAATGGCCTAAAAATAGATTTCAAAAAATGCAAAAACACTATTTTAAGGTTGAAATATTAGACATCTTCGAGATCGTTTTATTATATCAACTTGCTAGGAAATAATCGGGTAAGATCGTGAACCGGCGGGAAATTTAAATAATTTTAAAATAAGCTTATAGATTGAACACCACGTGACCTACTCTATCTACCCTGTATCCAATATCCAAATTATATCTATTTTCCCAACTATGCATGTGTGTGAAGTACGAGACCATACATGCGACAGAGAAAGCATTTGAATCGTTATATCCCTTAAGATGATAAGAGCCTAAGTGGTCCTAGTAAAAACGCTATCCAAACGGCACTCGATCTAATATAAGTATTTTAGTTAATATTTTATCCTCCGAGCAAACCAAAATGGATAGTAAGAGGATATGTTTTTTGTCTAAGTAATCACCCATATTTTTCGTTAAATATATATTTATTATAGAGATCGTTATCAGCCGGGATGTTGATGGCACTTTTGCCGCCATGTGCGCACATCTAACTCTTGTAGTTTTCGAGAAAAACCAATTCCGGTCTACTACGGAGGGACCAAAAAAGGCGCTAACTAAAAATCGTTTCAAAATATATTAAGTTTTATATCAAATTAAAGGAAATTTTGCATATAATCAGAAAATCGAAACAAAATTTGCGTATAAGGTGCCATAAAAGGGTTACATTGACAAAAAGGCGCTAACTTAAAATCATACCACAATATATTGAGTTTTACATCAAATTAAACGGAAATTTGCAAATAATCATAAAATCGAAACAAAATTTTTGTATAAGGTGTCAAAAAGAGTTGTAGTGATAAAAATGCGCCAACTTAAAATCCTTTCAAAATGTATTGAGTTTTATATCAAATTAAAGGCAATTTTGCATATAGTCAGAAAATCGATACAAAATTTGCTTATAAGGTGTCATAAAAGGGTTATAATGACAAAAAGGCGCTAACTTAAAATCATTTCAAACTATATCGAGTTTTACATCGAATTAAAGGAAATTTTGCATATAAACAAAAAATCGAAACAAATTTGCGTATAAGCTGTCAGAAAAGGGTTATAATGACGAAAAAGCGCTAACTTAAAATCGTTGCAAAATATATTGAGTTTTATATCAAATTGAAGGAAATTTTGCCTATAATCAGAAAATCGAAACAAAATTTGCTTATAAGGTGTCATAAAAGGGTTATAATGACGAAAAAGCGCTAACTTAAAATCATTTCAAAATATATTGAGTTTTACATCAAATTAAACGGAAATATGCAAATAATCATAAAATCGAAACAAAATTTTTGTATAAGGTGTCAACAAGAGTTGTAGTGATTAAAATGCGCCAACTTAAAATTCTTTCAAAATGTATTGAGTTTTATATCAAATTAAAGGAAATTTTGCATATAATCAGAAAATCGAAACAAAATTTGCTTATAAGGTGTCATAAAAGGGTTATAATGACAAAAAGACCCTAACTTAAAATCATTTCAAAATATATTGAGTTTTATTACAAATTAAAGGAAATTTTGCATAAAATCAGAATATCGAAACAAATTTGCGTATAAGGTGTCAGAAAAGGGTTATAATGACAAAAAAGCACTAACTTAAAATCGTTGCAAAATATATTGAGTTTTATATCAAATGAAAGGAAATTTTGCATATAATCAGAAAATCGAAACAAAATTTGCGTATAAGGTGTCATAAAAGGGTTATAATGACAAAAAGGAGCTAACTTAAAATCATTTCAAAATATATTGAGTTTCACATTAAATTAAAGGAAATTTTGCATACAAGGACGACGTTATTTATAGGTGTAGTTTTTCCACCATCATCCCTTTAACAACCACATCATTACCACCTGATATTTCGAGTTTGGTATCAAATTAATGGGAAAATTACAAATAATCGAAAAGTTGAAACGGAATTTTTATATAGGTTACCGTAAAGGCATAGCGTTTTATTTAATATGTTTACAATGAAATCAAAACAATACGTGATAACTAAAGTATGGCCACATTAATCACGCAATTTCAAACGCCAGCAATTAATTACAAATGAACAAGCGAAAGCCATAATGTCATGGCTATACTAACATTTACAGTAATATATGTATTTCACAAACTCTCGCCGACACTACCAATATGAAGCAACCCTTATGTTAAGTGTCTTCAGAGGAAAAGATATTGTATACACATTAAAAGGAAATTAATCGTTCCAAATCGATTCCAGTGCGAAAGGGAAAATGATACACATCTCAACCTAACTTTAAGTAAAGTACTACTATGAAGCATAACAACAGAAATCAGCAATTGATTGCAAATGAACAAACAGACGCCATAATATTATGGCTATATCACCATTTACAGTAATAAAGATTATATTTCGCACACTCTGGCCAACACTACCAATATTAAGCAACCCTGTACATGTCCAAAACAGAACAAATATAATCATGCAAGGTACTCTTTTTACACAAACATGCAGTTCATTCCTATTATTTCTTAGGTACTTATGCAATAGGACCGATTTCACCAATACACAACATACCTCAAAACCACCAGAAGAATAAGCATTAAGAATATATAACCAGAATTGGATGTCAACCATCCACAAACAAAATAAAGTTGATGCGACCAAGTTGAAGGGCATGCTATAAAACCGTTTCTACGTCGCAACTGCGAGCAACTTCTTTTACTGAAGACATGGGAGCCAAATTAACATTCTCCCGACGTGTCCCGCTATCTCTATTTAAATATCAGTGTGTGTTTGTATATCGTCCACTGCATTTTTTTATTCATCACCCTTTTGCTCGCAGTAATATCTAGCGTCATTCTTATCTAGAACCGGGTAACCATCTGTTATAGGTACATTATTTAAAACACGGTAATCCACCACAAAACGCTAGATATCATTTCTTTTATATTATATGATGAGGAGATGAGGCGAGGTTCAGTTACCTATTTGATGATGTTTGACTGGAAAAAATCATCTTAAGCAATTTTATGATGAGCAGGAGATAAACGTGCCGTCTTGGAAAAGCTGGAGAATATTTTTTCATAGTCAATATTCATACCTTCACCAAATAGTTGATTATGTAGATACGTGAATACAGATCTAGCATTGTAATTAACACTGAGAAAATCTAATCTAAAAAAAGCATCAAACCGATTTTTTCACTTAATTTCAAACGTCGAAAAAATCTAACGGGGGCGTTAAGCCCTCGGACACATAAAACGTCCATTAAGGCCGTCGAAATCCCTTTAAAATCCCTTATTAAAATTCCAATAATGTCCCGAGGCACGCCTAATGGGCTGTATGTATTTTTAGGCGTCCATTCACCCGAATAGGGTCCAGAATGCCGAAACGACCTAGTGATTTTCGTTTTAAAAAATTTGACGTAATGTATCGTAACCGAAGATAATATGCTTCAATAAATAATGGGAGATCCTGGAATTAGGTCAGTTCAAGCTTCGTGACCATTCGGTGTATATTGCAGGTAATTTTTTGAACCATAATTTTAGTCCTAATTATTAAAAATGCTGAAAAGGAGAGGAAAACGGGAAATGAAACGATGCGACAAGACACCAAAATGTTACGTTCTTAAGACACTTAAAATGGGTTTTACGTGACTCGAGTGTAAACCGCAATTTTTTGCTCCGGTCTACGTGTCTCAATTTTTTAACGGGGCCAGGGCCTTGTGATGACTTTTTACTATTTAAGACGTAACCGTAGCGCACAAAACGCATATTTCCATAATGTATAAGGTCGAAGCACAATGGGCAGTAGTTTCCTTTTTCGGCAAAATGTAGCAATTCGTCTCAACACCTGGATCAATGTTGATTTGTCATATCGGCAACACCATTTAAGAAACGATAATCTACAACAATACGCTGGCGCCGGCTGGGATTTTTTCCGTTGCTCTATTTATATAAAGGGGCGAAGACTGTTTTATCACGAAGGTCTGATTACACCAAAAACCATTAGTCTGGAAAAATCGGCTCTCGAAATGTTATGACCATTTACATGAACTGAATTCAATTTTAATGCCTTAGCACCTGTTTCTCCAACCCCGATTTAAACATTTTAGAATATTTTGTGCAAGATTTTTTGTCATAGGATTGACCTACTGGACTATTGTCGTCCGACGAATCAGTCACGGTAACTATTTCGATATTGACCTTTGGCTGTCCGAAGCGGCGAAAAACTAACAAATGGCCTTTTCGTTCGACTCTCATAACGACAGCGCTGGTTTGATCAATCGACGTCTCCCCCGCAACTCATTCGTCAAGACTTGGAGTAGCATTTTTCAAATCACGTTTGACGGCTTGCAAATTCCACGAAGGGAGGATGAAAGGGACAAATAATATTAGTGAGAAAAGCAGTGGCGTGCGCGCGCATCTCCGATCTCTATGTGTTTGTGTTAGTCTCGGGAAGCCTGACCTCGACGATGATAAAGCGACGATAAGATAACGATTAATTTTCGTAGGGTTTTGTTTCACCTGATACTCTTTGTCATTTTTCTCGCAAATTAGCAAATTTGGCCCTGAATTAATGTACCATTAAATCAGCTAGTTCTTATGCCACTTTGTTACGTATCCATGATTGCCTATGCGCCCAACAAAGATTTAAAAAAGCCTAATATTCATTGAGGACCAACTTCTTCTTACTTATATTTATTATTAAGTGGGTTTCAAGAGTTTGAACTTCAATTTTGTTTCGAACATTGTGTCGACTATGCCAACTTCAGCGATTCTTTAATTGTGTAATATATATACCTTGTATAGGTGTAGTGGACTCTAACCCCAGTGCATTCCATGTCTTTTCCTTAGAGCAACTAGACATTATTAGCTAAATTCCTAGAAGGAGGATTCTCATTGTTGATTTTTTATTTAAATCTTCTCCTTTAAGTATTCTTAAGTTTCTTTAATTTTCTAAGAAGAAACGGGTTGATTAGATCCATTGAAGCGTAAGAGAGAATTAAAATAACCATGAAAATAAATTCATAATATTGTCGCGAGTAATCGTGATGACAGTTCTTTTAACTTTTTCTTAATGCCTCCACCGGTCTGTCATCATACGTTTGAATCGCGATGCCACGCCTTATTCAGCGTGCAGGGGTATAACTCTGATGGTAGTACGGGATTCTTTACGTAAGGTGAGAAGCGAAGATAAAGAAAGCACTTAAAACAATAAAGTATATTAGGTAAACTTAATGAGAAAAGATTAACAATGTGTATTGGTCAAAGACCCAACGATAGAGTTTTTAACAGCGTTTACTGGTCAGAAACTTAATGAGACTAGCCTATACCCAATTATTAAGGTGCGCATGCTTTCTCGACTTGAGGTATGTTTTATGAATTGTTTATAGGTCTTTTTGGTCACTGCTTTGTAAATATAGTTTATCTTATGTTGTGTTGCGTTTTATTTAATGTTAAGGTATCTAAGAGCACTTGGACACTACACTTTGAACTACTTGACAGACTACTTAGAAACTTCACTCGAAGAACTTTGACAGACTCGACTTTTCTACTGTGGTTAATGAAACCCCTAGTCTTAGCAGTCGATGTGGCTAACCAAGAACTAGGTTTGGGGTAGGAAAAGGATTAGAACTTTAGCAATCATGTGACTAACCAAAGAGCGGATTGAACCAAAAGCAGTCATGTGACTAACCCTGGAGCTGGTTTTAGGTGAGACCAAAAGTCTGACGAACTGAAGGTTTGCCAGTGTATTTATATTAGAGAAATTGCTGATCATTGCATGCTTAAGGTTCATAATCGCTCCCGTTGACTGCTCGCGTTGTTTATAGTTTGCTTTTAATGTTTATTAAATAATTCCCAAGTTCAAGTTCAAACTTGGGACAGGGTGATAATTAGTTAATAGCTTTATGAATTATTATATTTGACAATATGAACAATCAATCTTACCTTAACTTGCAATTCTTGTTTCATTGTAGAAGTTAATTGCTGCCATATACCACCAAACAAATACGATATGGATTGTGGTCTAAATTGATTTTTTATTTTAATTAAATCCAATTTTATTTATTGTTTTGCTAGGCTATGATATTTCATGAATCGAATTGCCATCTTGATTTGATATCTTGTCCTGCGCATGTCAAAGAACCTGTATTTTAGCTTTGCTATCGGTCAATCAACTGAAGATATGTGATCGGAACTACCAATCGATCACTGATTTATGAATTTGAAACTGCTTGTTGTTCACTTCTTCTTCTTCCTCAGCCATTTGATGTCCATTCCTCAACGTAGGCCTCTTCCAATGATTTCCATGTCGATATTTGCTGGGCGGTCTGGATCCAATTCTTTCCCGCATGTCGTTGGATGTCGTCTCTCTATCTCGCCTGTGGGCGTCCGACACTTCTCTTCCCATTGCATCAGGGTTTTCGTCCATTTCGAGTTGTTTCTGGCTTCGTGGCCTGCCCAATTCCACTTCAACCTCGCTACTTTCTCCATGATGTCGCAAACTTATGTTAGTAGTATATCAGGGTCTGGACCATTACAGTCGATGGAATGTGTCCATCCGGGTCTGAAGACATCGCTATGTCTTCAGCACTGACCTTGGAATAACCAGAGGCTTGATCCGAAGAAGTAGATGTCCTTAAGATCATCATTTCGCAGAAGTGACATCGTCGACGTGCCTAACCTCGCCTAAAAGAATGACATCATCATTCTGTAGGGCTCTTTTGACAGAAAAAAAAAATTCGAAGAAGTGACAGACTTCATAATTATCATAATAAAATTATTAGTTCTAAGAAATGGCATTTAGGCGAAATTTCGGCAAAAAGGAATTAAATAATTTAGGCTGGGCCAAATTTTGGCTAAAGAATGATCTATTTAATTTAGACTAGAGTGGACCACCCGTCACCGCCGCTCCTATAATTTATTTTAGACGTAATAAGTTTTAAGGTCAACTATGAAGGTGAAATAAAATGACTCGTTGTTAAAACTCGTACGTTTTCTTGATGATACATCAATGACTCAAGTTTCAATGCTATGCAAGTCTTAACTTGTAGCCACTATAATATGATGCAATTTTATGTAAGGAAAATTAGATACAATGAGTGATGTAATTTAATTTATTATACTTTAATAGTACAATTTTTTTTTCGACAACTTACACTTTTAAGTTGGCTCTTCTGATTAGGTTATATATATAAATGCGAGTGCTATGTAAGAAGTTTAGTTATAAACTAGATATTGAGAGATTAACAAGAATTAAAAAGAATAATTAAAAAGAAAAATGTTTAAAGAGTGGGATGAAATTGATGCGTTTCCTCACCTTAATCTTAAATTCATAGCATATTTTCAAGCTTTCGTTAATTGGAGACTTATATCTAAGAATCAAAAATTAACGCCTGATTTTATACGAACTTATTTAAACAAATTAGACTGGCAATTGTTATCTCAGCACCAAGAATTACCTGAAGATCTAATTACTGAATTTAAAACCTGGGTGGACTGGCCAAGTATTTGTATATTCCAAAAACTCTCCGAATCATTTATTAAGCAGCACAAAGATGATGTAATTTGCAAATATATAATAAAATTCCAAAATGTTCGTCCAGCATTTTTGAAGGAAACGACGCCATTTATTGAAAAGCAAGAAAATTTTGAAAACATTTAAATAATTATTGTTTAATATTATATAAAAAATGATAAAGCATAGAATATAATTTTGTATGCGGTATTTGTAATGTTGTTGTAACAAAAAAAATTAATAATATTTTTAAATATAGTTAGATTACTAAAATATGGTAATCATTGTTTAGTTAATTATGTATATGGAAGAAATAGTATAAGGTGTTAATAAAATAAAAAATACATAGTTTTAAATCAAACTATTTTATTTTTAAAATTTGTTTTATTATGCTAATTCACAAAAAAAATATATTGCTTTTGAACTAAAACCTAACCATTTCACAAATACTTTGTTACCTTTACGTTTTAACACTTTTTCTGCTAAGTAAATGTCAGAGTGTTTAGCCTTCTGTAGTTGAAGTTCATAAAAGTCTCCTTTGAGTAAATATGTAGTTGGATTGGCAAGTTGTATTTTTTTAATAGTAAATCATTCAGTTGACCACTTTGGTTTGTATTGTTTATCGAATACACCTCGTAATTTTGAAATTCTTACAGTCTCCAATTTTATATTTTGGTTTGGGAGCTGATTTAATTCTATTATATACTGTATTCAGTAAATAATTTTCGTGTTTCTTTGTTATTTCAATAGGTTTAAGGCCAATAATTGTTCCGTGTTTTGTATTATTATAAATATTTACTATTTTATTAGTAATTCAAGCCATTTATAATAGGATCCTTGAAAACTAAATTCTTTCCACATCATGCTTTTCAGTGTTCTATGAACGCGTTCCACAATAGAAGCCTTCTTTTCACTGTATACTACATAATGAATGATTTTATACTTTTTCATTAAATTTTGCACTTCTTTGCCGGTAAATTCGCCACCAGAATCAGTACAAAGATGTATCGGTATTTGAATTTTAAACACATTTTCAAGAGCTTTGGCAACTTCCTTTGCTGTTTTCGTTCTTAGAGGGTATGTCAATACGTATTTATAAAAACAATTAATAACCACTAAAATATATTTGTATCCATTATTTTCATCTGCATATTCTTTCATATCAACTAAATCTGCTTGCATAAGATCTAAAATTGATTTTAAAATAACTTTTCGACGTTTAAAATGAATTCGTGCTGGTTTGTGTAATTCATTAACTATTTGTTGTTTAACTTTAGTAGCAAATTGTGACATATTAGGAAAATAAAAGAAATATTCTATAATATCAGCTTCGCGTAGCTCTTCTATAATTAAACCGATTTCTTTAGTGTGACCCGTGATTCCTGCTGTCTGAGAAGAAAGTAATAACTTTAGTCGTTCTACAAGTTCATTTGGATCATTCCAATATACATAATGAAGTGGATTATTTGAAACTTTCATAATCATTCTCTGTCCTTCAATTTCTTCTTCTTCTTCTTCTTCGGAATCTGTATGTGTCAATTGTAATAATGGTTCAATAAATTTTTTGAATTTTACATTTTTACTTGATTTAATATTTTTGATTGCATTTGTTTTAAATAAAATGCGAGCATAGTTTTTTGC
The DNA here is from genome assembly GCA_016904865.1 of Pissodes strobi. Classification (NCBI taxonomy): domain Eukaryota; kingdom Metazoa; phylum Arthropoda; class Insecta; order Coleoptera; family Curculionidae; genus Pissodes; species Pissodes strobi. Next base: position 78,048 of record MU182836.1, read on the forward strand.
GTCATCTTTTGAATAGATAGTTGGTACGTTCTGATTAAAAAGTAAACTGTACAGTCCTTTGGTTCCCTGGTATTTTCTTCCAGCAATTAGTAGATCAGGTCTATCAAAATTTATTCTTTTATTACCTATTGAAACTCTTTCTATTTCCCTATCAAATTTTACACGAAACTTTCCATCAGAGTGTACACTATTTGGATTTTTGATAAATTGTTTGATGTGTTTTAAAGGAAGAGCGTGATATTGATCGTAATAATCAGCTTGAGATTTTTCGTGTATAATCTTATTTACCTTGTCTTCATACTCTTTTCGTTTTTTAACCTCATTTTCTCCAATTTAATTTTTTATATTTTTTATTATCAATTTTCTAAAGTTATAAGGTTTCCCTTTGCTCGTTGTGGCGTTTGTTGCTAAAGATGATGCTGCCGTAGAAAAACTTAATTTTCTTCTTATTCTTGGGGCTGTTACAGAAGTTGTAATAGCTGTAGTTTTAGTTTTGTTTTTTTTGGGTGTTTCATCTTGTCATAAATTCAGTGGGTGTTGAAGTTGTAGGAATCGGTTCAGACGCTATTGATTCTTTTTCATCATCACTATTACAAAAATTCCTCTAATATTTATATGTATCAAAATAATCTTTTTCTTCTTTAATTTTGGTGTTTTAAGAAGTTGTTGTAATATGTTATTTGGTTGTTTTAAATTACTTTCAATGTTTTGTAAATCTTTGGTTATGGGTTGAAATAAACTTTCGTGCGCAAGTTCCCCCATTTTTGGTTTATTTAATTTATTTTTAATATCTCTTTTTGAAATTATTCTTTGTTTAGCAATTCTTTCAGTTTTCCCATCAAATGTTATAAGCTGCAAGATAATTATTTACCTTTAAAACAGGCATTTTTCAGTTCAATTAAAAATGAAAATATTTCGCAAATTGACTACGATCGTGCCTGTGCAGTATGGAAAACCTTTAATATTCAAACTTACAAGAACATGCAGAATTATATCTTAAAACAGATGTCCTCCTTTTGGCAAATATTTTTGAAAATTTTCGAGAAACATGTCTTGTATGTTGCAAGACATGTTTCTTGAAAATTAGCTCCACTGTGGATGTATACTAGTCCTAGCTTGGCATATCAAATTGTATTATCACAAGGTGTTGAATTAGAATTATTAACCGATATCAATAAACTTTTATTTATTCAAAGAGGCATACGGGGAGGAATATCCCAAGGCTCAAATCGACGTTGTATGATGCACAAAAGCCCTCATTATATCTTATGTATTTCGATATTAATAATAAATATTCCTGATGATGGTCCTATTGGTTATATTTTCTAAATCGATCTACATTATCCTAAAGAACTTTTTGAAATATATAAGGATTTACCGCTTTGTCCTGAACATATGTGTCTGCCAGGAATAAAATCAAAAGTTCCAAAATTATTAACGTTTTATCAGAAAAAAAATTATGTTATTCATTATCGAAATTTGAAACAAGCATTAAATTTGGATCTAAAAATTACTAAAATACATAAAGTATTAAAATTTAAACAATCTTGTTGGGTAAAAAATTATATTGTCTTAAACACGAAATTAAGGCAACAGAGCAAAAATGAATTTGATTTTCTTTTAAATTACTTAACAATTATTTTCTTGGCAAAACAATAGAGAACGTGCGTAAACATAAAGACATTAAAATAGTTAATAGATGGTCGGGTCGATACGGAGCAAATTATTACATTTCAAAACCAAATTTTGACAGTTGTCTAAAAATTTCAGATGATATGGTTATTATAGAAATGTCTCGATTAGAAATTAAAATGAATTTAGTATATTAGATTTATCCAAAATTTTCTTATACGATTTTCATTATAATTATATAAAAAATAAATTTGGTTCCAACGTAACGCTTTTATACACAGATATAGATTCATTAATATACCAATTTTATGTTGATGATATTTATAAAAATATAAAAGATGATATTCATAGATTTCATACGTCTGATTATCCAGAAAATAATGTGTATAAAATGCCTTTAAAAAGCAAAAAAGTTCTTGACCTAATGAAAGACGAAAACAATGGGACCATCATAGCTGAATTTATTGGCCTCAGATCGAAAATGTATTCGCTGAAAGTACTTAAAAGTTCATCTGATTTAAATAAAGAAATAGATAAACTAAATGATCAAGGAGATGATCAAAAAGAAATTGTACGTTTATTCGAAATTATGGCGTGACAAAAAAGGCAAAAGGCATAACTAGAGCGGCTATTAAAGGTATAACATTTAATGACTATTATCAATGTTTGCTTAGTAATACCACTATGCATGTAAATCAAAAACTCATTAAGTACAAACATCATAACATATACACAGTTGATAAAAAAAATTGCTTTAAGCCCACACGATAACAAAAAATTATTAATTATACATATACGACTACCTTGCCATGGAGATATTCTTAATTGCTTAACAATAAAAAAAATATTTCATATTTTTTTATAATTAAATGATCATAATCTGCTCTTTTTTAACATAACAGGAACAAAGAAAAAAACTGAAATGTAGGCAAACAATTTTTAAATATATCTTTTTAATGAAAATATTTCACTATCAATTTAAAAAAAAACATAATTTAACCTAAAACAATTTTTGTTGCAGATTAAATATATCAAAAATAATCCTGATACCGTAGAACCAAAGAAACAAACTGGGAAGGCTGCAGGTTATGACTTGCATTGCATCGAAAATTGAATTATTAATGTATCATCAAAAAAATCAATAAATACTGGAATCTGCATCGAACTTCCCGAGAATCATTATGCACAAATTCATTCAAGATCTGGGCTAAGTCTACGGAATGGTATTGAAATTGGAGCGGGCATCATAGATCAAGATTACAGGGGCGAAATAAAAATAATATTATATAATTATTCTAATGTACCAGTTGAAATTAAAAAAGGCGACAGAATTGCGCAATTGATTATTAAAAAATCAATTAATAGTAAATTTGAGTTAACTACAAACTTTGGCACAACAATAAGAGGTACAAAGGGTTTTGGATCATCAGGACATAATTAAAATAAATATATAATTAGCCGAAAGTTGTTTTTTATTTATCGACACATACACCTACACATATATTATTAAATAAAATTGCATTCTCTTAGAAAACCACTTCACAACACATAAAATTACTTATCCTTTAAACAAAAATATTTTATTTTGATCTATTAATACACGTACATAACATTCTATGACAAATTATTCTTAATTGCGCATAAATTAAAAGCAAGTAACTTAATAATAATTAAGATTCCATTTTCATGGTCAATTGCAAGCCGCCTATATTTTCCCATAATTTTAAAACAAAACAATAAGATAATGGATTTTATTTCACTTTGATATAATTATGGTGACCTTATATTTTATTACGGATTATTTTTTCTAAATTATTCTAAAAACCCCGAATTTAAATTAGGTCTAAAATAAATTAGGGAAGCGGCGGTGACGGGTGATCCACTTTAGTCTAAATTAAATAGATCACTCTTTAGCCAAAATTTGGCCCAGCCTAAATTATTTAATTCTTTTTTGCCGAAATTTCGCCTAAATGCCATTTCTTAGAACTAATAATTATATTATGATAATTATGAAGTCTGTCACTTCTTCGAATTTTTTTTCTGTCAAAAGGGCCCTACAGAATGATGATGTCATTCTTTTAGGCGAGGTTAGGCACGTGGACGATGTCACTTCTTCGAAATGATGATCTTAAGGACATCCACTTCTTCGGATCTAGCCTCTGGTTCTTCCAAGGTCAATGCTGAAGACATTGCGATGTCTTCAGACCCGGATAGACACATTCGATCGATTGTAATGGTCCAGTCCCTGATATACTACTCATGTTCTCCTCCTGATGTCTTCGTTACGTATCCTACCTCTCAGGCTTACCCCTAGTATTGCTCTCTCCATCGCCCTTTGGCAGACCCCTAGGCGGTTTGCACTGTTTGCTGTGAGTGTCATTATTTCTAGTCCATATGTCGCCACTGGCAGGATGCATGTATCATAGACTTTTCTTTTTAGATTTGCAGGAATGGTCGGTGGTCGGTTGACGAAGGATGTAGCTAAGGTTCCCGAATGCCATCCAGGCGGGGCCGATTCTTCGGGTGATCTCTTTTGATTTTTCTCTCCCAAGTTGGATGTTATGTCCCAAATAGTTATACTGATTGACTACCTCATGATTTTGGTCTTTTGAAGGTTCATTTTGAGACCAACAGCTTGGCAGGCGTCCCTGAGTTCTTGGATCATTGTTGATAATTCGTTGGTTGATGCGTTTTCCGTCTATGTTGACGCCTTTCTGCTTCCAGGATAGACAGTTGAACACGTCCCCTAAAGCCACGGTGGACAATTTCGGTGAAATTGTGCCCCCTGCCTACGACACTCTTCAAAAGTCAGCCATATTGATCGGCAGTGCGACCTCGCGATAGAAAAGGGGATTCGTTGGGAAATAAGACGCGAAACAGCGAGTGAAATTTGGAGAAAGAAAGCGCTAGAATTCCGTAATTAACCCAAGCTAGACGTTTAGCACCTGATCATCCTAAAGTTGTATAAGATTAATTTTTTTGATTAACAGAGAATCAAATTATCACGAAAACAAACTCACAATCAATCTTACCTTATCTTGCAATTCTTGCTCCATGGTGGAAGTTTGTAACGGCGCCCTTTACTTACTTTTTGCGACCTCCTGTATTTCGGTTTTCTCGGGCGCCACCCCTTTGATATTTACAGCGACAAAGGGGATCGCCGTTCGCCTATCGGGTAGCCTTTAGACAGTGGAGAAACGGTTGTCCAAGGTTCGGTTTTTAAATAATCGGAATCGGTCCCTGGTAAATGAAACACTCCGTGTAAACAAAATAATGGTCGTGTTTATCCGACAGTAAGTATAAACCTAACTTTCTTATAGCTAAAAGTATCAGACAACTTATTCTAAGCGACCCAACCCGGTAATACGTAAGAAAACTCAAAACGGTAGTAAAAGAATCGAAAACTCTAATCGCGCGGTAGACTGTAGCGGTGCGGAAGCCCCACGGTAAGTATGTTAGCAATTATGTTAAACGGTAGCGGTATGGAAGCCCTACTGTAATTATGGCAGTAAATACGGTAAACTGTAGCAGTACGGAAGCCCTACGGTAAATATGGCAGTACACACGGTAAACGGTAGCGGTACGGAAGCCCTACGGTAAGTGCGGTACTAGATATGGTGAACTGTAGCGGTCCGGAAGCCCTACGGTACGTGTGGCAGTAGATACGGTACGGAAGCCCTACGATAAATACGGTATACGGTTCTCAATAGCTCCAGCTCTATGACACGGTCGGTTCAGCAGAACGGTTCCTGGATGGACTTAGTTTGGAAGGATACTTAGCCGGGATTACTCCACTTGCCAAGCCAGGATGGCTGGGATTACTCCGCTTGCCAATAGAGGAGCTGGGATTACTACGAGAGGATGGCCGGGATTACTCCGCTTGCCAACCGGGATTGTCAAACAGGGATGGCCGGGATTACTTCACTTGCCAATAGCGATGGCCGGGATTACTCCACTTGCCAAGGCAGGATGGCCGGGATTACTCCGCTTGCCAATAGGGGAGCCGGGAATACTACGGTAGGCCGGGATTACTCCGCTTGCCAAGGCAGGATGGCCGGGATTACTCCACTTGCCAATAGGGAAAAGATCATGGACCAGGAATACGGTACGACGGATATTTACCTGCTCGGTCGGTCGGTCTCCTACTGGTGGGGTATGCTGCTTGCTCGGTGCTAGACTGCCTCTCGACTGCCGACTGACTCGACTCCGGACTGACTGCCCGTTCTACTGCGGTACATCTGGTTTTATATGATGAGGCCTGCGCGGTCCTCAGAACTTGCGAAGTGGGGCTCGCCGCCGCCGGTACGGTGCGTACTACTGATACTAGGAAAACCTTGGGTAAATTGCGGAAAGTGTTTTCCTGTATTTTCGCGCGGTTTGCAGTAACATAGTAATGTATATATTATTTTTACGATAATTTACCTAAACGAATGGTGTTTCTATGACACCAAATACCAAAGATACGGTTTAACAACAATTAATTAGGCTTACGCTCTGTAATATAAGAAAAATTTAGTAACATCGTTACAAGTTAATTGTGGCCATATACCACCATACAAATGCGATATTATTTCTGGTCTAAATTGTTTTTTTGTTTAATTGGTAGTAGCCTTCCCTATAAGATATGTTCAAACATATAGAAATTGTATTGTTCTGCTTGATTGATGTAATGAAGAAGAACCTTAAGTTATTCCACGAAACGAAACTTAAGTCGAAAGTGGAATTATAATAAAAAGAAATTGATTTAAACCCGTTAGCACCGATCCTGCTTATCGGGATCCTCCACATTAATATAGAGACTCGAACCTCGTTCAGTTTTACATTTCAAAGCGACCGAGCACTTATATTTGCTAAATTATAGGAGATTAAATTTTAGTATTTTCCGGGCGTTTGAAAGCCGGAGTCACCCGGAATCGCTTACGAGCCCCTTTATCATTCCGTTACGGTTATAATCACTTGGGAGGGGGTGCTCTATTTACCGTCTTACCGTTTTCTGTTGGTGCGCAATTAAATGTATCGTATCTCTTTAAGCCAACAAGATGCTCCATTAAGAAAGCCATCGATCTTTTAGAGTATGTAATAATTGCGGTAAATTTAGCTGGTGGAGCACGGCTCTTGATATAATGGGAAATATGAATGTATCCGGGAAATAAACAGTAACAATTTTTGTCCGTAAATTTAAACTAAAAATTTGTGATTCTTCTGGACTTAGTATACTTAAACCGTAGTTTACTCCCTCACTTGAGTAGTTTTTGATTCGTGATTATTCGAGGATCTGCGAATCTTCAATTCTTCATTACACAGAATCATATCATATCGTTGCTTGTATTTTGATATGAAAATATATTTATGTATTTTATTGATATCAGAATATATGAGCGACTATTCAAGATGTTTCATTTCAAGTGCAATTTATTGTAAAAAAAACCAATATCCTCTGGGTTATTCAATTCGACTCAACTTATTCAAAAACATATTTGATATATCACTTCAAACTGATCCTTAATAATCCTCATGACATAAATTCGATAGGATCGCGAACTATCTATGGAATGTGCAATATATCAAAGACTAATTAAAAGGGGAACGGATTAAATGGGAAAATGTCAGAAGGCAAGAATGCAATAACAATTATTCCGTGTCTGGGGATAATAAAATATGAGAATAAACTAATAATTGTTGTTCGTTACATTCCTCGAAGTACCCAATTTTTGGAAACATGCTATAATAGACCTTTATTTCCTCAATTGGAATCTATTTCATAGTTCATTTTCATCAATCAGTTCTGTTAGAACATCTCTACTGAGCATTTGTCCAATCACCATTACTCTTGACCTCTTGTGTGAACTGACCCTAATACAACTTTATATTTAACTTTGACATTTTTGACAGCTACGAATGTGTCCATGATTTAAGTGTTGCCCGGTCATAGGCAAAAGATGATTGCATGCAAATAATACACGCAGCTACTTTTATTCGATTTTATATTTCATTCTATGACGTTATCATTCTTGATAAGGGATGCGGCACATATCACGTTAAATTGCATGTCGGCTTCATCCTTCCAGGGCAACGATAATAATTCTCTGTCGTCCTTATCTTCGCTTTAGAACTTCTCGCGATGAGACGTGTTATCTCCGGTTCAAAGGCATAGGTATTGTAAGAATAATCGACACCATCATTATCGTAATACTTTGTATTTGATCAGGCTTAGGCAGGTAAGGTATGGGTTAGTTTTGGTTAGCCTGGCGGTTGGTAAAAATCATGCGCAGGTAAGCGCAAAAATGACTAATTAATAAAAATATCAGCCGCCCTCCAATCCAGACTTATTTAAGCTAGCCTAAGCTAACTAAAATTAACCAAGGATGTTTACATAAATTCGCCAATAATCTCAGAGATTTATTTTTGAAAAAGATGATTTTTCCAATCGAGGAACTTACCTTTGGAAGAAGAAACAGTTTCTGGAACGGAAAATTTCCCAAACGAAAATTTTATAGAAAAACATGTCAGCCCGAAAATTGTTGCGCGAAAAAAATTAATTGGTTGGTTTCTGATAGTTTTGGTTAGTTTGGGTTGATAAAATTCGTGCGTTTGACTCTTATCGATCGAAATCTAGCAAAAACAAATAGGTCATTAAAAACAATCGCGCTTGGTTTTAACTGTCCAAATTTAACCAAAAATTACCAATTCCCAAAAATAGAGGCATACTAACTATCCACAAATCAATAATTATTCATAAAAAAATTAATCCAAATTAACCAAAAATAAAAAACTACAAGCGCGGTTTCACCATCTCAGCCTCACCAAAAGACTCTCAAACAAACATCCTTAATAATTCCTAAAAAAGCGAAGCTAACCCTTTTCTTTGTTTGTAATATCCTCGGCTTGGATTCTGGATGATTTATCGAAAACAACTTCTGGAACGAAAATTCTTCGAATAGAAAATTCCTCCAATGGACCCAACTATCCCAAGATATTTGAATTAAATTGGAAGAAAAAGTAACTTAAAATAGTTCTATTTAAAAAAGCCTGGATTTATAAAATTCAAGCATACCTGCGCTCTTTTCATTATTATTGATCCAAATTATCCAAAAAACTAACCAAGCTAACCAAAATTAGCCAATTTTTTCGCTGTATGATTCATTGGCATGGTTTTCCAGTAATTCTTCAATAAAAATTCTTTAAAGCGATAATTCTTCGAATGGAATATTCCTCAAATAGAAAATTCTTCGAAGGAGATATTTTACCAATATAATTTTATTGGACATGGTATTCATTATTTCGCTTTGACCAAACTAACCAAAAATTATGGAAAAGTTTACCTAAAGTAATCAACTAACCATTGGGCGAAAAAGTTACTCGGTTAGTTTGGGTTGATAACATTTTAATCCACTTCCCTGCGTTTATTTTTCATTGATCAAAACCTACAAAAATAGACAAGTCTTAAAAGAACCAGGGCGCTTGGTTTTAATTGTCCATACTAACCAAAAATTATCATTACACAAAAATGAACTCCTATGAACCGAAATTAATCAAAGATTAATAATTCATTATCACTCCAACTAACTGAAACTAATCCATATTAACCAAAAATTGATAATGTAAAATGTAGCAAGCGCGGTATTAATCTCAAGTTGACCAAAAGGAACCTAAACTAACCAAAAATTACAGTTATATAAAAATAGAAAAGTTTACTAAAAGTAATCAACTAACCATTGGGCGAAAAAGTTTGGTTAGTTTCGGTTGATACAATTTTAATTCACTTACTTGCGTTTAATTTTTGTTGATTAATACCTACAAAAATAGACAACCTATACTAACCAAAAATTATTATTTTACAAAAATAAACGCCCATTAACCGAAGCTATCCAAAAATCAATAATTCATTATAACAATTCAACTAACTGAAACTAATCTAAACTAATCAAAAATAGATAATGTAAAATGTAGCAAGCGCGGTATTGATTGTCAAATTAACCAAAAGTACCCTAAACTAACCAAAATTATTATTTCACAAAAATAAATGCCCATTAACCGAAACTATCCCACAATTAATAATTCATTATAATACTCCAATTAACTGAAACTAATCCAAATTAACCAAAAATAGATAATGTAAAACAGCAAGCGCGGTATTGATTCTCAAATTGACCAAAAGTAACCCAAACTAACCAAAAATTATCATTTCACAAAAATAAATGCCCACTAACCGAAACTATTCAAAGATTAATAATACATTATAACACTCCAACTAACTGAATCTAATTGAAATTAACCAAAAATCGATAACATAAAATGTAGCAAGCGCGGTATTGAATCTCAATTTAACCAAAACTAACCAAAAATTATCACTTCACAAAATAAATGCCCACTAACCGAAACTATCCAAATATTAATAATTCATTATAACACTCTGACTAGCTGAAACTAATCCAAATTAACCAAAAATAGATAATATAATATACAGCAAGCGCGGTATTGATTCTCAAATTAACCAAAAGTAACTCAAAGTAACCAAAAATTATCATTTAGCGAAAATAAATGCTCGCTAACCGAAGCTATCCAAAGATTAATAATTCATTAACTAACTGAAACTAACCCGAATTAACAAAAAATAGATGATATGAAATGTAGCAAGCGCGGCATTGACTCTCAGATTAACCAAATGTAACCCAAACTAACCAAAAATTATCATTTCGCAAGAATAAATGCCCACTAACCGAAACTATCCAAAGATTAATAATTCTTTATAACACTCCAACTAACTGAAACTAACCCGAATTAACCAAAAATAGATAACGTAAAATGTAGCAAGCGCGGTATTGATTCTCTAATTAACCATAAGTAATTCAAACTAACCAAAAATTATTATTTCGCAAAAATATACGCTTACTAACCGAAACTATCCAAATATTTATAATTCATTAAAACACTCTGACTAGCTGACAATAATCCAAATTAAC
>MU182836.1:89045-104834 GCA_016904865.1 Pissodes strobi
AGTAGGGTGTTAACGCCGCAGAGTACTCTCCCCCTAAGGTGACCTTGAACTAAACCCCTTCCCTTTGAGCTTGGATCTTCATTACTTTCGCCCACTAAGGCTAGAGCATTTGACTTGGACTTTGTATGAGCTTGATTCAGCTCAAGCCGAGAAGCCCTGATAGTTGAGGTCAGAAAATATAACGTATTTCCGAACAAAAAAAATTGACCGCGAATCATTCAAAACAAAATTTAAAATAATCATACATTTTGAGATAGGACAGCGTCAAACCAAAAACATGTAGTAAAACAGATGACGATCAATTATTAACTAAATTGATACAGGGTAAACAAATTCTTATACCCCATAGGAATGCTTGTAAACTAAAGCATTTCAAAATGTATAAAATAAATCAGCAAAAATTATTCCACCGACACATCGAGCGATTACAGAGTTCCACCCCCGGAGCGTAAACAAACTAAAATAAGGGCCTGTTTACGAATGGTAACGAGCTGATTCTAGACGGCGGTAAATCATCGGGAGTTCCGTGCGAAGTGCAATCAACCTGCGTCACAGTTTCGGAAGTCGCTTGTAACTATACCTTTAATTGGTGATTACAACGAAAACCTTTACCGAATAAAGTGTTAAATATAATCCTCATTTTGTTCCTTAACTAGTACGTGAGGAAAGTGATATTTTTCCGCAAGTGGGTAAAAAATATATATTAGTAAAATCTTCAAACCTTCAAAGGACTATTGACGAAACTCGGTTAATCTTTAACGTAGGAAAATAACTCAACCCAAAGCCGTTAACCACTTTACAAAAATAAAAATCTTTTTTCCACCCTTTTGCTGTCATGCGTGTTCAACGGGACTCAGATCTGGTGGGGTGACTGGCCACGATGTTTTGAAATATATTTAATATAGGATATTTTAAATGTATTTTGTTAAAAATGACCTAGCATCTGATGAAGTAATTACCCTTTTTTCAACGTTGGAGTACTAACATATCGAACTGATGATGATGTATCAAATTTCACTCAGTAAGCAAACTTTGCGTTTTGAATAGAGGACACGGCCTGCGGTCTACATAGCAGGTTGGCCCCTCAGGATCGATTATAAGTGCATGAAGTAGAGCTCCGGCAACCGAAGAATAAAACCTCTTTTCCTGTTTGAGGACACTCAAAAAGTGACACCTTGGGATCCAGTCCAGAATCGATAGCTCGCACTGAACAGGCAATTTTCATCTTGACAATAACAGATAAGCATCGGGTTTCTGGCGGCGCGATCTGAACAACGGATTATTGTTAAAGTGTAAATATATATATATATATAAATGAAGATTAGATCAATGTCTTGAGAATCGTTTCTCTAATTCTTCATTTTAATAATTAATTAAATGTTAAAAAATTAATGAGCGATCCCTGGACCAATTTTAGGTCGAAAAAATTAATATGAACGTATATTTTAAAGTGCTTTGTTTTTGATAAACAGTGCATTATAGATTTTATAAACATTATTAGTAGTCATGACGACACTATGGCGACCAAAACTTGGACGCTACTTTAGCCATTTGTGCGCGCTCAACCAGATACGAGCAACTACATTTAATTAACCAATCTTCTCTGACCTTTATTTTACTTATCTAAAGTTGTCTGAAGCTGTTTTATGGTGTATGTGGGTATTTGTTGATATCTATTTTATTAATATTTAGAAATAAAGCATCCTAAGCCAAAAAATTGAGATGTGTTTATAGATAGAAGAACAAGAGAAAATTTCCTGATTAATTCGGTTTTTAATCTCAATTCGTGAATTTAAAAAAAATGCCATGGTCATTTTTTTGAAAAAAATGGTGTTAGGAAGAATGCAGGGTAGTAGATATACATAGCTGGTTCAACGCCACGCGTGAGGTGGGCTATGGTATATTTAAGGGCGTGGCTTAACTTGTCTAAAAAGCACGCCCCGAAATATACCATAGCCGAAGTCCTAAATAAAAATATAAGAAATGCAAAAGGTTTTGGGTCATCTGGACAAAATTGAAATAAATATGTAATTAACTTAAGTTATTTTATTTATCGACACACACACCTCTACATATATTAAATAAAATTTAATTCTCCTTAAAATGGGAAATCACTTCACACTTACATAAAATTGTGTCCTCTTATGTTAAGTACTCTATTGTATTAAAATCAGACAAATAATTAATATTCAAGATCGCTTCACCTACATTTTAGTCATCTTATAATAAGTCCTCTATTGTTTACAAAACAAGCATCATGTTGAGTCACCTACACAGATTTTAAGCAAAAGATGGTGCATTTTATTGTGACTAAGATGACATTATATTCTATTATATTTTATACATTATCCTAAATTAACATTGGCTCCAAAAAAATTAGAAACCACGATAACTCCGAATTTACATTACGTCTACAAAATACTAACCTAGACTACATAGATCATTCTTTAGCCGAAATTTCACACAAATACTAAGAACTTATCCTAGATTAAATTAAGATGCAAAATTATGGGGCTAGCCATGCCCACCTTGTTATTCAAATTGAACTATTTTCACCTTAGAAGTGGTGATGTCATCCACTTGAGCGAGTTTAGTCAAAAGCATGTAGTAATTTCTTCGATTATGATGATGATGTCACTTCTTCGGATTTTTTCCAGGAGGTCTTACAGAATGATGTCATCTTCTTAGGCGAGGTTGGGCACTTCTTCGAAATCATGATGAGGTCATCATTTCTGCGTATTTACCGGAACACCCGAATGGAACATGCCATCGAGTGCTATAGGAGCACCTTAGTATTACTACTTAGATTCCCCTCATAAAGCTACTAGAGGTTAAATACATTAGGAAGGTGAATTAAATAATAAGCTGTAAATAACACATTTCAAGTTATCAGATCCTTGCAAGTTTGGCACAATCATCTCAGAAGGTACAGATGTGTACAGGAGTCAGCAGTCCATCGAGTACTCAGGAGCCAGTTGGAGAGCTATCCAGTTACGACAGAAGTCTCCAAATTCCTAAAGAAACTACGCCTAATAAGCGAAGGATTGCTTAAGAAAAATAAAACACGAAAAAGCTGAGAAAAGGGCATTACAATCTCAAAAGATATCTAAATATTGTGAGATATATAGAGTCAGATATAAATTATAACAAAACAATGAAAACAACAGCACCAGGACATGCAATATCGGACAGAAACTGAAACGACTTACCTACAGTTGTAGAAAGAAGACGTGAGGAGCCAATAGTTATGACGAAAACCATTCCATGGACAGACTGGGGAAATCTGGAACATGTGGACATAGCAGCAATGAGAGTTCGGCCAGACCATAAGCCATTAAGTTCAAGGGACTCTTATTATTCCTATTCCATGCTTCCGTAACCTCAAATTTATAATTAATCTTCACATAACCACTTTCATGTGAAACTAGCAGTAATACATGTCATCTACAGCTTGGAATTGAATAAATAACATTGATAAAATCTTTCTTTTTAATATTCAAGCCCCACATTCCATAAAATGGAGTATATTGCCGAATGGGTCAGTGACACTTGCCACACCCTTTCCAAGAAATTCAAACTCATGCAGCAGATACCCTTCGATTAGAGTTTATATATGCTCTAGCATTTATTCTTATTTTCAAACAGGCCAAAGATAATGGTTATAGGAAATACAACACTTACCTTTTCGCTTCAAAGCACCTGCCAAGATTCAAACTTCATAGGCAAATCCCTGGTCAGATTGCAAAAACTGCATTCGGCAGGAACAGAAACCGACCAAAAGGTGCAAAATATTCGTGACTGTATCAATGCAACAAATTTAATGATAATTTATCTAGGCGATACCACAAACCACACAACACAGCAGCGACTGCATTTTTTTCAAAGGTCAAAAAGTTCGAGGTCGACGACTTGACAGGGATAACAATTAAATGAAATAAAAACAAGGAAAGCACCAGAATTACTCGGCGAATACTCGCTCAAGTAGAGATGGAGAAATAAATCGACATAGCGATACTCACCAAGGCGACACGAAGCAAAGATGGATACTTTCGCTGCAGTTTTCAAAGGGCGCCATCTAGCCACCAAGAAGTGAGGGACAAGCCAGAAGAAAAAAAATATTGTAGCGTAAAGTATAAGATACCTTTTATTTATTAATGATACATATTAGAATAAATGACTGTACGATATTTCATGGAACAAATTTCGATAAATTGTTTACATATAAACATTTTTAAATATAAACAAAGTCAGCATGCTGAACGCTGAATTAGATCAGCGAGCTTAAATAAGTCGAATAAAAGACTATAAAAAGGTCAGCAAATTTTGTTTCTAAGTCAATACGTAAAACTGAGTCAGGTAAAATGCTATTAATATTAAAAATATTAAGTATTATTTGAATATACAGGACCGTATTCAAGTGAAAAATGTTAGATGTACAAAATAGATATAATTAATAAATTTTTTAATACAATTATGGAATTACCTGCAATATTGGTAATGTAGTTAAATATGGGAAAACAAGCCCATCTGTATACATAAATGAGTACGATAATTTTCCATGTAATAGATATGGTAAATACAGTCGGGTAATATTAAAAACAGGATCGACTTATTTGAATTAAATAATGTAAATAATTATAGAAATAAGTGCTACAAACTATCTCCCTAGTAACTCTAGACTTAAAATTGTTTATAATTAGAAAGCAAAGTTCAACTAGCGGGGGATGTACACATTCCCTGTTAGCTGCAACTATAGCAGTTAAGCAAACAAACGTTGATTGTCGAATAGGCGCCTATTTGACTGTCAACGGTAAGGTATAAACATTTCAAATATGCAAAATACTTAGTGGGGAATTCTACATTCTACTTGTTCTCTGTCAATATAGAATTAGAGTTAGGTATAAAATTTCAAAGGCAATTTATAAAAATATGTTTCTTTTTGTTCATTTTTTATTTTCATGTACCAAGTGGATGTCCATACTAGTCTCTTCAGGAGGCTCTAACTTATGATACCCTCAAACAGTTTAATGGTATGTCAATGCATGACATATAGGCTGCAGTGGAGGCTAGAGGGAGTTACTAAGGCTCAGCCTGGATCCAGAAAGTAACAAGACCACTGTTGGAATTTTATATTGTATAAATTGTAATATCACATTACATTACATTATGCGGCAAGTTTTTTCGAATTGAGGTCTTTCTTTTTGAGCTATAGCGGTCGTATTAATGTTGGGGAACAACATTTTAGAGGGCGGGGGAACGTGTAATCTACTAAAATGCATAAGCTACTAAAGAAATATCACCCTGTCGTAAGTTTGAACTCGAACTTGGAGATTGTTATATAAACATTAAAAACAAACTATAAACAACGCGAGCAGTCAATGGGAGCGACTTTCAACCTTAAGCATGCCATGATCATCACTTTTTTAGTATAAATACGCTAACGAACCTTCAGTTCGGCAGACTTTAGTCTCGCCTCCAGCTCCCAAGATTAGCCATTTGACGACTGCCTTCTGGGTTCTATCCGCTCTTAAAGTTAGCCATACGGCTGCTTTAGGTTCTCGTCCGTGCCTTCCAAACCTAGTACCGGTTAGCCATTTGACGACTGTTAGGACCAGGGGTTTCACAACCTCCATACTAAAGCCCTGACAAGAAGTTTGTCAGTGTTGAGAAAGACAAGTGTCTAAATAGTCAGTTAAAAAGTTTAGTTTTAGCGCTCTTAAATAAAACCCAACTCTTAAGAAAAACTATAAATCATAAGACAGTAAACAAAGACCTATAAACAGTACTTCAAATCGAGAAAACATGCGCACCGTAGTAATCGGGTATAATAGAATCTCATTTTTTTCTGACAAATAATTATTGTTAAAGTTTTATCGTTAATACATTGTTATTGTTATAAACTAAACGTGCTTATTCTATCATCTCTTCTTACCTCACGTAACTCGGTACCGGTCTACCTCAGTTACCCCCGGCACGCTAAACAAGGCGTGTCCTTACGAGTAGAACATCCAGTGGTAGATTAAATGAAGCATTGAGACCCCGTCATTGTACTAATCGCGACGCGGCTCTTCTCTGAGAGGTTATTCTTTAAGAAACACGCTACCCCCTAAATTATTCGTGACAATATTAAATTTTATTTTTACGTAAAAACACCAGCTTAATGCACTATGTTAAGCCTTGCCATGAAACAAGCTGTAAGGGATATATTATGCATTATGCAGATTTCTAATATAGTAGAGACCTTAATTAGAGATTTGCAAGCTATCTTGCTCCGTAATATTATAATTTAATCCCTGATAATCTTAGGAGCATTTCTATGTAAGTCTTAAGTATTTTATATATTTCGGATCTATTTGATTGATGAACCTCTGCTATGTTGATGTTTTACTCGACTAATAATGATTGAGTTGCAGACAGCTTTCTAGACAGGTTTAGACAGCTTTTTAGACAGACAGACAGCTTTTTAAATAAGTTAAGCCACGCTCTTATATATACCAAAAACCTCGCAGATTATATGTCAGACGTTGAACCGGCTATGTATATCTACTGAAACTTGAGAAATCCGCACCGAAATCCAATCCGCTAGAAATGGCGGATTTACCTAAATGCTTTAAATGCAAGTTAGAATGTGTCCTAAGGGAGGAGAAACAACGATTGTTTGGCTTTCCGTGTGACATCTGTTCACGAGTGGTGTGTGTTGACTGCACAAATGCTCAGGCACAGGGGATTCGGGTTATTCCGAGTTTTACCAGAACCTTGATACATCTCTGTCCTGAATGTCGAATTGATTTTAGAGAACATCCGTCAACGCTTAAAATTGTGAAGTATTTGCAGAATGAAGTGGAGAAATTAACCAGTCACATTCAAAAGGTTGAATCAAGACTAGAGGCAAGCAATAAGGTGACCAGCTTGGATACCAAACTCAAGTGCGTGGACAGGCCGGTGAACGCAGTGGAGGATAAGTTGCAAACAACTTCTAAGCCATTGGATGACCGGATGAAAAAATTGCAAATATCACCTTATCAAAGTGAAATTGACAGGTTGGTTACTGAGATTCCAGACTAAAATCCCATTGCTTGGACTGCAATATTGATTTAAAACTTAAGGCATTTCAGCTACAACTAGATAATCTGGAGGATAGGCTTCAAAACTCTGCTAAGTCAGTAGAAGAAAAAATAAAAAAGTCACAATTACCAGAAACTAGTTCTAATCAAAGGAATGATCAGGAATTCTCCATGATGTTAAATTCTATACAGAATCAGTTGCAGTCCATATCTGGGAAAATTGATGATAACGCTAACACGGATCCATCACTTCTTACCCGCGAGCTGGAAAAACACTTGAATGGGTATACTGAGCATATCGCACTTAGGATGGAATCTGTCGTGATGGCGATTAAGGACGCAAACAAAGACCTGGTGATTTTTTTTGTAAAAAGCAATAATTCTTCTTCCCTTCAACAGGCAACAGACATCAGCACGAATGGAGTGACTACCAAGACGAACAGGACAACTATTGCTGAAGTGGTCAAACGAAATGGACCCACTACTGTTAAGGGATCTAGTACTCAGAGTACTGTTCTGGCAGCTGCAGAGGAACGCAGATGGTTCTATGTAGACAATATGGCAGAGAACACTACGGGTGAGGTTTTGAAGAATTATTTAATAGAAAAGCAGATCCACATATTATCATGTGAAAGACTTCAAAATAAGCTTGACTACAAGTCCTCCTTTAAAGTAGCTATAAGACCTGATCAAGGGGAATTGCTTTGTAATGATAGTATATGGCCAATGAATGTTGTGGTTAGGCCTTATGTATTCAATTGGCAGAAAAGTTCCATGCAGCACTATAATGAAATGAATGGTAAAACCAGGAATCATGGATCAAATAATTCCTTTCGTAAACATGCAATCCAGAGAAGGCTTTAGTTGTCTGGATAACATAGTGGGAGATCGAGTGGGAGATTTAACGTTCCTGAACTTTAATGTCCGAAGTCTTAGGGCAAAGAACATCGACCTTGCTGTATGTCTTAAAGTTAAA
This sequence comes from Pissodes strobi, assembly GCA_016904865.1. Classification (NCBI taxonomy): domain Eukaryota; kingdom Metazoa; phylum Arthropoda; class Insecta; order Coleoptera; family Curculionidae; genus Pissodes; species Pissodes strobi. The sequence continues at coordinate 97,086 of MU182836.1, forward strand.
TGTCCTGAAATAGTAGCCCTCACTGAGACCTGGTGTTCCTCAGAAGAGATTGACAAGGTGTGCATTGATGGATACTCTTTGGCTTCATCTTACTGTAGAGATGGATCTAGGGGAGGTAGAGTCACGATTTACTGTGGAAATATGGTGCAATTTGCAAGGTGTGCTGACATATCCCTTAATGTAAGTTGTTTGAATTGTGAGTTTGAGTACTGTGTAGTTAAGATTTTACTTGTGTCTACCAATATATATGTAGTATGTCTATACAGATCGCTTTCCTCTGATGTACATAATTTTATTAATTTGTTACATGACTTGCTTAATGATTTATTTATGAAGAGTAAAAATGATAAAAAGGCATTTTATATTGTGTGTGGTGATTTTAATGTTAATTTTGATCCAAGCCTAGTAAATATTAATGCTAACGCTATCACAAATACTTTATTTATGAATATTCCAGGACTCAGAATGGTTCATCTACAGTCATAGATAATATATTCACCTCATTTGGAACCGATCATACAAGAGTCTTGACTGTGGAGAGTAACTTATCTGACCACTGCATGCAATATGCCTTACTACCTACTGGGAAGCCTCCACAATCAATGAATACTTGTTATAGATCTATAAGAAAATTTAATAATGAAATAAATGTTATAACTTTTAGGCGTTTATTGCAACTTGAGTCCTGATACAATTTGTGGAGCTCTGGTATTGATGCTGATGATAAATTTGAGTTGTTTCTTGATAAATTCTTAGAAATTATTGATTTGTCCTTTCCATTAGAAATTGTAAAACAAAGTTCCAACAAGTCAGGTTTATCTGCAAATACAAAGTGGCTTACAAGGGAGATTGTTGAGCAAGGCGAAAATTTAAGATTTTTTTATGTGTGTTGTAAAAAGTCAAACAGTGAACAATTGTGGTAAAATTATAAATCAAAACTAAAAGAACATAGGGAACTTATATACAATAGTAAAAAAATACCTATAGTTCATTTTATAATAACTCCACAAATAAAATGAGGGCATCTTGGCAAATAATAAATAACGAGTCTACTTCTAGAAATAAACGTCAATACCCAACTTTTTTTGAGAGTAATGATATCTCAAATATTAAAGACTATAATTTTGCAGCTGAAGAATTTAATAAATATTTTGTTGAATGTACAAAGCAATTTTTGGATGATCAGTCAGATACATTTCGACCTACTGTCTTTACTAGTGGTGTGTCAATGTTCCTCCAACCAGTCTGTGAAACTGAAGTGCACAGCTTCTTAGGCTCAATCTCAGGTAAGACATCATGTGGTGCTGATGGAATTCCTTGCTCTCTACTCTCTACTTGTAAAAGTGTCTGAATCTTTAACCCCAGTTCTGACATATCTTATAAATGAATCTTTTAAAGAGGGTATCCTTCCGGCTCATTTGAAACTATCTGCTGTTCGGCCTATATACAAAAAGGGCAATGTGAATAGAATTGAAAGGTATAGGCCCATATCTCTCTTGTCAGCTTTTTCAAAGGTATATGAAAAGGCATATTGTGACAGGCTTAGCGCTTTCCTAAATGCAATGCATGTTATCCCGGCTATACAATTTGGTTTTCGGAAGAGATGTTCAACTGCGGATGCTATTGTATCTCTTGTTAATACAATTATTCAGAAATCGAATAATAAGTGTATCACCATGGGTATCTACTTTGACTATTCTCGAGCGTTTGACTTGGTCAATCATTCCATACTTTTGAGAAAGCTTGAAAATTATGGCGTAAGAGGAATTCCTCTCAATTGGGTTGAATCATATCTATCTGAAAGGAAACAGAAAGTTGTACTGCCGATAAATGGCACTGTGTATCACTAAGATGTGGCAGATATATTTAAAGGAGTTCCACAGGGAAGTGTGCTGGGGCCTTTGTTGTTTCTCGCATATACTGCTGACATTACTAAATCAGTCACAATGAGCTCAAATATCTTGTATGCGGATGACATGACTTCAATTGTGTCAAGTAGCTCTTTAATGGAAACTGAGAGGATGGCGGGTATATGTATTGAGCAGGTACTTGACTTCTGCAAAGTTAATCGACTTGTGCTGAATTTGGATAAAACACTCTTGATGCTCTTTAGTATCCGCAGTAATGATAGTGAAGTGGCAATGAATGTTAATGGTCAGAATATTTCTCAACGGAATACCACTAAATTTCTAGGGGTTATGATGGATCGCAGTTTGAGTTGGTTAGCTCACATTGATTATGTCTTGAAAAAACTTGCTACACACTCTTTTGTTATCTGGAAACTTAGAGTAGTGGTTGACAGAAAAATAATATTGTCTTATTACTATGCCTATGTGTACTCATTATTAAATTATGCTATAGTGGCTTGGGGTAATTGTACCAGAATACATGAAGTGCTAATTGTGCAGAAGCAGATAGTGAGGACTATTCTATTTAACGGATCAAGAGAATCTTGTCGTCCACTGTTTTGTAGTCTCCAGTTGTTAAGTGTAATATCAATTTATATTCTTCAATGTGCCTTGTACATTCGTAAACACTATAGCTCCGTTCAGTTGGTTGAGGATATGCCTCACACATACCCACTTACTGACCTTAAACTGCCCGCTGTCCGACTAACTGCCACTGCAAATAGCTGTTTTATTATGCCCTTGAAAATATACAATCATTTGCCTAATAAGTTAAAAAGGATTCAATCCGTAAGGCTGTTTAAAGAAAAGCTGTTAGACATACTTTACATTAACCCCTTTTATCGTTTAAATGAGTTTTTCTCCCATAGATTTGAGTAATAATTTTCTATAAATTTGATGTTTACTGTTGATTCTAATTCTATTTTATTGTATGTAGGTAACTCTGTTAGTTTTAATATGCCTGTCGCATGTCTACTTTTTATGTAGTTTTTAGTTGTATGGGTATGTTATTGTATCTTAGATTTAAGACTTAATAATTTCATTTGATTCTTTACTTGACGAAACACATGTCATCCTGTGATCTTTTGCGAATAAATTATTTGATTTGATTTGATACTCAGTGTAACATTATTTTTACTAATGCTTACTTCCAAGGGGTGAGTCATGTGACAAAAAAGGAAAATACCCTTTTTTGCATAAAATTGAATGGCAATTAACAATACAATAATTAAATTTCAAAAAAAACCAATAGTGTAACAATATTTTCGTTAAAATTTTAAAAGAGCATAGCCATATTCAGACCACCAGTTTGTTAAAAAAAAGTTATATCAAAAATGTTTTATTAATAATTTTATATTAAAGAAAAGGCGCCAACTTATTACTCTTTAATTATTACACTTTAGTTAATTGTAATTTAATCTACCAAAAACAAACTTTATAAGATACTTAGGGCCCAAGGGTTCGGAGCGTGCTATTTATATATTTATTCCCAAGTAATGGAGCTACGTTAGGGTGCAAAATAAAAGATTGAAACCAGATAATGAATGAAAGCTATCTTAATTCATCTAAAAATAAATAAAGCGAAATTCAGAAAAAGATAAATTCAATTAAAATTACTAAAGCAAATATTAACAACAACGTGCAGGATTTAGAATATTTAATGAAGATCCACTTTAACAAAATCACGTAACACAAACAAGGGCTAGCGCAATACTGGAGGAACACACTACATTTATCAAGCACTTCAATTATTAACAAAATATATATTATAGACACTGGCATATGTATAAGATATTAGGTAAACCATAATACAGGCAAGACATAGTTTATTTGATGCCCTAAACATCAGTTTACCAAATATGATTCACGAGATAAGATAAGATAACGATACACTAAGATTAGGCTTAATTTCACGTGCACGGGAGCCGAAATTTAATTTAATAGAAAGTTTCCAGTAGTCACGGGTGAATTTTAACCTCAATTAAATTATACACAATAATATATGTATACATCAAAACAGAGGAACAAAAAATTATCGTTATCTACTCAAAACACCTTTGACTATCGTGGCTTATCTTTCCTAATTCTCCCATTAAGGTGGAGTTTATGGTCTGTTGAAATTGGGCAGACTTGCTTATTGAAATTAATTGAGATATTAAAATAAGTTTTTCTACTGCTGTGTTTGTATAAAAATAATCATAATATTAACATTTGCTTTAAAATAACTACATAATCACCAAATAATATATTTCAAATAAAAATTAATTTTAAACAAACCTAACATCTATGATTTGTGAATGAATATTCAATAAGGTTGTTATCAGTTCGGTTCAAAGATATAGTAGAAATTCATTTCTATTTCAAATATATTATTTGTTATTTATTTAGTTAATTTAAGACAAATATCAATATTATGATTTGTTTTGTGCAAACACAGCAGTAGAAAAATTATTTTATTTATTAAAAAAATATATAAACTTCAACTAAACAATTCATTTAGTTGTTGATTACGATATGAAGCAAAGTAGGAAAAATTACATTCGACAAGATAGTGACCACGTTACTTCTTGTGATCTTGCTTCTGATTGGCTTCTCAAAACATCTAACTCATGCTCACGTTAGCATCGTAATTTTTAATAGATGCTCTTAGACTTCACTGAAAATTTGAGCACCTTTACTTGTATAATATATACTTATATAATAACAATATAACTAACCCTTTTCAAAGTCAAACATCTTTGAATGCTTCTTGTACAGTTACATACACAAACAATAATGTAGTGAATAATGGAGGCAGGCAGACACTTTATGAAAATTAAACCAATTAAGGGACAGAGTTTCCTGGCAGTAGTTTGTCTAAGTTGGTTCAAGATGGATGCTTCCAGCGGCATTTACGATGCAGGGTTAGATTCAAATTCAGATTCAAATAAAATTTATTGGGACCCTGTAAAAACAGTATCAAATTTTCAAGGTTGAACAATGTTAAAAATATGAACAATCTTACAGGAAGTATTAATATTATGATTATTTTTGTGCACACAGCAGTAGAAAAATATGCTAGGAACCTGTCCACCCTGAGCATCTTATTAAGTTTGTGTTTGGTAAATTAAATTACTATTACCATAGTAACAAATTGGCTTCTTTTTTTAATATATAATAATTGATAACAGCAATAAATCAAACAGTAATATATATAATTTAAAGGTCAAGAGAAATTACTTTGGTGCTGATTCTAAGTGGCAATAGCTACCATCTCAACTCGAATGCTATCAATCACAATTAGTCCACTAAAACTTCAACATAGCAAAGGTTCATCAATCAAGTAGATCCGAAAACTTATGAAAATTATGATATATAAAACACTTAAGATTTACATGGAAACGCTCCTAAGATTATCAGGGATTAAATTATAACATTCCGAAGCAAGATAGCTTGCAAATCTCTGATTAAGGTCTCTACTATATTAGAAATCTGCATAATGCATGCATAATATATCCCTTACAGCTTGTTTCATGGCAAGGCTTAACATAGTGTATTAAACTGGTACTTTTTATGTAAAAATAAAATTTAATATATATGTATAATGAGCTTATATTTCGTCCCTTTTAAAATATAATTTTAAACAACGCCTAGTAGCTTGATGAAGCTATTATGAGTAGAAATACTGGGGCGCTCCTATAACACTCAATGACATATTCCGTCCGGGTCTTCCGGTAAATCCGAAGAAATTGATGACCTCATCATGATTTTGAAGAAGTGACATCATCCACTACTCCAACACTGCCTAAGAGGATGACATCATCCTGTAAGACCTTCTGGAAAAAATTGAAGAATTGGATGACATCATCATCATTATAATTATTATTTCGAAGAAATTACATAATGCTCTTGACTAAACTCGCTTAAGTGGATGACATCACCACTTCTTGGTGAAAATATTTCATTTTGAATATCGGGGTGGGCGTGGCTAGCCCCATAATTTTGCATCTTAATTTAATTTTGGGTACTAAGGACCTAGTATTTGTGTGAAATTTCGGCTAAAAATGACTTATTGTAGGCTGGACCAAATTTTGGCTAAAGAATTATCTATTTCATCTAAGCTAATTTCTTGTAAACGTAATTTTAATTCACAATAATTTTGAAGTATTTAAATTAAGTATTTTATATTTGATATATAAATTAATATAATAAATGTAATATATTTTATTGTATAATAATTGTTTTCTGTCAATAATTGACCTCGCTATCACGGTCGCAGGTTTTAGTAGAGGTAGAATGGGGTTCCTACTTCCCCACGTTTTCGGTGGAAGATTGTTCTGGCGATCTATGAATTAGACGATTGGGTTTAATGAGGTATAGTAGATTAATGAATTAAAAACAATTTTCATACAATCTTAAATTCCTTTCTTTTTCTTTTTATTGTATGATTCTATTTGTGTTTTTATATATTTTATATGTTTGTACTCTAGCTTTGTATGTTTGTATTCTAGCTTTGTCTACAAATTTTTAAATTTTTTGACAATAAAGCATCTTATCATTATTATTTTTCCTCAAATCAAATGGGAATTTTAACGCAGATTTGAAATATCGTTTTAAGAAATGTAAATAAAGAAGCGTTTCAAGGAATAAGTTTTATTTCACTGCTTCTATAATAAACAATCTCTATAAAGTCTGGAAGAACACACACAGTAATTTAGAATTATTTATATTCAAAATTTTACATCTCATATATTAATTAATAAATATAAATACTAAATTGTATTGTAGAATAATTGTTTTCTGTGAAGAATTAACCCCCGCTATCACGGTCGCAGGTATTAGTAGAGGTAGAATGGGGTTTCTACTTCCCCACGTCACCGGTGGAGGATTGTTATGGATATGTATAACATAAACGATTGGTTTTAAAATGGTATAGTAGATTAATTAATGAAGCTTCATACAATCTTAAATTCCTCAAAGCAAATAGGAATTTTAGCGTAGATTTGAAATATTTTTTCAAAAAGTATAAATAAAGAAGCTTTTTTACGGAATAGGTTTTATTTCACTGCTTCTATAAGAAACAATGTCCATAAAGTTTGGGAGAACACACACAGTAATTTTGAATTATTTAAATTTAATATGTTACATTTGATATATTGATTATTAAATATAAATGCCAAATGTCCTAAATTTTATTGTATAATAATTGCTTTTTGTCAAGAATTAACCCCCGCTATCACGGCCACAGGTATTAGTAGATATAGAATGGGGTTTCTACTTCCCACGTCTCCGGTGGAGGATGGTTCTGGACGATTAGTTTTAAAGAGGTATAGTAGTATTAATTAACGAATCTTTATACAATCTTAAATTCTTCAAGTCATATCTTTTCAAAAAGTGTAAATAAAGAAGCTTTTCAACAGAATTTTCATTTATTTCACTGCTTCTATAAGAAACAATGTCCATAAAGTCTGGAAGAACACACACAGTAATTTTGTATTATTTAAATTCTACATTATACATTTCATATATTAATTAATAAATATAAATACTAAATGTCATATATTTTATTGTCGAATAAGTGTTTTCTGTCGAGAATTAAGCGTGCTATCACGGCCGCAGGATATAGTAGATGTAGAATGGGGTTTCTACTTCCCCACGTCTCCGGTGGAAGATTGTTATGGAGATGTATAACATAAACGATTGGTTTTATAGAACTAGAGGAGATTAATCAACGAATCTTCATATAATCTTAAATTCCTCAAGTCAAATAAGAGTTTTAACGTAGAGTTGAAATATCCTTTCAAGAATTGTAAATAATGAAGCACGGTTTTAGTAGGGTTTTAAAGAGGTATAGGAGATTTAT
>MU182836.1:116826-135319 GCA_016904865.1 Pissodes strobi
TCCTTTTCATACTCGATTAAATTCAATTTTTTCAAAATGGTATTTTTGAAAATTGCAGGTTACCACCATCTTCAAATAGGTGTCTCTCAAGCCATAATATTTACTACTAAATTAATTATAAATAGAAATTCAATAAAAAAAATGGTCCGCCATATTTTTTTCCATTGAAAAGAAGGTGCACACTTCATTTCAATAACGCCAGAAGTTGAATATGAAATAAGGATGAAGGGAGCTTTAAAATAAGGTGCCTCTGAATCCACTGTCAATGGCATCCATATGTAATTTTTCGAATCAATTAAAACACTACTAAAGAAATTACTAAAAACTATTTTATTTAAAGGATATTTATATAAAATCTCTCCTGAATCCGCCCCTGACTAATTATGTAGTCTATGACATCACGAAAGCAGATGGCGTGCCAGTGAACAGTGTTGCCGCGTCAATAAGCTAAGAACATTTATAGTTCGGAAATGTACTTTTGTGGGCCACATTTTCTTTTCGTTTCATCGCTCGGATTGATCTTGATCAGCTCTTGTTCGCTCTTCTGGCATCGGTTTATTGAAGAATGTGACTTATTTAAAAATGGCAATATACAAATCTTATAATAATATTATATTATATAATATTATATCGTCCTCATATGCACTACCATACTAATTGCAGGGGCGAATCCAGAATTTCGCTAAACAAAATATATCAACTAAAGAAACTGCACAAAAATGTTTTACTTAGAGGATATTTATATAGCTTATCTCCTGAATCCGCCCCTGACTAATTGTCTAATCTATGACATCTCGAAAGTAGGCGTGATGCCAGTGAACAGTGTTGCCGCGTCAACAGAATTTTACTAAATAAAAATAGGCAAATATACTAGTTCGTTCAGACCTGTACGCGCAGACTTTCTCTCTTAAAGTATCAGACTAGTCCCAGGGACGGATTTAGCGTTCTATTAAAAAAAATAAAAAAAATCATATAATTAATTAAAAAGATCTTACTAACAGGATTAAACTAAGGAAAAATTTGAATTCCAAGGTAAGGTAAATATGTTTATACAGGGTGTTTCTTAATGACGTCAGGGAATGACTCCTCATGAAAAAAGTTCATATGAAAATATGTCCCTAATTTTTTGCTACAGGGTGTTGCAATTTTTCTTTTAAACAGTATTTCTTAATAGCTCTGAAAGTACTGTAATATAAAACTACATATTTTAGTATGACAAGCTATTCTATCGCTCCACGAATGGCGTATCTACAGACATGTCCTTTGATATTTTTTACAATAAAAAGTGATACGCCACTGGCATCATTCCATGTGGGTATATTTTTCTATTAGCTTGGTCAATTCAACATAAAAATGGTCTCTTGCGGCATCGTTCTTAACTCAAATAATTAAATTAAAATTGCTTCATCTAACAGTATTGACGAGGGTGTGATTCCTCAAGTCATACAACGGTTTAAATGTATTAATGTTTATTAACATTGATGATTATCAGTGGCGGCTCGTAGGTTTTTCCAGAGGGAGGGTACAAAAATATACAAACTTACCTTTTATTTAAAGGTAAGTTTTAGTTGAGAAAACTGCGTCCTACGAGAAAAGTGTAAGAGACTCTGAATTGACCGGACTTATATCACGTGTATAACTTTCGTTTTTCACCGTATAGTTTGGTGATAACACCCTGTATGTCTGTAGTATGAATGAGTCATAATTGATCCACAATAGATTTATTTAAACCCAGGTAAACATAAATTTGTGCATTTAATCAGCATATGTCAGTTCTTCATTACCTCTTAGTCCAAACCTGGATGGTCGATTCCATTATATAAGGCTAAATGTCATTCCGTCAATTCAATCGTGTGTAATCGTTTCCAATTTAATATATCCTCGTCTCCATCAGTGTTCAGTAAACAGCAGTGTTTCAATGAAGGAAAGAAAATGTGTTCACCCTCTCAAATAAAACCAACGCTTACTTTCCCGCGTTATTGTCCTTCCCGAGGTCGTGAGAAAAATCATATTTCAGTTCAGTTCAAGCGTTCACTCGAATAGCAGTAAAACGTGCTGTTATCCCTTTGGACAAAGGTAAAATTTCTTTTGGGCAAATTTCTCTTCTTGTATGCACAGATATTTGTAGAATATTTAGTGTACCTCAGTAACCTTTGTTCACACTTGGACAAAGACCTCTTTTGGGCGTTTTACCGAATCGTAGCGTCTCTTGTGAAGAAGAAGTAACACTGTAAAATGGCGTCTGCAATTTGCAGTAGAGAAAATCCATTCCAACCCCAGCTGATGGAATCCAATGTGTGAAATTAAATAGGCTACTTACACCTGGGTACGATAATAGTAGAGAAATGAGAAAATCAAGGTATTTGCAGAGTGAAAGGAAGTGGTAATTTTAAAGACAAAAGTTTCATTTTAAATTAACAAATCAAGACTTTTTAGTAGATATTAATAATTAAGAAACCTTTTGTATATTTATTTTCTATGTGAATGAATGAATGAATGCGTGAAATTAGTGTATAAATTGAATATATTTTTTACATCAAATGCAAATGCATAATTGCATTATTAAAGTACGTTAACATACCTACCTGGTTTCAATTCATATCTATGTGTAAAACCCCTACTCCCTATCTTAATATAGTCCACTACTTTACTTGGGGTTAATTATACAGTTAATTGGCCACCTACACCTTTATGGCTTAAAGCAATTAATAAAACTAATTTGACAATACGCAAAAAAAACAAATTAAGGAAGGAAACTAAAGACCTGATTACCACAAGGAATGCACTGATAGGACAAATAACAAAGACATCAGTGAAGGAACAAAATAAGGAAATAAGAAGGAACGTCAGGAGAGATGTCGCAGAATACAACGAAAAAACTATAAGTGAAACAAAAGAAGAAAACAAGGGACCAAAGTTCTTTAGAAAAAAATTGGAACCAAACGGCTGCTATGTCTCATGGATGAATATGGAAGAACTGTACACAACCAACAAGAAATAGCAGAGCAGTTAGAACGGTTCTACCAAGACTTATAATACTCAAAAGTTTAAGAACCACCGCCAAATCAAAGAGACAGAAGGACACGACTGACTAGACATCACACCGAAGATTTACCACCGATATCCAAATACGAAATAAAATCAGTAGGTATAGTATCTATGTTCAGCATCCTCCGCCGCGGAGGAGGTGTGCAGTAGCAAAAATCGCTCACGTGGGCTACGCCATATTTAAGGCGTGGCATCCGACAGCTGACAGATGACGTTTGTTAGTTTGGGGGGCGGCCGTTGGCAGTTGACTGGCACATTTGTAATCTCTCGGCGATCCTCGGAAATGCCTAAATTAATAATAAAAGTCTTGGAGTCTTGCGGGAATCGAACCACGAACTTTCTGTATGCGAGACAAAGACGATACCACTGAACCAACTGAACCTTGCAGAATTCCTTTTTAGAAGTGTATATATGACGCAATAGGGGTTATGTTTATTTCATAATTCGGTCCAGGCTAAGCTAATGCCGTTTTACTCTAGATCACCACGTGACCTACTCTAGAGCACCACGTGACGTCATAATCATGCCAAACGGACCTAACCACTACTAAGGGGGGTAGTTTTAGGGATGAGTTTAGCCTAGCCTTATGAGACTCATACGTATTATATATTAATTCAATGTAAAGTCATAGATTTTATTTAGATAACTTTTAAAAATTTTCTACAAATACATTAGCAATATTATATGCTTTACATTGATTTTCAAGGCGAACAAAATGGCCTAAAAATAGGCATTACCTAAAATGGCCTTAACCATGTTTTTTGTCAAACATATATTTTCTGAAAGATGGTTATCAGCCGAGATGCCGAAGGCACTCTTCGTGCTATTTGCGCACATCAAGTTGATATAATAAAACGAGCAACTCGTCGAGTATTTCAAGATGACAATACAGCCCTCACGAGGGGCTGTATTGAGGGCATTGATAGGCTGTTACCACAAGTCGGCAATCCGTCTTTCAATACAGCTTTTTAGACAGATCGTTAAGGGGCTGTATTGAGGGGCTGTTAGCCCAAGTCGGCAAACTGTCTTTTAAGACAGTCAAATGTCTGGTGCCACGCCTTAAAAATGGCGTAGCCCACGTGGGCGAGTTGGGAACAAAAATGACCACAATGGATCTGCGATTTTCTTATGGAGATTTACATGATTGTAAAAATGACCGAAAATGCCGCTCAACTGCCATAGCTTATCTACTAAAAACAGCCACTAAACAGATGAAATCCAACAAAGCAGCAGGACCTGATGGCGTAATCATTGAAATGATTAAATATGTTGGCAACAAAGTGCTTAGAGTTAGAAATGTGGTTTAACACCTGCCTCGAGACCAGAAAAATCCCCAACTCCTGGAAGAGCGCAATAAATACTGTATTGATATTCAAAAAGGGAAATATAAAAGACCTAAAGAACTACCGCCCGATATCGTTAATATCTCATCTTAGTAAATTGTTCAACAGAGTTTTAATAAATAGGATAACAACAAAGCTCGACGAATTCCAACCTTGCGAGCAGGCAGGCTTCAGAGGAGGATACAGTACTACAAACCATATGCACACAATAATGGAAAAGTCCTACGAATATAACCAACCAATATACATGGCAATCATTGACTTTGAAAAGGTGTAACGCTCAGTTCCCAAACAAATACAAACCTAATTTACATAAATATACAAGTTTACAATAATCTCCAACTTCACAAAAATCGCCAAGTTCACAATCGGTGGTACAGCCTTTAGTGCAGGAACAATGGCGGCCCCCAGCTTTTAGACAGTGGAGAAGGGTCGTGGTGAGTTATAATGCCTGAGCGCCACGCGGTTAACTTATCGCCATGCCCTGATGCTGGATCTTCAGTGAGATTCGACCAATAACCACGAATTGCTCTCCTCCCCGCTGTAACCTATTGGAAAACTTGGAAGGGGAAACAAAAAGAAATATCACCCCAATTAAACAAAAATAACAAGTGTATATTCCGTATTGGTGACTATACTTTTGAATTAAATAAGAAAAATAATTGCTACAAGAAGAATTTCTTGTATATGTAGCTATGACAATTAATATATATGTGTATGCTAAAGATGGAATATTAAAAGTAACGGTTTAAAGTTAATTAATACTTCATGTTATATCTACGGCGCCCTATGGATACGAAGACGTGATCACGTGTCGTTTACATGCCCTTGATTGGTGCTATCAACCTATACGGTACAAAAATATGACTTCTTCACTCTAAATAACTCTAATCAATCAATAAGCGACAAGTTAACGTGCTAGTTCAATTTAATGTACTAGATTCATGTAAGTAAAATATTCACCTATTAAATAGTATCCGTACCAGAGGTAAACCTATATGATTGCGCGTCGATACGCTATGCTTATATGCGAACAGTTCCAAAAAAATATTTATATTATACGACGCTGAAAAGAAGTAAAACACGCGAACAAGACTACGCTGAAATGAATTAATAACACGCCAAAACTATCCGGATTAGCTGGATAATCCAGTATACCTATGCTAACTCATACCATCAATACTTTCATTAAGCAAATTCATCCGAAAATTTAATTTAATTCGCCCTAAATCACCAATCAAATAAAACACAATAATAAAAAGGAAATAAAATAAAAGTCCCAAAATACACTATATAATATCCTAAATTAAGACTTATCTGATACGTTATCAAGCCAACAGTGAGTTCATCCAGGATCTAGGTGTTCGTCGAATCACTGGAGCATCAAGGTTGAAAAGACACACTCCGTATGCGTTGAGGCTTGGATCAGACAGCGAGACACGCAGTCAATTGATGGTTACTCCGAAACCACGTGTTGTCAGAGGAGTCTCAGTATGCAGTCTCGAAATCCAGGTAGGAAACCGGAACGTAAGAGGACAATGGAAGGCCCATAAAAACCAATAATCCAAAAATAAAATTCCAAAAATTCGGAAAACAGAAAAAGAAAACAGGAACAGGAACAGAAAACCCCTTTAGATGTTAAATGGGGTTCAAGTGTGTGGCAGCTCTCGAAAATCAAATCCCCAAACGTGGGTGCAGGTGGTCGAATCTACAAATCTTCCTTCATCTACAATCATCCATCAGACGAGAAACCATCGAGGACCACAATCCTGCTCAAGGGCTTCGTTAAATAATCCCCTAACTAGGGCACTGTATATTTCACACTAAATATCAGTATCTCAACGAAAATTCCCAATTTCGAGAGCTCGGCACTGAAACCTACTGGTCCCTTCAAGACCACATAAAGACTAAATTGGCTTGCTCCGAAATGACGAGGCTAGCAGAATTAACATCGCGCCGGCCCAACATACTATGTTGCCAACAGCGTCCCCATTTGTGACAAAGTACTAGAAAGTTATCATGTCATACTATCGGATTTACCAAATCAAGCGCTAAAGCGACTCATTATCGAAATTATTTAAATCAGTCAGAATCTACTTTTATATGCTTGGTGGGAATATATAATCCACGCGTTATGCGGCAGTCTAAAATTACAATCAACATGCGCCACTAATAGCATTATGCCAAATAAGGCATTAACTTGGCAACCGTGTCGACCGTGAAGGCCACGCGCACGGCACATATAACAACCAGCAATATTACTCGACCTGTCAAGGAAAAAATTAAATTTGACCTTGCTAATGTCAGTTGGGTAGGAAAAGTCAGGGTTGGATTTGAAATATATAAGTATGATTTTCCTTTAACAGGGCCGTAATATAAAATTTCAAATATTAATGGGTTAGAAAATATATGTATACCTTGTTGTAAGAGCACGAAATCTAAAGAAATTCTTCTTGGAAGAATATCTCTCGTTTGTACAAGTTCTTATTGCTTAAACACCATGGCTTTTTGCATTACACAATGTCATCAACAACGTTCGTCTCTGACAATGTCAATTATTTGACAAATACACGCCTATGGTTTCGATTTAACTCCAATAGCAATAAAACAAACCAGTCGGATAAGCACGACGCCGCTGGCGGCAGTTTGACTGATTTCCTACCAAGGAATATCTTGCGCGCGGACTTGCGCAGATACGAAAAAAGAAGAAGTGATATTGCTGGTTGTTATATGTGCCGTGGTTGTTATATGTGCCGTGCCACGCGCTTGTCCAGAAAGCTGTCACTTATACCGCCAAAATTATCCCCACAGACCATATAAAACATAGACCAATTTCGTTCGCGTCGGTAGAATCTACTCCGAGCTGAAATATTATCGAACTTTAATAATGGAGAGTCCGTGTAACACTGCGTCAATATGCAAGTCTAGAGGGCTAAACATTGATACCATCCAATATAATCAGCAAATTCAAGCGTATGATAGCTAAATCCTACAATAAATGCAACGCGAATTAGAGTGGTTCTCGAGTCGATATCGACGGAGGGATCCGATGCGCTTTCCACCGGTCTATGGTTTAAAACCGGAGTGACATGACATACTTCTAACAAACGTCAATGTTTCATTTCCAAAATGAAAATATTCCGTAATCACCTAAGCAAAACAATATATTATCAAGTATAAATCAAAGAGAAAATTACCACAGAATGACCATCAAGTATACAAAAAGTAAGTTATAATTACAGTGTTAGATATCCCTAAATAACCTTAAAATATAACTCGGCATGTCCAAACTCCAATTACTCGGCTAATCTGTAAACAATCTATCACTGTTGTTTTATTTTAGACACAACCCTCCAAGAAAGGCTGAAATGCATTCCAGATGCCCAAAATACTTCGAATCAGCAATTAAAGATCCATAATTAGCAAGGCCGAAAACAGTGGATGGCCATCAAGGTGTATTATCGAACTGAAATAATGAAAACAAGCCAAATGATTAGAAGAAGGGTTTCTTTCTCCATTTAGAAAGACAGCAAAATAGGACAAAACCAAGGGGAAAATACCAATATACAACGAAGCTTTGTGGTTCCAGCTGCAACAATATATCGTGTGTGTATAAAGTTAATTCGTTCAAAAGAAGGCATGTACATTTGATATATTATAAAGGCATAAATATGAAATATTTGCTTTAGCATACCTAGTTTAATGTATTGGGTTCCATGCTTTTCCAATACTAGTCCTATTATGGTGATTATCTAATTTTTGTAGTCTACTTTAATAAATAATATGATGTTTGATTCTTTTCCCTCCAGAAATAGATCAATTTTAGTCGACTCTAGTTGACCTCGTAAATTTTTATTTTGATCCTTCGCCATTCCGTCAGAAACCAGGTTTTTGTATAATATGAAATCGTAGCCTGTTACAAAGGCATTCGATAGCGTAGAGACGTGGGCACCATCGAATGCATTGAAACGATGTAGAAGAGACCATCGAAATATTTAAATAATAAAAGACATGTATGATAAATCAACAGTTACCATACAAGCAGCTGAGGAAGTTAATGCAGTAGAAGACGTTTTGAAGACCCTGCAATGGGACAATATAGGGATAATTCGGTGATGACATCGTGCTCTTCTCCGATGACATAAACAAACTAGAGGAAATGGTAACAACCCTAAACGAAGCCACAAGCAAAGTAGGACTAAACATGAACATCACCAAGCCAAAGTATGTTTTTATTCGAATCTAAGATTAAAAATTAAGTTTTTAAAGTCATTCAAAATCCACACCTTCGCACTTAATATTTCAAAATAAGAATAAAAACTTTACTTTCTAAAAACGTCTGGTATCATACTAATAATGATAGAATTGGAACTTTTTAAAGTGGGCTGATATAATAATAATCAGGCAACTAGAAGATGACAATAAGCAATAAGCCAATACTATAGGCTTGACAAATAACAAATTTTTCCTGCGTATAATAATATTGATTTAAATGGAAAATGGTTCATTTGAGCTAGTCTTAAAATCTATTATTCGAATATATTTTTTTCAAATATAAAATTTAGATTTAACTTTTTGCCTTCCAGAAGTCCATCTTTGGAAATTATTTTTCAAAATTGAGAACTAAAAATCATCTTTCTAAAGGTTTTCGGTACAATTACGATAGAATTAAAAGATGGTTATAATCCATACGCTCAACCGAATTTTCGAACTTTTTAAAGTGGGCTGGTATAATAATAATCAGGCAACTAGAAGATGGTAATAAGCAATAAGCCAATACTATAGTCCTGACAAATAACAAATTTTCGAACTATTTAATGCGTCCTGGTATAATATTAATGATTCCAATGGAAAATGGTTCATTTGAGTTGGTACTAAAAACAGTGCTAAACATTTTCTATTATTCGAATATGTTTTTTTCAAATGTAAAATTTAGAATTAACTTTTTGTCTTTCAAAAGCCCAACTTTTGGATAGGCCAGTACTATAGTCCAGAGAAATGGCATATTTTCCAACTTTTTGAAGTGTTTTGGTATAATAATAATAATAATAATAATAATAATAATAATAATAATAATAATAATAATAATAATAATATAATTAAATTATGGATCATTTGGGTTAGTGCTAAAAAATAGTTCTTATAAAATCTTATTTTTTAAATATAAAATCATAAAAAATTTTTTTGGCCTTTCATTTTTGGAATTCGTGTTTTAAAACTCAGAATAAAAACCAACTTCCTAAAGACTTCTGGTATAATAATAATGGTAGAATCCGGGTATATGGCTAAAAATCTATCAGGTGAACTGAATTTTTGAACTTTTTAAAGTGTTCTGGTATAATAATAATCCAAGAAATTAAAATGGTTATGAATCCATAAGCTGAACAGCATTTTCGAACTTTTTAAAGTCTACCGGTACAATAATAATCATACAACTAGAAAATGGCCATAAGCAATAAGCCAATACTATAATCCTGACAAAAACATGTTTTCCAACTATTTAAAGCGCTCTGGTATAATAATAATAATAATAATAATAATAATAATAATAATAATAATAATAATAATAATTTAATTGAAAAGTGGTTTATTTGGGTTAGTGCTAAAAAATAGAATAGAAAAAAAATTGAATTCTTGTACTTTTTAAAGTGATCTGGTATAATAATAATAATAATAACGCGACTAGAAGATGGCCACAGGCAATAAGCAAATACAACAGTTCTGACGAGAAATATGTCTTCCAACTTTATAAAGTGCTCTGGTATAATAATAATGATTCTACTGGAACATAATTAACTGAGGCTTGTTCTAGAAAACATTTTTAATAAAATCTTAATTAAATATTTATTCCCAATTTAAAGGTTAAAAAAAATGAAATGTTTAGCATATAAAATGATTATACAATTCTAATGAAATTCAAATTCTTCAAACCTAAAATTTAGCGTAAGCTTTCTGAAATATTCTCAATTAATAATAATGGCAGAATACTCTAGCTCAATACTGTATCTCTAATTAAAAAAAGTTCTCGTACTTTTTAAAGGTTTCTGGTATAATAATAATATTAATACAAGGAGAAGATGGCCATAGGCAATAACCCAACACTACAGTCGTGGCAAAAATATATATTTTTTCAACTTTTTAAAGTGGTCTGGTATAATAATAATGATTCTACTGGAAAATAATTAACTTGGGTTAGTTCTAGAAAACAGTTTTAATAAAATCCTAATTTTCCAATATATTTTTTCCAGATATCAATAAAACTGCTTGACGTATTTTTTGCCATGCTACACACATTTTATGAGAGAAAATGACATGATCTTTGTTGGGCTAAAGCGGATTGTGCTTATGACGTAATAGTTAGACAGCTCAAAGGAAATTCCGTTCGCGGACCCTAAACTTCTATCATTCTGACACTCTAATTTCAATTCCAGGCCACTACTTCTTGTCCAAAACGAATGTATAATGACTATCTCTTCTAACGCAGAATAAATAGATACGCGAACGAAAACCGATATGACGGTTACCTATCACGAAACTTTCAGCAACCTAAGAATGATGAATGCGGTGTCATCGGCTAGACATTGATGCCTCACTTTGATTAATTATATCTCGCGAAATAACAGATAAAGTTTCTATTTTGGCTTTTTCTCCTAAACAACTTTCTATGGATCCTCTTTTATGAGATACCCTTTCTCGCACAAAAAGAGACTTTGTTATATTCGGATTTCGTCGAGTCATGTGCGGTTCATATTTTTTTGTCTCGATTCTATTCGAAAGTCGAGCGACTAATTAATCGACGGGTTAGTATATATAAATGAGGTTTACGAGCAACGTTTGTAGCCGCTAAGAGATTTGTTGCTAAATGGCATATTCAAGTTGACAACAATATTTTTAGTAGGTATAAAGCACAGCTTCTAGACCAGCTGCCGCGCTTTCCCGCTAGTCCCTCTACAAACAGCAAAGAAACAACTGTAAAAACTCAAGCAAGGAGTGCTATTTTATGTCCCCTTGAGTTAGCAGTTGAGTCTGGTTCGTTATCCGACGCCTCAATAATAGACAGGAGATTACTTGATTCTATATGTTGATTATATCAAGAACAGTGTTACAGTATTGATATCTATGATATTAATGATCAATGATGATACACAGTTACATTACATTACCAAATATGAATTAATGGTTACAATATCCTGTCGATATACAGGGTATATACTTATACCGTTACACCTACCCCCTTTTTCAAGAAAAATTATCCTTAGACCTGAAATTTTTCTTCCCATTGCGATATGTAACCAATGATATATTTTAAAGTACATTTTTGTATATGTAACCTTATGTAGCAATGATTTACTTAATCCTGTATCTTTTAACACGTCACACCTGTTCTTATGACTATACAATACTTATACTATAAGGCATGGAAATAGAAGGAAGTGTTTGTTAGTAAAAAGATTAAGAATGAATTCATAGCATAGAATAAGAGATATGGAAATATAAGAAGTGGAGCTCCGTTTCTCTAAAACTTATCCTACACCTAATACAATTAATAATAAGTGACATAACCAATATAAAATATATACTAATATAATCATGATATATATAATTTTCTATTCTATAATAACATCACAAGTCTATCAATGCAACCCATCGTTCTGGGCATAAAAAGATATGCGTAAAATTATGCATCTAAAGGCATTTGAATCTCCTACTAGTATTAATTATAATTAAAAGAAAAAAATCCATGGTAATAAAATCCATTTAGCTTTAATAATAGCAGTACTTTGATGTGTTTTTATTTTTCAGTAGTTGTGCCTTGGTAGTACTTTTGATGGCAACATGAACTTTGAAACCAAAACCGAACTCAACTCTTTTTTAACGAATAATTACATAACTCCTAACGCACCATCAGACAATTTTTTAACCCATTGGAGAATGGGAAACCATCGAACTTACTAGTTCCGCCTATTACCAGAATGTCGGGGGGCTCAGGACGAAAACCAGTCAACTTCTCTGTACAACAAGAGCCTCAGACTTTGATATTGTTACCCTCACTGAGACGTGGCTGACAGACGACATCCATAATTCCGAGATGTTCGACCCGAGTTATGTAGTTTATAGGACAGACAGAAACTATTGTACGTTGGGTTGCACCAGGGGGGGCGGAACGCTGATTGCCGTGAAATCTTATTTGAGCTCCTCTGTTCTGCCAAGCTGCGACAACTTCTCGTTTGAGGACACTTGGGTGAGGATTGAAAGTGGCCAATCTGCGATGTGTGTATTTTCCTCCTAGATCGTCCCTGGAAACATTTTCGGACTTCATAAAACATGTGGAGCATATAAAAAGAAAGTACCGGAACGCCAATATGCTGATCACTGAGGACTTCAATCTACCATCACTAAAATGGACAAATGATAATGGGATTCTAGTTCCATCTGACCTCTCTCTACCAGCAGCAGAAACGTTTGTGACCGGAATGTTCCTCAGCGCGTTTGTTCAAGCAAACCATATTGCAAACGAGTTTGAAAACTTCTTGGACTTGGTTTTTCATGATGATCTTTGCGGGTTTTCAATAGGGGATGCGAGTTTGCCATTATCCAACCTTGTTCAGCATCACAAACCTATGGAGATGGCCTTTGCTCTTCACACATCTCCAACTGTACAAACGACCGAGAATAGTGTTTATAACTTTGAGAAGGCGGACTATGAGGGTCTAAATGGCTACTTTTCTGATGTGGATTGGAAGGTTCTGGAACAGTGCAGAGTTGTCGATGACTCACTAGCGTTATTTTACGAAATATTTTATGATGCTGTAGAAAAATACGTCCCAAAAAACTATAGAAAAAAAGGCAAGTTTCCAAAATGGTACACCGCAGAGACTATCAGGACCATTAGGAAGAAGAACAAGGCCTACCAGAAGTATAAACGCTCAAATTCTCTAGCCAACTACAATAAATATTCTTTACTCAGAAGCGAAGCAAAGCACCTTGTGGAAACTAGCTATCTGTTATATGTTTCTAATACTGAGCTGATGATTCCCCACAATGTCAAATGCTTCTGGTCTTTCGTCGGCTCCCTGAAGAAAAGTGGCGGTATGCCAAGTAGTATGATCTATAACAACAAACAACTGAACGACGAGAAAGAGATTGCTAATGCATTCGCGGATCACTTTGAGTCTTGCTATAGGGTTTATCCTAGTAATATCGTTGAGAGACTGCCCGAGTCTGAGTCCGCGGAACTTTTTGCGCACCACTTTACTGCAAATTAAGTGGCCCGGAAACTGGAAATTTTAGATAAAAATAAAAGCACAGGACTAGATGGAGTACCCGCGTTACTATTGAGAGGCCGTAGTTCAACCCTTGCAGTCCCTTTAAGTCAGATTTACCAGGCTTCTTTTAATCAGGAGACCTTTCCAAGAGCATGGAAATACTCTTCTATTGCTCCAATTTTCAAGTCAGGTTCAAAAAACGAGATCATTAACTATAGGGCTATCTCACTACTTCCTGTGATGTCGAAAGTGTTCGAAAGCATTATTACCGATGAAATCTTTGAAAAGTTCAAACATCACATTCTAGAAGAACAACATGGTTTCTTTAAAGGAAGGTCAACAACCACTAATCTGGGAGTTTTCCACAATTATTTGGTCAATAACATCGAAAATGGCTTCCAGGTAGATGTGTGATATACACCGACTTCACAAAGGCATTTGACCGGGTGTCGCACTCTTTACTCGTCAATAGGCTTTCGCGGTTGGGAATAAGAGACAATTATATAGGGTGGATCCAATCCTACCTAACGGATAGAAAACAGTGCGTTCAGTTCGGAAGCAGAACATCCCGGGATGTCATCGTCACGTCGGGTGTCCCTCAGGGCTCTCATCTGAATGAGCCTCGAGAATGATTGGTTTTATTCGCAGAACTTGCTCAAAAATATATGATACTAAAGCTATTAAATCATTATGCAACTGTCTAGTTCTTAGTGTGTTGGAGTACAACAGTATTATATGGTGTCCGTATTATCAATGTCATAAAGAGCGATTGGAGCGAGTGCAGAATAAGTTTTTATTGTATAAACACAGGTTTCCTTACAGTGACGTTTCTTATTTAACTAGAGTTAAGTTAGCTGGGCTTCAGACCTTCGAGCAGCGCACGGAGAATGCTATGGCATTATTTACATACAAACTTTTAAACAATCAAATTCAATGTACTCATCTTCTCGCGTCGATTTTAATAAGAGTTCCACAGAGAACCACTAGGGCCAACGACTTATTTGCAATAACATTCCATCGAACTAATTATGGCTCTCAAAATTTTAGCGACAGATTAATGTGCAATAATTATAACAAACATTTTCCTAATATTGACTTGTTTATGTTTAAGTATCAGCCGTTTCGCAGGGCTGTTAAAGCTCCAAGATAGCATTGTCACAATGATTACTTTTCCTAACTGTGTCTTACTATGATTATATATAATTTTTGCTTTATACTAAGTATTTGGACTATGTAACTTGTTTTTGTGTATTGTACTATTTGGAGTATGTAACTCTGTGTGTACTGATTTGAATAAATAAAATAAAATAATAATAAAAATAATAATGTGCCTTATTAAGAAATAAAATGTTATTTATATATTTCCTCTATTATTTTCTTTTGTTATAAAGTTATCAACTATTTTATAAAACGAAATATACGTAAAGTCCTCAAGCAGTTTTGTTTTATATACTTAAACATTTAATTAGTTGTATTATATGTAGCAACACTTGTATATCTTATTATTTTATAACATTTAATGTGTTTTATTTCTTTGAAGGCTAAGTAATTATGATCGTTTAATTATCATGATAAAATATATCATGGTTAAGGTCGTATACTTTCTTAGTTTGAAAGAACTTATTTAAACCTATCCTCTCTCATTTCCTTATATTTATTTATTGTCATATATTTGTGAGTTTATACTCCGAAACACTCGTTTAACTTTCATTTTATTATTACATAATACCTTCTTTTCACGAATTACCGCCTTTGGCGTACGTCATATCTTTATTTTATTGCCAAACTCTGATCACCGGCCTTTAGCCTAGATTGTTTTTTCTAAAGAATATCCTACCATT
The DNA here is from genome assembly GCA_016904865.1 of Pissodes strobi. Classification (NCBI taxonomy): domain Eukaryota; kingdom Metazoa; phylum Arthropoda; class Insecta; order Coleoptera; family Curculionidae; genus Pissodes; species Pissodes strobi. Next base: position 132,325 of record MU182836.1, read on the forward strand.
AGCGAACATTGTTTGCAATCTCATATAAGAGACTCCTTCGCTTGTATTGCAGACCGGTCCTTTTGGAGTCTTTTATTTATACACGTGTTTACCATTTATATTACTTTCATATTTTTCCTTATTTCTCCCAGATCTTCGACGATGTACCTTAGTCTTACGTCGATTAAGATTTCTGGTTAGTGATCACTTTATAATATTTATTTACAATACTGAGGTATCTGCGGAGTTTGTCTTTCTTCCTATCTCTTCCTATTTCAATCAAATCTCTCAACATTTCGTCTCGCGCTGATCGAGAATTTGACTTGAACATATTGTCAAATTTAGGGGAAAATAATTAATAAATCGTGTTTCGAGCATGTTAATGTCATATCAGTAAACAAAAAGATTTAAAAATAAAACATAAAAATGAGAACTAAAGAAGCAAAGGATCGAAATTGAGAACGTTTTAACAAAAAAAAACTAAAAAGTTTAGAAAACGAAATTGAATAATAGAAGTAAGGGTAAATAATAAAATTTCTTTTTTGTGAGGTTGTCTCTTTAGAAAGCTTATTAGCTTCTATTGATGACGTAAAACCTAATTTTATTCTTGTATTCGGGCCAATGCGAGAAGTAAGAACCGATATGGGATCCGAATACAAGAATCAAGTCTTTGACAATAGCTTCAGCGACCGTTTTGGCTTCTTTGCTTAGCATTGGAATTATTACTATAAATTTTGTTATTGTTTGCAAAATTCCGCAATATTTGGTTGATCAAGCCAGACATTTGCAGAGCTCTTGCTTTCAATCTCATTCTTCTCGTTTTTCATTTGCTTACTCTAACCGTTTTCCTACCTTCTCTAACTCTCTGGAAGTTATTTACATAGTGTGAACCTACGTTCTATAAGATATTCCGATCTGAAATAGCGTGCGCTTACCTTAATATATGCGTTAGGTTTCTGAGTTTATTTTCAATCCAAGCTTGTCTCCCAATAAGAATATACTTAATAAAAAATTAATTCTTAATTACTAAAATATTTAAATTTAGAGTACCGATGTTTATTTCTCTTTTTTTAGAAGTATTCGAATATATAAATATTAAGTTATTATATTGTTTTTTTGGTCCTTTGATTCTATTGAACCCGGCCTGATACAAATTTTTGTACAACTAAACAATTAGAAAAAAAAACTGAAATACACACAATCCACATTCGTTCGCGCTATTCTTGGGCAATGCCGCAAAATGTGTAAGTGAAACTACTTGCAAGTGATACTCGCCCGTTTCTATGTGCATAACAGCAATAAATTATCTATTGCAAAGAACGAACTATATCAGCCGTATTTTACGTATAAAATTATATTAGTGTCCTAATTCTAGCTCGAATTGTCTTCCATTTGTCGTTTTGACTCCTTTATTAATTAGCTAATAAATATCTAATTTTTTTCCAAATCCATAAAATTTTTCATTCCATGTCCTCACAAATTATTAAGTTACGTTATTTATAATGTTAAACTTCAATCTGCGAACTCTAGATATTAAGCATTTTTCCCGGACTTAATTAAGTCTCCAATGTATCATCATTATGCTTGTTGCGCTTAGTTTAAAACATTTGAGAGCAATCAAAATAAAGGTCCAAGTGGATGTAATGTTCACCATATTAGAATATACAATTTATATTTAGAAATAAATTATCAATTTCTTAAGTAGTGTTTGAGTATTGAGGAATCAAACTTAATTAACTGATCTCAAATATCATCTTGAATTACTTTATTGCGTTTAATTTCATCATAATAATAACTAACATACATGCTAGAATAGATATACCACTATTTGTTTGAAATTTGTTTATCCCATTTTAAAATTGATGAAATTTAACGTGATAAACTGACCAGATCATTTCAAAACAGCTTCAGGGAACTTAACTCAACTTAAATATTTCTCATTATCAATTTTATTTATCCTTTACTCAAAGAACATCCCAATGGGTTTGAGTGAAACAGTTATTTTGTACGTAAATTGCTATCTAAGCGAATCCCATAAGAGAATAATATTTAAATTGAAATGTAAAAGTTTTATCGAATTGTCAGCCTCGAACATATGTCAAAAATAAACAAATGAGTTTCTGGATGTCAATGAATGAACACTGACTTCGTTATTTTAATGATACTCTCTTTAATATTTTCAAAAATATGAGATACCTTTTGACCTCTTACTACCAAAAAAATAAAATTTCTTCTTTTATTTTATTATTATTTATTATTTGAATCAATTATTGGTAGGTCTTTTAAAATTTTTGCGTTTTAATAAATCGCAACTGAGGTTGAAATTGGCATTATTTCTTGACATATATGTATACTGTTTTTCACATTAACTCTCTAAGTTACTATTTGCCACAAAAATACATTGTTATAATCTAAAGCTTATTTCACCTATAAAATATATCATAATAATTTAATAAAGTAGCCACTACAAATATCAATGCAAAAACTCCGTACAGAAAAATAACGTGTACGGTGAAAATTAATGTAATAAATTGCACTATTTAAACAATATTGTCAAAGAGGAATTTGGGCGCTTCCCAGATGCTTGCTGCTGAGTGGGATTACTGGCGGCGTTCCTCCTTGAACTGGGGGTTGTATATCAGATGGAATAACGACTCGCTTAATTCGAAACAAACTGTACGTATATTGGTCTTCAGATACAGGAAGGAATGCACTTAGAATGACGACTATGTTTGAATACAATTTACTAGAATAGCGTAGAACGCATGACCATTCGATGAGGACTGACCGGACTCGACCTATTCGGCTCCCTTGTGTTTACTTTTAGTTTAAATTGTTATGAGCGTTTTGATTCGTTTCAGATATATTTGTATGCTTTAATTAGGTTTCACTTTTATCTATGGTTCACTTTACTTTTTACTTTACGTTTTACTTTACTTTTACACTTTACTTTTACACTGACGTAACTTTAGGGGAGGTTTGATCTTGGTTCCCAGAGAAGCGTTTGGCCTTAATT
>MU182836.1:135329-150644 GCA_016904865.1 Pissodes strobi
AAACATTAGACTGAGTGTTCTTTTGTTATTACGCTTTCTAGTTTACAATATTGCATAAGCTACGTGCAATTACTTTCTCCTAATCATCTGATTTATTATTCTTCAAATTTTTGGCTTTACTTGTGGTATTCGATAATGCTAATAATTATTGTAGTGACATGATAATGCATAATAAGTTGTTTCATTTATATATTATTATATTTCAATTATTTAATTAAATAATATATCGCTAACATTCAATTCAATCAACTTCAATTACTTGAGTTCCATTACACCTGTATTTTGCGATATCCGCTTTACAACGCGTCACTGTACATATTTATTTTTTTATGTATTTGCCACCTTCGCAACTATAAGTTAATAACCTTGTGTTGTTGAACCTTTGTTTCTAGAATATAGAATTACGAAATTCTGATTATTTTACTTCAACATTATACGGATATTCATTATTTAAAAGAATTTACAACTTCGTTTCCTTTTACTATATACTTCACAACTTATGATTTATGTAATTTGTATGCTGCGATATTGAAATTAGTTTACGCCAGTATGATTCGAAATGTACAAATTTACAAGATTTATCTTATTTAATTAATTTTCGCTAGTGGTATGTTGTTGAATTAGCTTGTTTATTAAGTATACTTCTCGATTATGTATAATTTGTTTTATTGACACATATTTATTCTTGCATCACGAAACGCTAAAAAAAATTCCGCTCTTAGAGTTTTAGTTAAATTATAATTTATGCATATTATTTGTGAATCCACTTAAATACGCTTTGTCCACTAATTTCCAGAAATGTTTCATTAATGATCTTTTTAACATAATCGGCTATAGTGCCTTGCCGATTTGATTCGACAAAATGATACTTTTACTGCAATTATTTGACTGATTGTGATTAATTAATATATTTATATACTATATTTTAAAATAGAACGATGGTGCCTGCTAGGAAAATCTACATGTGCATATAATATAATAATATAATTGTAATACAACATAAAAACTGCGGGGTAGTTTATAACTAGCTTAGCCCATTTTAACGTTAATCTTATAGTCTATAAATACCTGTGCACAGTTCTATTTTACTTTTGTCATAATTATTGTTTTTCACCTTCACATTCTACCTTTCCACTGTTCAATTATCCGTATCTAACTTCCATTTTTCTAGTCGCACTTATATCTCCTCCTGTACCAAAACCTAAAAGAAAAATTTCTTCCTTTTTCTTATTTTTCTTAATGCCATTTTGCGTCTGAGTGAATTGGACCTTCATAGATTATTTGTTTGGTAGTCCCTGCATACTCTATTTTCACCACGTATGAGGGACTGGCAGGGTGGCCTTGTACAGACTCAAGCAAGGAGTGCTATTTTATGTCCCCTTGAGTTAACAGTTGAGTCCGGTTCGTTATCCGAGACCTCAATAATAGACAGGAAATTACTTGATTCTATATATTGATTATATCAAGAACAGTGTTACAGTATTGATATCTATGATATTAATGATCAATGATGATACGCAGTTACATTACATTACCAAATATGAACTATAATCAGCTCAGCGTGTATTGCTATGGTGTGCAATAGTATGCAGATTATAAACGGTGTTATAATAATATTTAATAGTTACAATATCCTGTTGATATACAGGGTATATACTTATACCGTTACACAACTCCCCTAACTAATTTTTTGCTGTTTCTACTGTTTTTTGTTCTTTATATGGGGACTAAGGATCAAATCAGATCTATCGTATTGAATTGTTATTACAGTACTCTTTTGAAGGATTAAATATTATTCTTAATAGAGAGATTGTTGGGAATGTGTCATCTGTTGGTTGGGTAGGGGGATAGTTGTTTGAAAATAGGTAAGAGGATAACGGTTTGAAAATAGGTAGGGGGTCTAGTGACGTGAAGTTAGGTGGGGGGATAAGGGTTTGAAGTAGGAGCTGGTCTAGAAGCTGCGCTTTATACCTACTATTCTTTATGGAACATCTACGCGCAGGCTTTTAGACGAACTGTTGGCCATGCCTTTTACCTAGACCAGTCTAACTCCACTTGTTCATAAGGGTGCGTTCCGCACTACCAAATAATCCTTGCCGATACTTTAATATGTATGGTTATGGTAACTTTATAGTCGATATGCGAAGATCAGATCCCTTCATATTTATTAATGTAAAAAGTAGCCGCTTTAAAACACGAACTAGGCCAAACAGTCATTGTTTATACCGAGTTCGGAAACAACTCTTAATTTATGTACGGTAGTGCGCTTTCGAGAGCGTTTCGCTGTTTCATTTCGGTTTTGTTGGATATCCATTATTTTTGCCACTTAGCCTTATGGCTGACGAGGAAAATAATTGGCAGTGCTGCTTTAGTTCTAAAAAGTTTTGATTTTGCCATGTTACGAAATTAGTAGCGCTGCAATGATTAAGGTTGCATATTTTTTTATGTCTTCGTGCTTATCAGGTTTTGTACGTATTTTAACATTTACGGAAAATGATTTCACTTTCTTCCCGTTTCTTTCAAGGAGCGTTCGTTAGTAAAAAGGGTACTTTTCTATAAAAACAAACTGCCGCATAATGTCATAGTCTTGTTTGCCATCATCGCCCCATAGGCATAGGCTTCAATTTATATCCATAAGCAGCTCTTGTGTTAAAAATATACAAAAATTTCTTTCCCATTTTCCCGACGTAGAGCTGCTTTGCACCGCCTGTCGACGATTTCTGCCCCGTAAAGATAAAAGTCGTTTCGAGGGCATAGAGTTCGATACAATGTCTAGGATCGCATTCCGTATTCATTGCAGGGTAAATCTGGCGGTTAACTTTTCCCCTGGACTCTTTTTACCCATAAAATTGTTAGGGCCGTAACCCGCGGCGAGTGCCTAGAATAACTCGGAATCATTTTCGAGCCGGTAGGGATTGCTTTACAATGTTTAGATTTTACGGAATCGTTTTTAGACGCAAGAGTATAAAGTGCAACAACGTCTAACGCCAGTCTCGCCTCAGGTAAAAGCAATTAAAAATATTTTGACAATATTTTTACCCTCACCATTTACAATTTTTCTAATTTTTTTATTATCAGACTATAAAATTATGTTCTACGTGACATTAGGCACAAAAGAGAACTTTCTTTGAAGTGCTTAAAACAATCCAAACCCAGCACTTCTTGAACATAAAAGTGAATTCAAATCATATTCAATTTGTCTATTGGGAAATCCATTCGCGTATGGAATCTAATCCAATTTTAAAGTTAAGTCACACCGTTTAATACCCACAAATAGGATGAAGAGATGAGAAAAATATTACGTAGAACTCTTAACTTCAAAGATTGCATTTAACTCTTAAATTGACTGGACATTGTAACTCATATTTAAGGTGACTAAATGCACTCAGGCTTTGTTTATAAAGTTTACTTTTCACGAGAGGGTTTTACCTCCAGCTCTGCACGTTGCTTGATCCGGACAGGGAGAGGGGCCTCAAACCGAGGGGGGAGGTTGTATAAACCACATTTTTCCCTACTTAAACCAAATCCATTTCACGAGAATCCTCATGAATTATATTCACCCTTCTGTAATTTTTCTTTAAATAGTAATAGTATTTGGTCATCTAAATATGAAAACATCTCAGGTCCGTAAAGTTAGCCACCAAAATATGGGTTTTCCCTTGAAAATTTCAGGATGATTAGTGCTTCGTTAGTGCTTTTTAGTGCTTCAAAAAGTTTTGTTGGTGCTTTTTTGGTTTACGAGATATTCAAGATTCTAAATCCAAGATCGGCCTTCAAAGTGTTAAAGATCGGGTCAAATTTAGTGTCATTCTTAAGTGCCTCGTTGGTGATTTTTAGTGCTTCAAAGAGTTTCGTTAGTGCTTTTATAGTTTCCGAGATATTCAAGATTTTATATTCAAGGCCAGCCCCCAAAGTGTTTAAGGTCGGGTCAAATGTAGTGTCATTCTTTAGTGCTTCGTCAGTGCTTTGTACTGGTTCAAAAAGTTTCGTTAGTGCTTTTTTTGTTTTCGAGAGATTCAATTTTATTTTATTTCAAGGTCAGTCCCCAAAGTGTATAGGATTGAGTCAAATTTGACGTCAATCTTCAGTGCTTTTTAGTGCTCAAAGAAGCGTCGTTAGTGCTTTTTCGGTTTACGAGATATTCAAGATTTAGATACACATTAAATATTTGCATGTAGAACCTGCATCAAGAATGGGCATTCGTCATTGTGCAGGAATTTAAAATCTTGAATATCTCGAAAGCAAAAAAGCACTAACGAAACTCTTTGAAGCACTAAAAAGCACTAACGAAGCACTAAAGAATGACACTAAATTTGACTTGATCCTAAACACTTTGGAGGCTGACCTTGAATATAAAATCTTGAATATCTCGTAAACTATAAAGCACTTTTTGAATCAGTAACGAAGCACTAAAGAATGACACTAAATTTGACCTGATCCTAAACACTTTGGGGGCTGACCTTGAATATCTCGTAAACAATAAAAGCACTAACGAAACTCTTTGAAGCACTAAAAAGCGATAACGAAGCACTTCAAAATGACACTAAATTTGACCCGATCCTAGACACTTTGGGGGCTGTCCTTGAATATAAAATCTTAAATATCTCGTAAACTATAAAAGCACTAACGAAACTTTTTGTAGCACTAAAAAACACTAACGCAGCACTAAAGAATGAGACTAAATTTGACCCGATCCTTAACACTATGGTGGCTGATCTTAAATTTAAAATCTTGAATATCTCGTAAACCAAAAAAGCACCAACGTAACTTCTTGAAGCACTAAAAAGCACTAACGAAGCACTAAGAATTACGCCAAATTTAACCCAATCCTAGACACTTTGGGGTCTGACCTTCAAGTAAAATAAAATTGAATATCTCGAAAACAAAAGAAGCACTAACGAAACTTTTTGAAGCACTAAAAAGCACTAACAAAGCACTAACCATCCTGAAATTTTCAAGGAAAAAAACATACTTTGGGGGCTAACTTCACGGACTAAACGTCTCTCCTAAATCCGCCTCTGACTAATTGCCCTGCCTGTCTATGACATCTCTAAAGCAAGTGAGGTGCCAGTGAACAGTGTTGCCACGTTAACAAGCTAGGGAGTTCGAAGCAACCACTTTACTACACTACTTAAACCATATTCCTTTTCACGACAATCGTCTTGGATTTTATTCACGTCGCCAAAGCAAATAGGGTTCCGTGAAGCTTGAAACTCCTTATTTTTGCACATCTTATTAATGATTCTGGAATATAACCCATGCCGCACAATCTGGTCTTTTTGTCCTTTGAGCCCTGATTGATTTAATTAGGTCCCAGAATGGTTTCAAAATTTGACTTCGTTAGTAGAGGTAAATGGCCGGTACTATGCCTCTCCACCCCCGGGAGAGGTTCAGATCTGGCAATGTGTGACGTAACATTTTATATGTGCCTAATCCCAGGGGCGAATCTAGCATCTCGTTTGAAGAAAAACAAGGACAGATTATAAAATAATTTAAAAAAACGTATTTATATAAATAAACGTTCACTCACAGTAATAAGCTAAAAGAAAATTTGAATTACAGACGAAGCCAAAACACGCTCTGAATCCGCCCCTGCTGACTTATGGTCCATGACATCTTGTTGGCAATGAACAATGTTGCCGCATCACGCGAATTTTAAGGGCAGCAACGCAGTATCTGGAATTTTGCTATGGACGGATTTTGATTGTCTTTCGTTTAACTCTTCGGTTTGGTCCCTGATTAATCTAATTAGGCCCCATAAAGGTTTAAAAAAATTTACTTCGTTAGTAGAGGTAAATGGCCGGTTCTACGCCTCTCCACCCCCGAGAGAGGTTCATATCTGACAATGTGTGACGTGGCATTTTATAGGTGATCAATACCAGGGGCGAATCTAGCACCTTGTTTAAAGATAAAGAAGGACGCATTATTATATAATAAAAAAAAAACGTATTTATATAAATAAGGTTTCACTAACAGTACTAAACTAAAGAAAAAAATTAAATTACGAACGAAACCTAAATATGTTTATATAACACCCTGCTCTGAATGCTGACATTTTGGAAAGTGTTGGCAGTGAACAATGTTGCCACATCACGTAAATTTTAAGGGCAGCAACGCAGTATCTGAAATTTTGCTATTGACGGATTTTGATCATCTTTCGTTTAACTCTTCGATATGGTTTGAATTAGTTTTGCGCAGGTCTGATTTTTTTTTGAGTCTTAGTTGACTTAAATTAAATTAAATCTTCGATTCTACTGAGAGAGTATAAAGTACAAACGCTTGTCCGACCTCAAGCGAATCGATGTTTAATTCTAAATGAATATTCCAGACCAGTAGAGGTAGATGATTATGGTTTCCGTAACCTCTTCATCCCAATGAGATATGAGCCTCTCACGAGAGGGGGGCTTGTAGAAACCATTTTCTACTCTACTTAAACCATATCCCTCTTCACGACAATCGTCGTGAATTATATTTACGTCGTCAAAGCAAATAGGTTTCATAAAGCTTATTTTCGAATAAATCTCCTCATTTTTGGACTTCGTATTAATAATTCTCAAGTGCCGCAGTTGGATATTTTGTCTTTTGAGCTCCTGAATAATCTCCCATAATGGTTTAAAAATTTTACTTCGTTAGTAGAGGTAAATGGCCAGTTCTACGCCTCTCCACCCCCAAAAGAGGTTCATATCTGGCAACGTGTGACATGGCATTTTATAGGTGACTATTCTCAGGGGCGGATCTAGCGTCTTGTTTAAAGAAAAACAAGGACATAATATAAAATAATTTAAAAAAATATATATAAATAAGGTTTCACTAAGAGTATTAAACTAAAGAAAAAAATTGAATTACAAACGAAGCCTAAATATGTTTACATAACATCCTGCTCTGAAATGTTGCCGCACCACGCGAATTTTAAGGGCAGCAACGCGTCATCTGAAATTTTGCTATTTTCATCGTCTTTCGTTTAACTCTTTGGTTTGGTTTCAATTAGTTTTGCGTAGCTCTTATCCTCTTTTTAGTCTAAGTTTAATTAAATTAAATTAAATCTTCGATTGTCAGTAATTTTGAATTTTCTGTAACAATTCGCGGTTAAATATCCAAAAACAATTAATTTATTTTCTTACATTCGAAAACTTCAATTTAATCTAGCACACCATTGGAATTATTTTTAATGTAATTGATTTGTCTACGCTACTGGACTGGAGGCATACAAGTATATATGGTTTCCGGTATCGTGAATTTAATGTGCACCTATTAATTTTACAGCCTTTCTTTAGTTTGTGACATATTGTTTTGACAGTTACATAATTCAGAATGTTTTGTGAAGGAGATTTGATCGAGTTTTTCGCGGAATTTCCTAATTAGGAAGTGAATTCATGTTTACTTAGTTGGTGTTATTTGAATTGATCTCGTACCGACTCGGGTATTGTAAGTTGATCTCGTGTCATCCTGCGGAAATGAGTTTTTATGAGTTTGGGTGAATAAAACCGATGGTTGCTGAAGCAAGAGTCCCTTTTCGATTAGACCTTCAGACCTAAAAGGTGTAAAGGCGGTGACGGAGGCCTCAAAATGTTTTTTAATTTTCCTGGAAATTGATAGCAGCTAGGCTGGATTATAATAATTTTTGACTCCATGGCATTTAGTATGGATTAGCCGACACTGAAGGATGAGCCGACCAACAGGAAATTATTTGAGTGATGGCGAGTTTTTTTAGCAGCACGAAGACGCCATTTCGATACGTCTGATGTTCGTTTTATTTTATTTCAGGCTTTTAATTCTACTTTGAAATTTACTCTTAACTCTACCTAACTTTACTCTTATTGTAACTCCAACTTTAATGGAATCCTGAATTTGAACTGGTTCGAGTGATAGTACTAAATTTCAATTCATATGGGCAAATGAGGAGACTATAGGAGAGGATCGAGAGATTCCAGGACGCAGTTCCATTCCAATCGTAGCCTGGTGGGTAGCAATGGAATTGTTGATTGAGAAGTGGAGATTAAATGGTCGGGATGACTCCGTGGTTATGAAACCACTTTGCTGAAGAAGCGTTTGGAGCCCTGAGCATTCTCGTCTGGAATTCCATAAAGACAAGTGATTCTTTTCGTTAGAAATGTTTGCACAATTTCTCATTATTCGATCTTTCTTAACAGAAAAACCAACATTTCATAATTTAAGTAGCTTTACCGTATCATAGATTTATCTTACCGTTATCATATCTCATAGATTTATCGTACCTTTATCTTATCATTGATTAACCCTCTACATTTATCTTATTGTACAGTTACCTTACCGTATATCTCACCACGAGATTATACATTCTTAACGTTAAGCCTCGTATCTTGGATTTTGATCTTATCAATCAAATCTTGTACATTTATCTTTTTGTAAATTTAGCTTACCGTATCTCAAAACGAGATTATCTATCTTTAACTTTAAGCTTCGTAACTTGGATTTTGATCTGCTCAATCAAAATAATTATCTGTAATGAGTATCTATTATAGAGATTGAAAACTCATATACATACTTGGTATTAATCTTGGAAATTTCTATTTGTACATTTTTGTAAACTATTATTCCTTAATTATCTTTACTCTAGTTACTACATAACAAGTAGTGATATTATTTAGCTATATTTAAATCTTTCAAGGGCAAACCTTAAATTTAAATAAATTGATTTTCTCTCAGAGATGTCTGATAAATTTTGCAATTTTATTATCTCCCGATTGCGACAGATCTTCTAAATATTATAGGTAGTTGAAGTTCGATAATTTAACATTGATTTTGCTCAATCCTGAATAATATTTTGATCAGAATTAGTTTGGGATTATGTAATGAAATATTCTAGACTTATTAATGGGCTGATTGTAACTTATGGGCAATTCGCTTAACAGAACCATTAATTTTAAATAGGGTCGTATGGAAAATTTCATGTACACTACCTATCTCATTATATCGTAGTCCAGGATCAGTTCTTGTTATGTATTGCTTATTTTATCTTACCTATTGTTAGTTGGTAAAAATATTTTGATCAGAATTAATTTGGAATTTGTAATGAAATATTCTTGACTTACCTATTAATGGGCTGATCGTAACTTATGGGCTATTCGCTTATCAGAACCATTAATTTTAATTAGGGTCGTAAGGAAAATTTTATATACATTAATGATCTCATTATATTGTAATCTAGGATCAGTCTTGTTAAGTATTGATTATTCTATCTTACCTACACCGAATGTGATTGGTAGTTTGAATTCAGATGTAAATTTTGTAAAATATACTCAGTAGAGTCAAAGATTATTATTAAAATATGTGAGGGAAAGCATATCTTTTATTTATTGCGTTTATTTTCCTTACATTGGTGTCTTATTATGGATAATGTAATCTGACAATTTATCGTTCCATGAAGATTGAAACTTCTCATTTTTGGACTTCTTATTAATACACACACCGCTCGTCGAGCGCCATAGGATATCCCTTTAGTGTGTGTGCCACTGCCATAAAAAAATGGAGTACAACCACTGATCTATACAATGGATAAGCAATAACCCTTCACCGAAATGGCTAATTTACGACGTCAAAATGTAAACAAACTCTAGCAAATCTCGGGATGATTGCGTTTGCGCACTGTAACAATGCTTATTGTAATTCGAGAACGTGAGCAGGTCCGTACTTATAAATTTATTTTGGTATAATAATTTTGATTTTTGTTTCAAAACTTCTTCAGTACACAGTACATTACTAATTTCACTTGGAAGACAACTCTCATCAATCACTTGCACAAACATTGTTATTTGGTAAAAATCTCAATGAAAAACTATGTTTGCACCATATATTGCCTAAATCATTTGAGTAAATCATAGATAAATACCATGGATGAATATATATGTGTTCATTGGGTTCTTTTGGCGCCTTAAAAGCAAATACCAGACAAAACAGAATAAAATACACAAGCGTCTAGAGATCAGGCGTAATTTTCGATGCAGCGAAACGAATAATATATATTATTATGGCTTTGCATGACCCTCCGCTCGCTTCGCTCGCTACGGGGTTCAATCAACAATGACTAACCAAGTGCTAACCAAAACTAACCCAAACTAACAGAAAATTAAGAAAAGAAGGTAAGTTAATAGAAAACAATAAACAAAACATCTGTCGCGACCGGGAATCGAACCCGCAGCGCAGGAATGGCAGGCAAGCACTCTGCCTACTACACCAACGAGGTGTTGTAGAAGTTTTGCTACAACGTAGATACATGGATTCGTTTCGCCGCATCGAAAATTACACTTGATAGACGCGTCTTAAAATATGAGGTTAACTGATCGCGGTATTTCAGTTCGTAGTGCACTTGTGAATGCATGTGATTTAAAGACCTGCCATTGACAAGTATATGACCCTCCGCACGCTTCGTTCTCTCCGGGGCTCAAGAAAAGGAAACTAACCAAGTGCTAATAACTCAAGCAATACCCAAGAAAAACCCAAAAATCAAGAAAAAACTGTTTACTTTAAAAAAACCAAAACCGACGGGATATGAACCCGGGTCGCCGAAATGAAGGCCAACCATACAGACCCCTAGACCATCTGGTGACTTGTAAACAACTGGTCCCCTCACATTCACAAGTGCACTTTGAACTGAAATCTCGCTAACTGATCAGCTGTTATTTTGTAGGCAGAAGTTTAGACGTGGATTCGTTTCGCCGCATCAAAAATTACGCCTGATCTCTAGACGCTTCTTAAAAACACGAGGTTAACTGATCAGTTGTTATTTTGTAGACGGCTCGTTTCTAGATAGATCGACCAATAGGAGAGGCCGATTTTCACATAGTGGCCTAGGCCTGCAAAGGATCTTAAAACCCTTATCATGATATCAACCCTACTAGGAAATCACGTCATACAGCTTATTGCAGGGTTATTTAGAGATATTTTAGATGTTTACGCCTTAATAATACTAATACCTATACTATTAATACTTACTGAAAATAGGAGATTCCCGGGATAGCGCCTTTGCTTCGACAAAGATTAACCATATCTACAAGTATGCATACTCATAATGTAATGATCAGTAATTGATCACTCAATCAATAAGCTAAATAGCAGTATCGGTTTTTAAAAATATAGTCAAAAATCACATACAAACACTCCTTACTCACTTGGAAGGCGTTCAAAGCAAACTAAACTAACCAAACCACATCCCAACCGAACAAAAACAAATAGCGAATGGCGTAGCTTGGGGGTAGGCCGTAGATTCCGTTTGTCCGGTTTACCGTCAATCGATACTAATTCGATTCTACTTTACGAAACTACGAGCTCGGTACGGGCCTGGAAAATCAACAGTAATCGACCGCGTGGCTGAACAGCTGGCGATTTAGACACTTGACTGACGGACTGAGTGTTATTGCGCTTGATCAGTAATGCCGAGGTATCAAAAATTATGACTGGGAATCGTGCGCACAAACACATTTTTTCACCCACGCGTAATCAATTTCTCTTCAGATGACACATGCATTATGCTGATCCATTTGTATAGATCAGTGAGTACAACTCATTGAGGCTCATCATTGGGTCCTAATTGATTTAATTAGATACCATAAGGGTTTAAAATTTTAATTTCGTTAGTAGAGGTAAATGGCCGGTTCTACGCCTCTCCACCCCCGTGAGAGGTTTATATCTGGAAATGTGTGACGTGGCATTTTGTAAGTGACGTTATAAGGGCAGGCTTTGAACTGGTTTGGTGGTTGAACCGTTAGCCTGATACATTTATTAGATGTTGGTGAAATAATTATATCCATCCAGATCGTTGATTCGTCATATAACCAAGCCTTGTCTATTAATTCGGACTATTTATTCTAAGAATCTAAAACACGCTTTCGTTCATACAAAAAGAATATATTTGTAGTCAACTGATTTATTCGTTCTTGTCAAAATTGCTTTTAAATAAAAAATAACATTATTGTTAAAAATTATTCTATTTTTTAAAGAATACTTGCTTACTACAGTAACTGTACAGTAACATCAACGTTATTCGTTTATTGATAATATTCTTCACTTGACAATAGTTTCAAAACATAAAAATTACATCCATTTAGCTGCTGAATCTAAAATTGAGTTGAAACAGACACAGTTTTTATTATGGCCCTCGTTCAAACTGTCCCTACAGGTTCGAGACAAAAAATATTTATTTCTATACGTAACATCAGGCGAATATATGAAACCATATTTGATCTTATTGCCGACTATTGCAAAGCCGGTATCGAATTGAAGTCAAAATGCGATTTAAGAAGCGTTCTGATTTTAAAATAACGTAGCCCCTGCTTACTCTAAAATTGTGGAAAAGGGACCGCATATGTCCCGGTTGGGGTTTTATCTGTATCGACGTATAGTTTTAAAATTGCGACCTCGGGGTTATATCGAGTTTAGTTTCGGATGGAATCGCGGAGAATCCAATCATTTGCTGATAGGCGAATCATTCACAGAAGGGCGATTTTGGCGTTCGGTTTGCATTTTATATTAGTAGTAATACTCATCACCCTGTCGTCTTCAGAGGAGGGTTTTACACCGACATCTCTGACGTTAGAAATTTAAGGCACGTGGGCTGTGAAATTCAGCAACTGTCACTTGCCATTTTCATGTTAAATTATTACGGTCGAGAGGGAAAAGGAGCTCTTAAGATTCCATCAGTTTTAATAAATAAGAAGCAAGATAGAAAGTTTTAGGCTTTTCATCCAGAAACAGACGGCAACCCCTTTCAATTCGCCGAAAAGAGTGACAGACGTCGGTACGAGGATAGACGTGAGCTTCATTCTGAAATAAAAGCCTGTTCGTCGCAGGCCCCGAAAACTTAACTGGCAATAAAATCACGGCTTTTAACTTCCGCCGTCAAACTGTTGGGCAACTAAAGTTTCCTTACACCTATCTAGGGTTTTGGGATCCGGCAAAGTCACTATCGATCAGACGACTTACCTTATTGCTTCGCGAAAGTCGTATATACATAGCGAGAGTTTGCCAACTTTGGATGTTTAGTGTTCCGCGGCCCGATATATTAAGAAACTTGCTCTTGGAAAACTTGAGTTATGGCGTCTTGGAAGCTAATCAGAATTGAATTTTCGGATTGTGTCTTCGAGGTATTCGAATGGAATCATTAGCAAATTTCGTTTCAACGGATTCGGAACAATTGATATAGGTTGATGATCTTGTTATGTGTGTATTCTAAAAATTATAATTAGTTCGGTTTCATGGCAGCCTATTTGAACCCACTCGCGTTTTGTGACTTTCCTCCATCATTGGCAGGTATGTTGTATACCGCATCCGTAACCTTATAAATAAGGCACGGCATGCGGTCCCCTTATAATACCACAAAAATATGCCCCTAGGCAAAATGTCAAGTTCAGATGATAATTCGGTTCCCGAAATGAAATGTCACAAAGAAAATTAATTAAGAAAATGATTGTTACATCAAAGAAAATCAACGAAAATCGAAATAATATGGCATTTTATGATGATATACGCGGTAATAATCAAGATAAGGTAAGGTTAAGCGTTCGTACATGACTTGTAGCAGGCTGATTTATATGGCTGTTTGTATCCCCTTTTACACCTTTAAAATATCTAATCAACCCCGTTTGTTCTAGGAAAGCTAAAGAAAGTCAAAAAACTAACAGGGTGAAGTTTAAATTAAAAATTAATAAAGGAAAACATTTTCAGCTATTAACAAACTTGGTCAATAAAGGTACTGTTGCTCAAAAATTGGAATTATTATCCACTACATCCATTTATAAAATTTTAAAAAACTTGAGGCTATTTAAGCAAATTCTTAAGCCAGGTAATGTTATTGTTGGAAAACATGTATTCGAGTTGAGCTCCTAAAACCCACTTAATAGTAAATATTTACCTTTATTTAAGGCAAGGACATGCGTGACTCCCTTTTCTCATTTCGAAGGACACCGAAGTAAAAGGATATCAACAAAACAGTTGGCAGAGCCAGTACAACAAGACAAGAATGAAAATTGCTGCATTTTAACCGCAATCAATGGAAGTATTATTACAATGTATGATAATAACATTTCTAAGTGTGCCTTATTTTGAAATTTAATCTAATATACATTTGATTTACAATAATTGATATTTAGATTTCTAATAATATAATAAAATTAAATAATATTTAATTTGACAATAATATATGAATATAGTTAAATGATTTAAAAGCAAATATTTAAATAATAAATGAATAACTGTTTTATATAAGATATGCATGCGCTGTCTTAACCAGTTAATATGTTGATAATCGTAGACGTAATTAAAATGAAACCATGAACTTTTACTTATTTAAATAGTCATATCGTCGGACTAAAACTTCTCTATTTTTGCGGCCGACTAAAATCGCGAAGTGCAATGTGCAGGCAGCTTTAGACAGGTTTGTACACAGTTCGGTATATAAAAAATCTACAACCATATGTTTGGTAATAATATTATTTTCATTACAATTTCTATCATTTATGTTTATTTTCATTTTTGTCACTTATAGCTTAATTAATTTTGGATTTATAAATTCCTATATTAGTTTTAAGACATTATACTTCGTTTGCCAATGGATTACAAGTATTTTGGTAAAATAAGTAAAATAATAAGTTTTAATCATCTCCTGATGATGCTAACATGGTTAGCGAAACGCGCGTCGAGTGCAAATATTCTGTTTCGGTATTGTGGATAAAACTCTGTTTTAGTAAAATAATTTGAAAAATTATTAAGTCTTTCTTCTGAATTATTTGAAGTACTACTTTCTTTGTAAATTTCGTCAATTATATTCATCATCTTTTCTTGCTTGAAGCCTAATTATTTTCCATACCTCTTCAAAATTAAATTATTTGTTAATAATTTACGTACTTTTCCCCCATTATTTGTAGTAATATTCCTTCCTTTGTAAGTTTGATCAATTAAAATCCTCGCCTTCTATTTACTTGTAACTTGTTTTCTAATTTCTCAAATCTTTTCAACACCATCATCCCTTGAATTTAAGTTAATGTTTTCTAATGTTTGTAACAGTTTCTCCTTCACTATCTCTAATGATATTTCTACAACTGAAAATTTCATTACTCATTTTCATCCCCTTCTATTAACTTGTAATATGATTTTTAATTTTTCAAATCTTTTCAACACCATCACCCCTTGAATTTAAAAACAGTTTTTCCTTCACTATTTCTCATGATATTTCTGCCATTGAAAATTTCATTAATCATATTCATTCCCTTCTATTGACTTGTAACTTGTTTTTTAATTTTCAAATTTTTCAACACCATCATCCCTTGAATTTAAATTATTGTT
>MU182836.1:150952-181618 GCA_016904865.1 Pissodes strobi
AATTTTTCAAATCTTTTCAACACCATCGTCCCTTGAATTTAAATTAATGTTTTATAATGTTTGTAGCAGCTTCTCCATCACTATTTCTAATGATATTTCTACCATTGAAAATTTTATTAATCATATTCATCCCCTTCTATTGACTATAAAGGCAGATTAGAACCTAAAATAGCAATTTATATATTATGAGGCTTTAGAATTAAAGTACTGTATGTATCCGCTCTATAAATTTTTACGCGAAATATACTTAGTTGACAAAACGTAAAGAAGAATCGTTTGCTCGTTTCCGCTTCGTTTAACGAGCGGGTCGATTTTAATAAGTCGTGGAATTTCCAATTAAAATTACCGCCCGAAATTTAATTTCCAACTTATAACGCCTCGTTTAGATTAACCCGGTTATCTTTATTTCGGTCCAGAGGCCTGATTAAATCTTGTTTATGAATTTAGAACACCATATTCAATCTAAATAATGCTTTCGGGACAATTAAAAAAGACGACTCTATTAAACGAGCGATTACAGCCGCAATATGGTTTGCTAGACTGTAAAATTGGACTTTCAAATTGTTATCGATGTAATTAAATGACTTCTGGTCTAATGGCAAGTACACACAGGAGGATATATTTTAATGTTGAGATTAAGGAAAAAATTATTGTCATAGACCAAGATGATTCATATTATAAAATAAATCTGTGAAATCTGTATTTGAATGAGTTAAGCCTATATTAGTTGTCTAAAGATATATACACACTAGTTTAAAGTTGTATACAGAACTAAAACTATTCTCTTAGGATATCCTTCATCAGGCAAATTCAATTTTCTTATTAAGATTTACATGGGCAAGTGGCCGAAATTGCGGCCCAACTCTCATGGCATATCTACTAGCTTGCATTTAAAAGTTCGAAATGGTTTTAATTTTTTATTAAATTTTGCAAAGGAAGCATTTCCCCCCATTCATATAGGCTAACATAATATTTACAGAAGGACAACAGTATATTTTTAAACAGCTATATTAAAATTTTAATGTTTCATTTTTATCTCACTGTTTCTCCAGCTATAAACTTCTGGACTTGTTTTGAATATTTCTGCATAAATTAACCAATTCCTTCAACCTTCTTTTTCTTCTTGATATCATGTTTGTTAAATATAGTCCTTTCTTATCATAGAAATCTCTTTTTGGCACTTTTCGTGCAATTAAGTAGTAGATTCCATTGGGTGGTGGGATTCGAAGGGTTCTTCATTCGAATTAAGATCGAATGCCATTGTAGAATACATTTCGTTGACGTATATTAAATATTCTAATGACTTTTATTTGATATGATATGAGAGCGAGGGTATATAATTGGTAAGACTGGTCGGATGATTTAGGGATCGGTGTGTAGTAAGGTGACTGAACAGAGTGGAGAATAATATGTAGTAGAGTAGTTGGGGATTTTTCAAAAGATTTGGCAACGTCAGAGTTTTTGGGGGTCATAATTGGTGGAGTTAGATGAGAGGACAGAGTGAAAGAGAAAATGGCGCCCTTTGTTGTTGAGTAGGGACAAGGAGAAGATTGGTGGCGGGCACTCAGGGTTCGCGATTTTGGTGCAAAACATAATAAAATATCTTTTTCTAGATAGAAATGAGATAATAAATGTCGCAAAAGATGTGCCCATCAATACACAAGAAAATTGCTTCATAAATTGTGACTAAAATAAAAATCAACATATCCGAGTTCCAGGATTGAGAGAGTAAGCCCAATTTTTAATATGAGTATAACAAAGAAGAAGCTAAACCTAATAGAGCATGTTGTAAAAAAATATATTCCGTGAAAAGTTGTGGAAGACATGCATGTTAAATTATTATACAAACTGATGAGGGACGAGAGTTTTAAAACAGAATTAATATATTTCGAATCTAAAATAGTTTACGTATTAATTTTGATGAACTGTTCAGCAAAATAATTTAATTTAAAAACAAAAATCAATATATCCTAGTTTAGAGCAGAGAGAGTAAGCGCATTATTTGATATAAGTATAACAAGGAAGGAGTTGACCCTAATAGAACATGATGTAAAAAATATATTCCTTTACAAGTTGCAGAAGACTTACTTGTATAATTATTATTATACAAACTGATAAGGGACGAGAGTTTTATAACATAATTAATATATTTCAAGTCTAAAATATAGTGTATTTTTTTTTTAATTCTTGACAAAATTATTTAATTTGAAAATAAAAATCAACATATCCAAATTCAGAGGAAAAAGAGAGTAAACACATTTTTTAATATGAATAAAACAAAGAAGATGAACCTAATAGAGCATGTTGTAAAAATTATATTCCGTGAGATGTTGTGGAAGACATGCATGTTAAATTATGATATTGTTAAGGAAAATTAACACCTACCTCTTCAGGCACCCCACTGGATATTATTTTCGTTGCCAAAAGCAAAACAGACTTTACAAAAATATCAACCACGATCAAAAAGGGTCAGTGGCGTGTCCGAAAGAATTAAAATTATTATTGTAAATTATTAAAAGAAAGTGATCGACAATTGTTACACAAACTGATGAGAGACGAGAGTTTCAAAACATTTTATATAATTTGCGTCTTAATTTTGGTGAATATTTATATTTAAATATAAAAATCAGCATATCCAAGTTAAGAGGAAAGATAGTACGCTTATTCTAATATAATATAAATAAACATATCGTTACAAATTGCAGAACGTATGCGTGTCAAATTACTGTACAAACTGATGTAGGACGAGAGTTTTACAATTAATATGCTAAATCATATTGCTTGCAAGTCTAAAACAACTTAACTTTGGATATTAAATTCACTCAAATAATATACGGATTTTCGGACGGGCAAAACCGCAAACACGGGCCATAACAACGTGTCGCGTCCTGCACATTCCTCCTGTAAACTACGGTCGTCCAGCAAAAAACCGATCTGTGGCCGCAATGACAGATGTCCGATGTACTAATGCGATAATAGACCGGACCCGCTTTTATGATAAACCGCCTCTCAGTGTGACGTGTTAGAATTATGCTCATTCCACGGTGACAAAATGAAAATTATCATGTTTTTGGGATGTAGTGCTGTTTTCTAATGTGGGATGTTATAATTTCGAAACATTATATACATATCAATTTATTGTACTGGTTATCACATTCGAACTGAACTTGATACCTCTTCATATATAATTAATAATAAGCCACGCGGCTTAATTGCACATCTATTCCTGAATAAACAATCCATTGGGTGCCTCATAATTTCACTCTCATTTCGTTGATAATGGTCGATCAGAATCAGTTATTTATTGGCGCAAATAAATGTTCCTAAATGTCGGATTACGAAACTGCGACGTTTTTAAATTTCGATATTGACACTGCAATTTGTAATACCACCATAAATTGTGAAATCGTATTTAAAAACAGAGCTGAAAACTCTTTCGCGCGAGCGAGGCCTTGTAGCGGAAAGTTCTAGAAATCCCAAATTCTTAGAGGCCATAAAAGTTCGAGAGTTTGAAATATGGCGAGAAATTCGCGCAGGTGGGAATAGAACGATCGTTTCACGATCCTTGGAATTCGAGAGGGATTGTCGTCGCGTCGGCTTAAATACTTTTGTTTCGTGTATGCAACAATAACCACCCTTTCAATGAATAAATAATATTTGTATTCCTACAAGAAAATTGATAATGACAGGATCAAATCCCTTTTATATCGTCAATATTGCAGTATTTTCCCTTCACATAATTACCCTTCAATATCATTAACTAAAATTGACCAAGGACACCTGGAATCATACAAGCCTCATCAGAGTCTCAGAACAATAATTAGACTTGGACAGACGTTAAACAATTCAATGTAATTTCTACTCTAAGGCTTCAACTCCTATTTAACCGAAGCTACTCTCCCCTAAGCAAAAAAAAATAATTTATTCGCTTTGGCTTCCATAATAATGGTATGCATCCTTCCTTCGGAAATAAACCTACCATGGCAAAGGGATAAATTTGATTCGATAAAAGAATTGAAGGAATGTAGGTGTAAGAGACTCAATTTTCCAAATAGATCCCGAGAGTAATAAGCAGCCTGTCGAATATGCTTACGGAACGTTGGTGTTGGTCGCCGAAAATACGGGTTACATAAAAAGTTTTATATCAACATAATTTAGGCGAAAAGTTGGGGAAATTTGGGCGTATTTCATAAATTGATGGAGCTATTTTATACATCGACGTTCTTTTTTTGCGCAACGTTGGGCGAAAATGGAAAGTAATTTTTTTAAGTGTTAGTTTACTTTACATTTCGGTATTTCTGCATAGAAAAGCAATCTATACAAGTAGACGATCGACAGGAAAAGTCTAGCAAAAAACATCGAAGGCCTTAAGTAATACAGCAAGTACGGAAACCTCTTATTCATTCCTCATGCCTATTCTCAAATAGAGTTGACGTGTGAACAACAAAGGCTTCTTTGCAGAACGTCGCGTACTTTTCAATTTATGAAGTGGCATTCGAAATTTTAGATCATGCACTTTCAAACGCAATCGCGACAAGCATCTCTCGAAAGAAGAAAGTGGAGACACCGCGAAGAGGAAAATATCGCTTTGATTGGCTTTATCGTTTCCAAAAAATTGAGGCTGTTTTAATAACGTCGGTTCACTTTGATTTTAGATGAGAATATTTTTAATAAAGCCTCGAGCGAAATGTATAATAACATGCCAATTTAAATTCAAGGAATGATAACAAATTAAAAGTGAAGCGGTGAATATAATTAAGCAAATATGCAATAAATGGAAAATTATCATAACTAAGAGAGAAGAAATATTTTACAGAATCATAACATAATTTAAATTCAAAGAATGATGGTGGAGGGAAATGAAAAGCAATAAATTAGGTGAGATATAAAACATGTTTCTAAATTATTTCAAAGAAACATATCATAAAATAACATTTTAAGTTCAAGTAATGGGGATGAATATAATTAATTAATGAAAATTTCAGTTTAGAAATATTGGGATTAATTGAAAAGAAATATTTCAAAGTTATACAGTAATTTAGAATCAAAGAATGTTCTAACTAGAACTAGAATGTTGTATATAAATTATTATACTACAAGTCGATAAAAGACCATGAATATATTAAACAACAGAAGAACAGTAATGGAGAAAAATTATATAATTCTGATAAAGATTATTTAAAAATATATATAAACACTTAACTTAAACTAATAATAGTACTGAACATTAAAAATCTATGGACATAATTAATGCAATTTGCAATGGAAGGAATAATGTAAAAAATAATGCAGGTGACATTGTTAATATTTGCATAGGATGTTTTAAAGAAACGTATGTTGAAAATGTATTAAAAATTATAAAGTAATATAATTAATTAAATTTTCAACTGAAGGAATCTAATTTAATACATATATTTTAAAGAATCTTATTAGAAAATAACCATTTATAGAACATGATGTAGAAGAGGAAATTATAAATAAAACTACAAACCAATTGAAAGTATTTAATTTAATTGAATAAATTTTTTATGGAAGGAATATCATCGAAAATAATAAAGAACACACAATATTTTATAGATAAATATAAAGAAAAACTATTAAGCAATAATTTATATGTAAAAAATGATGTTGAAAAGAAGATTTAACAAAATTTTAATTGCAAGGAATATTGTTATAGATAATGGAAGAAAAGATGGAATATTGATATAGAAACTTAAAAAAACATATTATAAAACAGCAATTTAAATTCAAAGGATGATATTCAAAATTTATAGAATATTATAAATATTAAACGGAGTAATTATAGGATAACGAATAAAATTAATAAAATTTTCTAAAGATGAAATTTTATCAAAAATAATGGAGGAACAAAATTATGAAAGTGGTGAAGAGGTATGGAAACTTATAAATAAAACTACAAACCATTTGAGAATGTTTAATAGATAATTCTAAAGAAACATTATTATGCAATAAATTATATATAAAAATTAATGTTGAAAATGCAAGAAATATTTTTTATAGATAACGAAGAAAAAATAGCATATTGTTCTAGATAACCTTAAAAAACATTTTATAAAACAACCATTTAAATTCAAAGGATGGTATTTAAAAAGTATATAATATTATAAATATTAAACCGTCATCATAGGGAAACGAATAAAATTAATAAAAAGAAAATATGAAATAATTCAAAAAATAATGGAGACATTAGAAAATAACAATTTATGAAAAATGATGAAGAGGTATAGAGACTTATAAACCAATTGAGAATGTTTAATAGATAATTTTAAAGAAACACTATTGAACAATAAATGTAAAACATGATGTTGAAAAGAAGAAGAAATAATAAAATTTAAAATGCAAGAAATATTTTTGTAAATAATGGTGAAAAAATAGAATATTTGTCTATATAACCCCAAAGAAACATATTATAAAACAACAATTTAAATTCAAAGGATGATATTCAAAATTTATAGAATGTTCTAAATATTAAACGGAAAGCCTTTATAGGATAAAGAATAAAATAAATGAAGTTTTCAAAAAATGAAATATTTTAAAAAATAATGGAGAAACTTATTAGAAAATAACAATTTATGAAAAATGATGAAGAAGAGGTATGGAAACATATATAAAACTACAAACCAATTGAGAATATTTAATAGATTATTTTAAAGAAAAACTATTAAGCGATAAATTAGATGTAAAACATAATGCTGAAAAGAAGAAGAAATAATAAAATATAAAACGCAAGAAATATTTTTATAGATATTGGAGAAATAAAGAGAATGCTGTTATAGATAACCTTAAAGAAACATTATAAAACAACATTTTAAATTCAAAGGATGATATTCCAAAAGTATAGAATATTATAAATTTTAAAAGGAAAGCCTATATGAAAACGAATTGAATTAATAAAATTTTTAATTATTAATTAATGAAAATTTCATTGAAGAAATATTGGGATTAATTGAAGAGAAATATTTCAAAGTATTCAGTAATATAGAATCAAAGAATGTTCTAACTAGAACTAGAATGTTGTATATAAATTATTATACTACAAGTCGATAAAAGGCCATGAATATATTAAACAACAGAAGAACAGTAATGGAGAAAAATTATTTTTCTGAAAAAGATTATTTAAAAATATATATAAACAATAACTTAAACTCCAAGAATATTACTGAACATTAGAAAGCTATGGACATAATTAATGCAATTTGCAATGGAAGGACTAATGTAAAAAATAATGCAGGTGAAATTGTTAATATTTGCATAGGATGTTTTAAAGAATTGTATGTTGAAAAAGTATTAAAAATTATAAAGTAATATAATTAATTAAATTGTCAACTAAAGGAATATAATTTAATACATATATTTTAAAGAATCTTATTAGAAAATAACCATTTATAGAAAATAATGTAGAAGAGGTGCGAGAAATTATAAATAAACTACAAACCATATGAAAGTATTTAATTTAATTGAATAAATTCGTTATGTATGGAATATCATCAAAAATAATAAAGAATACACAATATTTTATAGATAATTCAAAAAAGCAATAATTTATATGTTAAAAATGACGTTGAAAAGAAGAAGAATTAACAAAGTTGTAATTGCAAGGAATATTGTTATAGATAATGGAAGAAAAGATAGAATATTGATATAGAAAGTTAAAAAAACATATTATAAAACAGCAATTTAAATTCAAAGGATGATATTCAAAATTTATAGAATATTATAAATATTAAACGGAGTCATTATAGGATAACGAATAAAATTAATAAAATTTTCAAAAGATGAAATTTTGTAAAAAAAATGGAGGAACAACAAAATTATGAAAATGATGAAGAGGTATGGAAACTTATAAATAAAACTACAAACCATTTGAGAATGTTTAATAGGGAATTCTAAAGAAACATTATTGAATAAATTATATATAAAAAATAATGTTGAAATTGCAAAAAATATTTTTTATAGATAACGGAGAAAAAATAGCATATTGTTCTGGATAACCTTAAAAAACATTTTATAAAACAACCATTTAAATTCAAAGGATGATATTCAAAAAGTATAGAATATTATAAATATTAAACCGTCATCATAGGGAAACGAATAAAATTTATAAAAAGAAAATATGAAATATTTTAAAAAATAATGGAGACATTAGAAAATAACAATTTATGAAAAATGATGAAGAGGTATAGACTTATAAACCAATTGAGAATGTTTAATAGATAATTTTAAAGAAACACTATTAAACATAAATGTAAAACATGATGTTGAAAAGAAGAAGAAATAATAAAATTTAAAATGCAAGAATATTTTTGTAAATAATGCTGAAAAAATAGAATATTTGTCTATATAACCCCAAAGAAACATATTATAAAACAACAATTTAAATTTAAAGGATGATATTCAAAATGTATAGAATGTTATAAATATTAAACGGAAAGCCATTACAGGATAAAGAATAAAATCAATGAAGTTTTCAAAAGATGAAATATTTTAAAAAATAATGGAGAAACTTATTAGAAAATAACAATTTATGAAAAATGATGAAGAAAAGGTATGGAAACATAAATAAAACGACAAACCAATTGAGAATAATTAATAGATAATTTTAAAGAAACACTATTAAGCAATAAATTAAATGTAAAGTATAATGCTGAAAAGAAGAAGAAATAAAATTTAAAACTCAAGGAATATTTTTATAGATAATGGAGAAATAGAAAGAATATTGGTCTAGATAACCCTAAAGAAACATATTATAAAACAACAATTTTAATTCAAAGGATGATATTCAAGAAGTATAGAATACTATAAATATTAAACCGGAAGCCAATATAGGAAAACGAATAAAATTAATGAAATTTTTAAAAGATGAAATACTTTAAAAAATAATGGAGGAGCTTATTAGAAAATAACAATTTATCAAAAATTATGAAAAAGAGGTATGGAAACTTGTAAATAAAACTACAAACCAATTGAGAATGTTTAATAGATAATTCTAAAGAAACATTAATTAGCAATAAATTATATATAAAATATAATGTTGAAAAGAAGAGAAAACAATATCCTTAAAGAAACATTCAAACATTCAAACGATGATATTCAAAAAGTAAAGAATATTGTAAATATTAAACGGAAAGCCAACATAGGAAAACGAATAAAATTAATCAAAATTTTAAAAGATTAAATATTTTAAAAGTAATGGAGAAACTTATTAGAAAATAATAATTTATGAAAAATTATGGAGAAGAGGTATTGAAACTCATAAATAAAACTACAAACTAATTGAGAATATTTAATAGATTATTTTAAAGAAAAACTATTAAGCAATAAATTAGATGTAAAACATAATGCTGAAAAGAAGACGAAATAATAAAATATAAAGCGCAAGAAATATTTTTATAGATATTGGAGAAATAAAGAGAATGCTGGTATAGATAACCTTAAAGAAACATTATAAAACAACATTTTAAATTCAAAGGATTATATTCCAAAAGTATAGCATATTATAAATTTTAAAAGGAAAGCCGATATGAAAACGAATTGAATTAATAAAATTTTTAAAAGATTAAATATTTTAAAAATTAATGGAGAAACTTATTAGAAAATTACAATTTATGAAAAATGATGAAGAAGAGGTATGGAAACATAAATAAAACTGCAAACCAATTGAGAATAATTAATAGATAATTTTAAAGAAACACTATTAAGCAATAAATTAAATGTGAATTATACTGCTGAAAAGAAGAAGAAATAAAATTTAAAACGCAAGGAATATTTTTAAAGATAATGGAGAAATAAATAGAATATTGGTCTAGATAACCTCAAAGGAACATATTATAAAACAACAATTTTAATGCAAAGGATGATATTAAAGAAGTATAGAATACTATAAATATTAAACCGAAAGCCAATGTAGGAAAACGAATAAAATTAATGAAAATTTTAAAAGATGAAATATTTTAAAAAATAATGGAGGAGTTCATTAGAAAATAACAATTTATAAAAGATGATGAAAAAGAGGTATGAAAACTTATAAATAAAACTACAAACCAATTGAGACTGTTTAATAGATAATTCTAAAGAAAGGTTATTTAGCAATAAATTATATATAAAATATAATGTTGAAAAGAAGAGGAAATAATATCCTTAAAGAAGCATATAATAAAACAGCAATGTAAGTTCAAGGATGATATTCAAAAAGTAAAGAATATTATAAATATTAATCGGAAAGTCAACATAGGAAAACGAATAAAATTAATCAAAATTTTAAAAGATGAAATATTTTAAAAGTAATGGAGAAACTTATTAGAAAATAACAATTTATGAAAAATGATGGAGAAGAGGTATGGAAACTTATAAATAAAACTACAAACCAATTGAGAATATTTAATAGATTATTTTAAAGCATAACTATTAAGCAATAAATTAGATGTAAAACATAATGCTGAAAAAATAATAAAATATAAAACGCAAGAAATATTTTTATAGATATTGGAGAAATAAAGAGAATGCTGGTATAGATAACCTTAAAGAAACATTATAAAACAACATTTTAAATTCAAAGGATGATGTGCCAAAAGTATAGAATATTATAAATTTTAAAAGGAAAGGCTATATGAAAACGAATTGAATTAATAAAATTTTTAAAAGATGAAATATTTTAAAAATTAATGGAGAAACTTATTAGATAATAACAATTTATGAAAAATGATGATATGGAAACATAAATAAGACTACAAACCAATTGAGAATAATTAATAGATAATTTTAAAGAAACGCTATTAAGCAATAAATTAAATGTTAAATATAATGCTGAAAAGAAGAAGAAATAAAATTTAAAACACAAGGAATATTTTTATAGATAATGGAGAAATAAATAGAATATTGGTCTAGATAACCTTAAAGAAACATATTATAAAACAACAATTTTAATTCAAAAAATGATATTCAAGAAGTATAGAATAATATAAATATTAAACCGGAAGCCAATATAGGAAAACGAATAAAATTTATGAAATTTTTAAAAGATGAAATATTTTAAAAAATAATGGAGGAGCTTATTAGAAAATAACAATTTATGAAAAATGATGAAAAAGAGGTATGGAAACTTATAAATAAAACTGCAAACCAATTGAGAATGTTTAATAGATAATTCTAAAGAAACATTAATTAGCAATAAATTATATATAAAATATAATGTTGAAAAGAAGAGGAAATAATATCCTTAAAGAAACATGTTATAAAACAGCAATGTAAATTCAAAGGATGATATTCAAAAAGTAAAGAATATTATAAATATTAAACGGAAAGCCAACATAGGAAAATGAATAAAATTAATCAAATTTTAAAAGATGAAATATTTTTAAAATAATGGAGAAACTTATTAGAAAATAGCAATTTGTGAAAAATAATGGAGAAGAAGTATGGAAACTTATAAATAAAACTACAAACCAATTGAGAATATTTAATAGATTATTTGAAAGAAAAACTATTAAGCAATAAATTAGATGTAAAACATAATGCTGAAAAGAAGAAGAAATAATAAAATATAAAATGCAAGAAATATTTTTATAGATATTGGAGAAATAAAGAGAATGCTAGTATAGATAACCTTAAAGAAACATTATAAAACAACATTTTAAATTCAATGGATGATATTCCAAAAGTATAGAATATTATAAATTTTAAAAGGAAAGCCTATATGAAAACGAATTGCATTAATAAAATTTTTAAAAGATGAAATATTTTTAAAATTAATGGAGAAACTTTATAGAAAATAACAATTTATGAAAAATAATGGAAAAGAGGTACGGAAACTTATAAATAAAACTATAAACGAATTGAGATTGTTCAATATAATTGAATAAATTTGCTATTATAGGTATATCATCATAAATAATAAAAAAAAGATGTTGAAAATAAAATGAAATAATACAATTTAATATGCAAGTAATATTTTTATAGATAATGGAGAAAAAATAGGATTCATTCAGGTATAGATACCCTGAATAAAGCATATTATAAAACAAGAATTTAAATTCAAAGGATGGTATTCAAAAAGTATAGAATATTTTAAGTATTAAGCGGAAAGTTAATATGGAATAACAAATTTTTAATCAAATTTTAATAAGATGAAATATTTTTTAAAATAAAGGAGAAACTATAAATTAACAATTTATGAAAAATTATGTAGAAGGGGTAAGGAAACTTAAAAATAAACCTACAAACAACTGAGAATATTTAATATAATTGAATAAAGTTGCTATGATCGAGATATCATCATAAATAATAATGAAGGAATACACGATATTTTATAGATAATTTTAAAGAAACATTATTAAGCTATAATTTATATGTAAAAAATCAAGTTGAAAAGATGAGGAAAATTATACAAGCCAATAGGAGACAAAGAATATAATTAACAAAATTTAAAATGCATGCAAGGAATATTATTATAGATAATGGAAGAAAACCACAATATTGGTAGAGATATTTAAACAAAATCTTATAAAACAATCATTTAAATTCAAAGGATGATATTGAAAAAGTATAGAATACTATAAATATTGTAAAAAAATTAGACTAAAAATAATGGGGAAAAATATTCAATATATTTATTGATTATTCTAAAATGACTTATTTGAAAATAACGATTGCTGCAAAATGGCATAGAAAAAGTATAGAAAGTTATAAATAAAGCTGCAAACGAATTGTGAGTGAATAATACAATTGAATAAATTTGGTACGAAAGGAATATCGTTATAAATAACAAAATAACAATATTTTATAGATAATTGTATAGAAACATTATTAGGCTATACTTTATAAGTAAAAATGATGTTGAAAAGATGCAGTAGATTAATAACTATGCTGCAAGTTAATAGGAGAAAATGAATATAATTTACAACATTTACAATGCAAGGAACATTATTACAGATGATGGAGAAAAAACGCAATATTGGTATAAATCATTTTAAAGAAACATATTATAAAATAATAAATTAAATATTCAACATATTATAAAACTCATCCCCCATAGCTTTAAATATAAATTCGTCATATCCACAGCTTGTATGTAATTTTAAATTTTTGGACGAATAGGTTTTTATCTTCTGTTCGAATAGAGTGTTCCTTCCACCTTTCAGGACCTCATGCCTTATTGGATAACAATGTATATAAGTAACTTTCACAGAATTTATAAGGCCAACAATATTCCCAGACCAAATCTGTCTTTCATAATTATTCCCAGCAAAGTTTTGCGTATTATGTCGTCTGCAACAGACGGTTGGCAATACAGCTTGGTAAAACAATACGATATAGATACCGAGAAATTCATATTCCTTTCTAATAATTTTCCTTATTATATTGTTTGTTAAATCCCGAACTGTTTCCCTTTGCTATAAGAGAAAGTGGAGTTTTGCGAAAGCTGAACCCTAGTATTCAATTTAAAATGCAATCAAATGTAGTATCATAAGAGAAAAAACAACTGGAAATGTATATATATCAGTGAAAAAAGTCGTGACAATTTCTTTGTGCTGCCTCATACCTTTAAGTTACCAGCTCGCATTTATATTTATTCTTTCACACACACCTATGTTAAATTCGGCGACAGGCCGAACATAATCAACAAATTCAGACGGCGGGGAAAATACATTTAAGCCCGTCTGTCATTCCGATTGTGAAAAATGCACGTCGCGAAAAAAACAGGCGGGACACAAACTTTAGTTTACTCTAACGGTGAATTTGAATTTAAAGCAGTAACTGTTTCAATTTCGTTATTTCGAAAAGTTTGGGGAAGCTCGTTGTTCGCGAGACGAACGACGCTAAAGTAATCCTCCCTATATCGTTGTCTCTGATAAATCTTTATGTGAATGTATAATAATTATTGTCAAGATAATACGGGGATGGAGCTGGTTACAGTTTACGAATTAAATTAGTTTGCCTAAAAGCTCGTGGAACTGAAATGCGATTTCCGTGTTAGAGACGCGTTCGGGGTTTGTTTCGCTTTAATTTTATTATAAAATTCGCATCCTTCACACAAACGACCGATTGAGACGCTCTAAATGTTTCTAAGATTTGAAGCCACAACTAATTCGTTTTAAGTGTTTACTTTTTATCGTGTAGTTCTTTATGATTTTTACAATCTTCTTTGCTTGCTTGCCAGTACTAATACAAATCTTTGCTCTGATCTTTCACTAATATAACAGATAAGAATTTGGAGCTTATCCTAATTGATTGATTTAGAGAAGCATTTTAAATTGAATTTATTTGATTACAAAACTCTTACCCTGCATCAGTCGGCATAATACTTGTACTTGGCACATAATAGCAAACACAACGCTGTAACTCATTGAACCCGTTTCAGGATTGATTACATTTCAAGGTACGTTCGCTTACCGCTGCGAGAACAAATTTATATTATAGGATGGTGCAACACTCATGTCTTTCTTATGTAGGTGGAAAATGATATGAAATGCATTAAGGTGTTACAGGAAGGTAGAAATTTATTTCATGATGAGAGACAGTCCTCCCAGAGGTGAAGCCTTGACCGGTCGATAAACACGACGTAAAGCTATGGAATTGATGAAACATTATATCAGATTGTGAGTAACCTCATTGTTGCGAGGTAAATAAAAGTAATTTTTATACACGTAAAAATAATACGCGTTGTGACTCTCTCATTTAGCGAACTAAATTAATCCGTCAAAAAGTTTACCAAACTTAAATGCGGTTTTCATTTCAGATATCCAACCAAAGCTTCTCTGGCGCATCCTAATTAAACTACAGAAGTCTCGTCCTTTATCAGTTGGAGTTATAATAATTACGGTGTGTAACAAAGCTACGAAATAGTCAGTAAAGCAGATTGCAATAATAAAAGTTTCAAGTAGCCTAGTTTCCTGAGCTGAATATCAATAGAAAGACCTCCCTATATCTCTGTGTATGAAATATGATTTTATTGCCCGATAAATATATCGTTATAAATAATATTCCTGACAATTTTGATAACAAAAGGTGGCACGTATTCATAGCATTCTTTAGTGGGTAGCACCGTTTTTTTTATACAGTTTTAAAGCCGCCTTTATGAGCAAGTATATGTATTGACAATAACCTAGTTTATTCTAGAGCTTTGAACGTAAAATATGATCGCTATGGGGCTGGGTAAGACGTTCATTATATTCTTTTATTTATAAAATTATAGTTTAATATTTGTTATAATTTTATAAACAAAAACATGACTTTCATTATGAAATCATAAATTTTAACATTTTTAATATAATGCGTACTAAAATATTTATCATTACCACACTGTCCCAAGTCTGAATTTTTATTTGAAAATTTTTCAGTATAAAATTTTGAGCGGATTCGCAGTCCTGCAGATTTTGTTCCACAGTAAATCTGTTCATCTTATTTAATACATATATTTTAAAGAATCTTATTAGAAAATAACCATTTATAGAAAATGATATAGAAGAGGGTACGGGAAATTATAAATAAAACTACAAACCAATTGAAAGTATTTAATTTAATTGAATACATTTTTTATGGAAGGAATATCATCGAAAATAATAAACACACAATATTTTATAAATAAATATAGAGAAAAACTATTAAGCAATAATGTATATGTAAAAAATGATGTTGAAAAGAAGAATTAACAAAATTTTAATTGCAAGGAATATTGTTATAGATAATGGAAGAAAAGATAGAATATTAATATAGAAAGTTAAAAAACATATTATAACACAACAATTTAAATTCAAAGGATGATATTTAAAATTTATAGAATATTATAAATATTAAACCCTCATCATAGGGAAATTAATAAATTCAATAAAAAGAAAATATGAAATATTTCAAAAAATATTGAAGACATTAGAAAATAACAATTTATGAAAAATTATGAAGAGGTATAGAATGTTTAATAGATAGTTTTAAAGAAACACTATTGAGCAATAAATGTAAAACATGATGTTGAAAAGAAGAAGAAATAATAAAATTTAAAATACAAGAAATATTTTTGTAAATAATGGTGAGAAAATAGAATATTTGTCTATATAACAACAAGTTAAATTCAAAGGATGATATTCAAAATTTATAAAATGTTATAAATATTAAACGGAAAACCATTATAGGATAAAAAATAAAATCAATAAAGTTTTCAAGAGATGAAATATTTTAAAAAATAATGGAGAAACCTATTAATTGCTTGGCAAGGTGTATTATACGTTAGGTGAATTTTATAGTGACACTTTGTAACGGGTCGCTCAATTTTAATCGTTTTTTATGTTGTGTTGTATTATATTATATTATTATATTATAGGTTATTTCAGTATTTTTAATGTTTAGTGCTAAGTAGATTGTAGGTCTTTTGAACATACTAGTTTTTTGAATTTGGGGCAAGTTTGTTAGTATGTACCTATTATTAAATTGTATATTGAATATAGATTAATTAGCTTAATCAGCTTTGTCAACAGAATCACGTAATTCTTGTACAATAAAGCATTTTTGAATTGAATTGAAAAATGATGAAGAAGAGGTATGGAAACACAAATAAAACTACAAACCAATTGAGAATAATTAATAGATAGTTTTAAAGAAACACTATTAACCAATAAATTAAATGTAAAGTATAATGCTGAAAAGAAGAAGAAATAAAATTTAAATCGCAAGTAATATTTTTATAGATAATGGAGAAATAAATACAATATTGGTCTAGATAATCTTAAAGAAACATATTATAAAACAACAATTTTAATTCAAAGGATGATATTAAAGAAGTATAGAATACTATAAATATTAAACCGGAAGCCAATATAGGAAATCGAATAAAATTAATGAAAATTTTAAAAGATGAAATATTTTAAAAAATAATGGAGGAGCTTATTAGAAAATAACAATTTATAAAATATGATGAAAAAGATGATGAAAAAGAGGTATGGAAACTTATAAATAAAACTACAATTGAGAATGTTTGATAGATAATTCTAAAGAAAGATTATTTAGCAATAAATTATATATAAAATATAATGTTGAAAAGAAGAGGAAATAATATCCTTAAAGAAACATATTATAAAACAGCAATGTAAATTCAAAGGATGATATTCAAAAAGTAAAGAATATTATAAATATTAAACGGAAAGCAAACATGGGAAAACGAATAAAATTAATCAAAATTTTAAAAGATGAAATATGTTAAAAGTAATGGAGAAACTTATTAGAAAATAACAATTTATGAAAAATTATTAAGAAGAGGTATGGAAACTTATAAATAAAACTACAAACTAATTGAGAATATTTAATAGATAATTTTAAAGAAAAACAATTAAGCAATAAATTAGATGTAAAACATAATGCTGAAAAGAAGAAGAAATAATAAAATATAAAACGCATGAAATATTTTTATAGATATTGGAGAAATAGATATAATGCTGGTATAGATAACCTTAAAGAAACATTATAAAACAACATTTTAAATTCAAAGGATGATATTCCAAAAGTATAGAATATTATAAATTTAAAAAGGAAAGCCTGTATGAAAACGAATTGAATTAATAAAATTTTTAAAAGATGAAATCTTTTAAAAATTAATGGAGAAACTTATTAGAAAATAACAATTTATGAAAAATGATGAAGAGGTATGGAAACATAAATAAAACTACAAACCAATTGAGAATAATTAATAGATAATGTATAATTTATAATTATTTTTTAATTCTAGGAAAGATTTGGTTTGAAAATTTTGACAAAGATCATTTAATAGTCTCAAATGGTCACGCATTTTTCTTAGACTCTCATCAAACCATGTTTTCTGTATTTTATTTTTAGTTGCTTTTAGTGGAAAACAGATTTCGGAAATTCCTGAAAAAGTTGTTAAAAAATGATTAAATATAATGTTGGTTGTCCTTTAAAAAATCCCACTTCATTCCCTCAACTGCTGCATGGAAATTAAAGATCCCCATCTGAGTAATTGCTCTTGTATAAATTGGTTCAGATTTTATTTTTTTTATCCACGTTTACCTGCATAGAATTAGAAACTGCTTTATGGTCAGAGAATCCCGGCTCATATACCTTCGTGGTAAATTTGTTAGTCATTCTAATAAGAATATTATCAATGAATATCCTTGTTAACTCAGTAATCGTAATATGGTAGCTAAAAGAATTTAATAAGTCTAGTAATTTTATATATGAATGATCAGAAGTGTGAAAATCTACATTAAATCACCACAAACAACAATTCCATATGGATGTGACTGCAATTTCTTAAGAATTTTATTTAAACATGACATAAAACACATAAAATTTCCAAGGGGTGTTCTATAAATTGAGATTACTACCACCCTCTGTTTTGGAAGCTTTACAGCAGAAACCTCACATTCATTAACAATGCTAAATTTATTTAAGTCATCTCTGTTAATACATTTTATATTAGTTTGTCATAATGTTAAGGAACCTCATAAGTTTATAACTTTCTATCATAAAAACATCAATTTCTGTGCTTTTTAAAAAGTGTTCCGACAAACATACTACATCAAATTTATTTATTTTTAGTTCAATTTCAAAAAGCGATAATTTATTCCTTACCGATTGCATATTATAATGTACTATACTTAAAGAATTTTTTCCTAAACAAAAATATTACTTTCATTATGAAATTATAAAATTTAACATTTTTAATATAATCCGTACTAAAATATTTATCATTATCACACTATCCCAAGTCTGAATTTTTACTATGTATAATAATATGTTGTATGTAAACATGCAAGGCAAACGTATAAACAATTCAAGCAAGCAAATTTTTCAGTATACATTTTTGAGCAGATCCGCAGTCCTGCAGATTTTGTCTCACAGTAAATCCGTTCATCCTGTGATCATATATCTATAATTAAATGGCCAAAGCTAACCATAATAACCGAAAGGACATGCGTATGATAGTTATTATAGGAAGTATCTTCTTATCATCTCTTTTCACCGGCATAAATCGATCCTTCCTGATCTACATAACGTCTTCGGCAGCCAACCAAGTTCTTAGCCGATGAGAGTAAAGTGACAATATCAAATAATGAAAAACAAATTTTAAATAATTGTATTGACTATTATTGCTCAAAGGTTGGGGAAAACTTCAATAAAATTACTGCTAAAAATAACCATATAAGAAAAAAACAATTTTTCGACTTATAAGCGAAGCACAATTATCATTGAAACTGATGGTGGACGAGAATTTTAAAATACATATAAATTATGTCACGAAATTTGATAGGGCATGCATAAACGGACGACTACAATTCAGCTTTTGGATGGATTAATTTAATATGCATACATGTATTATTTTAACAATTAATTAATTATTCATATAAATGGGTTAGAGAGCTAAAAATATAGGAGTGTGCAGTTCGGCACAAATTACATCTTTGTGATAAAAAAAAGTATATGAAATTTTGTTATGGTCTTACAGATGCTTTTACCAGTAAGTGTAAACGTTCTATTCTAGATAAAAAAAGATCACTAGTCATCCCTAGTCTCCCTAAAACAGACAATAAAACAGCAAAACAGACAGCAAAAAACAGCAAAACAGACAATAAAAACAGCAAAACAGACAACAAACACAGCAATTTGCTGTTGTGTCTATTTTGCTGTTTTTGTTTTCTGGTTTGTTGTCTTACTCTCTGTTTTGTTGTTTTACTGCCTGTTTTGCGGTCTGTTTTGTTATTTTACTGTCTGTTTTATAAGGGGACTAGGGATCACTAGTGATTTTTTTTATCTAGAACATAACCTTTACACCTTCACTTACCCACGACTTTTCTGACTATTAACAGATCATTCATGAAGCATTCAGCCTCTTGAGATGTAAAAAATGGTTTGCAACTGGACAAATTCGTTTACTAGGCAAAACAGACGGAATTGATTACAACGTATCCTAATCTAATACAAGTCACTGTCAACGTAAAATACTTTCCCTTTCATGCACCGTCTTTGCATCGAATCGTTCGACTCCGTTTCCTGAGCCAAATCGTCCGCGTTTGCAGATTTCAGTCTTTTGGCTTCCCTTACTTGTATCCTGCGAAGTTGAAAGAACACAAATAAAATTACAGGCCAAGAGAGATTTATTTTAGTATTTCTGTTTTATACGTCTTGCTAACAACATCCTAGAAACAAGAAACTAAATATATATATGAGTCAAAAATTGAATGTAGATATGCGGTATTATGACGTAAACATTTCTGCCAACCAGAGAAAAGTTGAATATGTAATTATGCTCATTTCAACCCAAGATTAACACTATCGGGAACAACTAATCTTCAACATCTAAATTTTGATAGTAATATAATGTGTTGGTAGGAATACTTTCAATCCGGATCAGAGCAGTTGGAAGGCGGTTTGAAAAATTGATGTAGTTTAATGAGTATAATAATAATAATAACAATAATAATATGGTCTATGCAAGATTATCAATTTAAATTTTCATCAGTTACCTATTTTGTTTTATGACAACTAATTTTATATAGGAAATATATTTTTGATTATAATATTAACATAAATGATGACTTTTAACAATTCAAATTTAGTATTTTCGACTGAAGCTTTTGAGATAATATAATTCAAAATTTTTTTTTTTTGAAGTATAGAGAAGAGTTAGTATCAACAGTTATATTTCCTTTGCAGATTAATTGAATTAAGTCGTTCTCCAATTTGGATAACATCTATGTAATGATACTTTTTTAAGAATATATCATTGGTTAATCTATAATTTGAATTTTATAATCTGATATTAAAATACCATTGAAGAATATTGAAATTTGAACATTAAAATTGTTACCTTGAAATTGATTGCCTTTGTCTCCACAAATGATTACGCTTATTTTGAATTGGTATAGAGCCTCTTCGGCTCTGGCTCCAGGATGTAAACTGCACAAGTGCTAGTTTAGTGACCCTAATGAATTACCTACGTCTACGTTTCGATAGGCAAGTGTGCTATCGTTATCAAGAAAATGAAACTAAAAATGAAAATGATTAGCAAATACAATAAAACAGTAAAAAGCTCTTGCAGATTGTCAATCTTTGAACTGACTTTGACAAGATGGCAATTACAATGCCAGATTTAATTACTGGCAACTGGTCTTTAGTGTGATATTTAGGTGTTATTTGGTAAATTAATTTGTTTTTGAAGTTTTACATATCTATAATTTGGTGTTATTCGCTTAGGAAGAATTTAATGATTTTGTTGAAACAATTACTTAATTTTTAAGTATGCCTTATCAACTTCAGTTTTTAGCAAAGGTAATGTGGTAAGGTGCTATTAAAACTAACGGAAGTTGAAGCAACACATTCATCTTTATTTAATAAAATTAAAGCACTTTCTTTAATTTTACGTTTTTTAGATGAAGGTTCCTTTGCTAAAATACTTGAAGCGTTCCATTGTATTCTGTGATTGTTATCAAATGCATGTTGCAAATATGTGATTTGTGGAATTGTGCATTGCTAATACAAGTTTGGTGTTGTTTTATACGTTTTGATAATGGTCCACACGTCTCACCTATATAAAATTTATTACATTCACATGGTATTTTATAGACAACATTTTTAGTAATTTCCTTTTGTGGAGCCAAAGGCAATCAATTTCAAGGTAAAAATGAATCTTCCACAACAATATAGAACATATTTACGTTAAAATTGTGTTGCCAATTTGTTACCATAGGTACATTAATATTCATGTCCCCAGTTATTAATAAACTTCCTGTTAAATAATCATGAACGAATATTCGTAAACCGCCTCTTTTTTGCTCCACTTGCATACACACAATAAAATTTCGAATTTTATAAAATTTCGTCTCCATTTGTTATACATTTTGCGGAAATAATGATAGCCACCTGTATATATCTTCTTTTAAAACAATTTCATTATCATCTATTTTATTTCTCATACATCTAGCATTTAAATATAATATTTTGTTATTATTGATATTCCTTTTAAATTTAAATTACTCTTCATATTTAATATATTCTTTTAATCTTCTAATTCGGTTTAAATATATTGGATAATGCTCACTGTTGGCTTCATGTAAAAAGTAATTAAAAATCAATTAATAGAATATTATAACAAATTTAAAATAAAATGCCAATAATTATTTGGTCAAATTTGATTAATGTACACATCTAAAAGCTTTATATTCTTGTTAGATATTAACATGAATGATGACTATCAATTATTAAAAGTTAGTTTCGGTGAGAGAAGCCATTTAGAAATAATTTTTAAATTATAATTAATATTACCACTTGAATAATTTAACAAGTTCAAGTCTTATAAAGATGATGACTTGGTATTGATTAAAATCAAAATTGATGGCAAAATTCCACATACATAG
The DNA here is from genome assembly GCA_016904865.1 of Pissodes strobi. NCBI lineage: Eukaryota > Metazoa > Arthropoda > Insecta > Coleoptera > Curculionidae > Pissodes > Pissodes strobi. Next base: position 173,329 of record MU182836.1, read on the forward strand.
AATTTCCTTAAAGGGATTTTACGCAATTTGACCCATTTTTTTCATGTAAATCTCTATAAGAAAATTTAAGGGTTCGCAGACTTAAGCTTTATCATTTTGAGGTGTGGCATCAGTCAAGCCGTATACAAAACAAATCTATATAAAGCTGTACACGAACGTGTGTAAAGCTGTGTATCAGTTTGTATAGAGCTTTATGCAAGTCTGTATAAAGCTTTACACAGGTCTGTATACAGCTTTATACAGCCTTCACCGATTTTACGATGCCCGGCCAGAGAAAAAATAATACATCAGACTTTGGGTTTTCTTATGAAGATTTACATGTAAAAATACATGCTGCCGTATTCTCTTTGCTTATCTACTAATAACATTTCCTATATCCATCTATATCCTAAACTCTTAAAGAGAGGGTTGATTGCCTGGAAAAACAACTGAAAATTGCTGAAAACACAAAAAGTAAACAGAAAAACGCGGAAATGCCTAATGATAAGCTTGGCAACAGTGGACACGCAACCAGTGAAGTTAGGAATAGTTCAAATGCAAGAAAACCTAGCGCGGTTGATAATGTAGAAACCATAAATACTGAAAACATAACATTAACAGATTCAAAAAAAGAAGCGTCAAAACTGACGGTCGATGAAGTAGAAAACATAAATACCGAAAACCTCGCATTAACCTCAAAAAAGCCAAATGAGATTTTGGGGAAAAAAAAACAATAACATCACGGAAAATGATGATGAAAATGATGGATTTAAAACGGTGGAATATGGGCGTAAGAGAAAAGAACGTCAAATGGTGCAACTTTCCAATCGGCCGGCTCCAAGTAAAGGCACTAGAGAAAATATTCAAACCCTGCGAATTGCTGAAAAATATGCCTGGTTATTTGTGTCTGGCTTTGATCCGGCAACTACTTCCGATGAAATTCTTCAATATATTGGGGATAATGGATATAAACAAAGATGCATCTGCGAAAAAATGAAGACTAAGAAATCTAACCAAAGAAGCTCATTTAAACTCGGTGTTCCAAATTCCATTCCAGCTGGTGATGTTGGCGACGGATCATTTTGGCCCATGGGAGCTACCGTCAACCATTTTATGAATCTCCAGAGCCACCCGAAACATCCACGGAGGTCACAGCAGGGACTAAGGGTGGGGACCCATCAAACATCAAAAAATTAAACTTAAACTTCATGCAATTCAACATTGCTTCATTGAGAAATAAAATTAATGAACTTGAAGTGATTCTCAAGGAAAATGACATACATTTTCTATGCCTTAGTGAACATAGCATGATGGGAGATGAAATTCACCTAGCAAACATCACGAACTTCAGAATGGCCAGTGAATTCAGTCGTGAAGGTTACAAGCGGGGTGGAACAGCCATTTTTGTTGAGACCAGTGCTCATGCTGAAGAAAAACCAGGCATAAAGGAACTTTCAGTAGAAAAAGAAATAGAATTGTGTTGTGTATATCTGAAATTGTATGAAATGAATGTTTTATCTGTATATAGGTCACCTTCTGGTAATTTTAATCTATTTTTAAATATTTTAGAGGAATCTATAAATTTGATAGGTTTTAATAATAGAATTCTTTTAGCTGGCGATTTTAACATTCATTTTGGCTCTGACAGCTCTGAGGACTGTAAGTACCGAGATTTCATGCTAGCATATGGCTTTAAACAAATGTTTTTTAATGAGACTAGAGGTAATAATTGTTTGGACAATATATTTTTAAATTTCAGTGATGAACTGGAACAGTGTGTGGCAAGGAGCATTGATTATAATTTATCAGATCATATGGCTCAGATCCTGGAGCTTCATGTACCTGACTGGGCTGTTCAGAAACCGGTTTCTGTGAGTAAGGTCTGTAGGCCAATAACCGAGACAGGTAAAATGCAATTTTTCACTCTTGTTGACAATATTTCTTGGAATTTTGTTGACAACAAATCAATACACTTGAATGGAAAGTTATCACAATTTATTTCTGAACTGTCTGAGGCATTCACTATTGCTTTTCCTGAAAAAACATATAAGGCAAAAAATCACGTGAATCCATGTCCTTGGTTTGACAATCACTTGAGAGAGTTCAGAGAATGGGTGTTCTTTTTTTAACGATCTCTATAGGTCTAACCCTACTGAGTTTTTGCTTCAGCAACGAAATTTCTACAGACGAGAATATAAAAAAGCTATTGCTAATGCAAAAAAAAGACATAACGACATCCGTATAAGAAATGCCCAGAATCCATCTAGAGTAATGTGGAATATTATTAAGGAAAATAACGGTAAGAAGGAGAAATCCCCAAGTATCGATGTACAACCAAGTGATTTTAATGAATATTTTGTAAATATTGCTCAGAAACTATTAGGGGGTCTTAATGCAGAAAATAATATCAACACTTCAACGTCAACTAAAAGGGGACCTGGCTTTACATTTAGACCGGTTACTTATATTGAGGTCAGAGACATAATGAATAACTTAAAAAATAAATCAAGTAGGGATATATACCATCTTAATGTGCCACTTCTGAAGTTAGTACGTGAAATTATAATATATCCGTTGACTAAACTTATTAATGAAGCATTTTCAACAGGAAATTTTCCTGATGTCTTGAAGCGGGCTTTAGTTGTTCCAATTTATAAAAGTAAGGGAGATAGGAACGATGTAGGAAACTATAGGCCTATATCTCTGCTGCCGGTAATTTCAAAGGTGTTTGAGAAGTGCATTGCTGCTCAGATACTCCATTACTTTGAAAGTAATAATCTTTTCACAGATGCCCAACATGGCTTTAGACGCCATCATAGTACCATCTCGAGCATAGTAGAGTTTGTTACATTGATACTAGACGCTTTTGAAAATCTTGAGTTCACTAGCACCGTATTCTGCGATCTAAGCAAAGCTTTTGATTGTGTCTCCCACGATCTACTCCTAAACAAACTAGAAACGTACAGTTTTGATGAGAATAGTTTACAAATCTTGAAGTCATACCTTACCAATAGATCACAGAGTGTGAGGGTGGGGGACGTGGTGTCGGGGGACATGGGATTGAAGGTCGGTGTTCCACAAGGGTCGGTCCTGGGACCACTTTTGTTTTTAATCTATATCAATAACTTACCCGACAGTAACAATACTGCCGCCTTCAACCTTTTTGCCGACGACACGACCCTCAGCCTCCGATTTGACAACTGTGACGAGATTGCTGAGAGAACGCGGGAGGCACAGTCAGCTGTTGCGAATTGGTTTCGGGTCAATAGTCTAGTCTTGAATGAGACTAAGACTAAACATATAGTATTTTCACTACGAAACTGTGATATAGACCTGGAAACGCAGGATGAGGTGAGGTTTCTTGGGGTGGATTTGGACCCAAAATTGAAATGGGAATGTCACATAGATAACCTGGCAGCTAGGATCAGTGGGGGAGTTTTTGTGCTGAGAAGTCTGTCCACTGTTGTCTCATCCGATGTGCTCAGAACGGCCTACTTTGCTCTTTGCCACTCACTGCTTTCCTATGGTATAATAGTTTGGGGACGAGCTGCAACAGACCATAGAATTTTCTCCCTACAGCGTAGGGCTGTGAGAATAGTAGCTCAGCTATCATATAGGGATGATCGTCGGCATGCCTTTACCAGCCTGCGTATCCTGACTTATCCATGTGTTTTTATTTATGAAAATCTTTTATTTGCAAAAACAAATAACAAATATAAAATAAATAGCGATTTTCATGAATATGATACTCGGCACAAGGATGATCTGACTGTTCCATTTTTTAGACTTAAAAAATGTCAAAATGGGCCAAACTATTGGGCAGTTAAATACTTCAATCTTCTCCCCAGAGCTGTTAGAGACCTCCCAGTACAACAGTTTAGAAAAACTATAAAAGCATTTTTAATTTCTAGAGCTTTTTATTCTCTTGCTGAATATGAGAATGCTGACCTGGTATTTGACAATTAGGGACTTGATTTGTTTTGACTGTAAAGTCATTATGTTTTTATGTAGGTGTTGATTTTAATGTGTTATTTTACTTTAGCACAGTCTTATTTTATTATTGTTAGATTTTAATGTATATCAATTTTAATATTTTAACAATGTGTTTATTTTAATTTGTTTATTCTAATAATTATCTATACATATATATATTTTTTATTGATTGACGTATGTACATTATATTACAATATTGGCATGAATAAATAATCTAATCTAATCTAATCTAAGAAGCGGCAGTTCTTCTAATAAAAATTCACACGGTAAAATTGCGGAAATCAGCACAGGAGCGACTTAGTTTATCTACTACCGTGTCTCTGGAAGATTATACTATATACTTGCATTAAAATTCAGTTAGAGATATTTCGATGCTCATTTCGAACGACTAAATAAATGTGAGCTACCGCATCGTTATTAAGGAATGTGTCATGGGATTCTAACTAACCTAAATATAAATGTCAAAAGTATCAGTAGATATGCAAAGAGAATACGACCGCAATTTCACCTATTTTTACGTGTAAATCTCCATAACGAAATCTAATGCCAGGCATCGTTTCGTAAACTTAAGGTTTATCATCTTTATATAAAGTTGTAATGGATGTTTGAAAATTATTATAAGCAAATTAGATTGATTGCTAAGTTATCTAGGACATCTCTTGGTATTATTTAACCCTCCGGTCGTCGGGTGGCTGATGTGTACCACATTTGGTCGGGTGGGGTCTGTGAGGACCATAATTAAAGTAATAAAAATTTATACAATTTTTTTTTATGTCAATATCCTATTAGAATAATAATTTCTAAAACACATTTGATATAATTTACAAAATATTGTCTTATTAAAACTAGTTTTTCTATATATTGGTCAGGGCTAAAAAATGCCTTGTAATTTATTCATCTTTTTTCTAAATGAGTGAAAGAAATAGAAAATTATATCTAACACATTTTTATTAAAATATGTATGTTACAGGAAACTCAAACACACAAATTTTACTAACACAAGGGAATTAAATAGATGGTGACACAAACGGTAATGGTTCAATCTTGGACCACCATTTCCTCAAAACAATCGCGACAACAAACTGTTACGTTATCCAAACACAGCAAATTCTTAGAAACTTTGCAAAAAATCTGGTTTTCCGTCTTTTGCAATATTTATAATTAACTCTTTAGCCAGGCTGTGGTTCTGATACATCCTCCCGAAGAGTACCTGTAAGCTTCATAACTGAGCTTCTTACGTTCTTTAGTCAATGTTTGTCGATCTCTCTTTTTTTCATATTGTCTTGCAAAAGCTCCATTGCAAAATTCTTCTGAAACAGCCTGCGACTTAGAATTGTTGCCATCCGGGTCTTTAGAAATGAGATGGCACTTAAGTTGAAAAGAATAAATCGATTAAGATTTATTACAAATTCGATCGGGTGTGGTCTGTCAGGACAGAATACTGCATGGCGACTACTTAGATATTAAAATATTATTTATATATAGGAATTTCAATTGCTTTTAATGCCCTCTAAAGATACTGTAATCGTGAAAACTTTAAAAAATATATTAAAAAAATATATGAAAGATTTTCGTTTCACCGTGGACTCACAGACCACGCCTGATGCTCGGAGGGTTAAACTTTAGAATTAAGCAGTAAGGTTAGTTGATAGTAAATATTATTAATTATACGTAGGATCGTAATATAGTTGTGCATGCGTGTTTTGATTTGGTATGATCATACAATTGGATAATTGGGTGAGCTAAGGCATTGAAGTATATATTAGTGAATAATGGAGAATTGTTTGTATCATAGTGCAGTGAATATACCAACACTAATGTTCCCCTAAGTGGTTTTTGTTCCTCCCTCAGCGCGTAGACCAGAATATTACACCGTATGCAAACCAGCATAAAGCTGTATAAGCTGTATATAGCCCTGTATATATCTTTTTACAGCTTTATCCAAGCCTGTATACAGCTTTTTACACCTTCAACTCAATTTTCGATGCGCGGATAGAGAAAAAGTACCAGAACAGATTTTAGGTTTCCTTATGGAGTTACATGTAAAAATGTGTAAACTTGCCGCCAAATTAGCTTTGTTTATCTACTAGTAACATTTCCTATATCCATCTAATACGAATTCACGCGGTAAAATTGTGGAAATCGGCATAGGAGCGACTTAGATTATCTACTACCTTGTTTCTGAAAGGCTATACTATATACTTGCGTTAAAATTCAGCTAGAAATATTTCGATGCTCATTTCGGACGAGTAAATAAATATGAGCTACTGCATCGATATTAAGCAAAGTTTCATCGGATTCTAACTAACCTAAATATAAATTAGACCGCAATTTCGCGCATTTTTACGTGTACATCTCCATAACGAAATCTAAAATGCCAAGCACCGTCTCGTCGTAGACTCAAGCTATATCATCTTTGTATAAAGCCGTTGTAATGGTTGTTTCAAAAATTATCATAAACAAATTAGATTGATTGCTAAGCTATCTGGCACACCTCTTGTTATTATTTAAACTTTAGAGGTTAGATGATCTTAAATATAATTATTTAAATGTAGGATAGTAATATAGCTGTGTATGCAACTTCAACTTCTAATTATTTATTAGCTCTTCTACAATAGGTCATTACTGCAAAATAAACCCAATGAGTGTGGAACATGTCAAATTTGCATAATACTCACCATGCATCAAACAAGAACGATTATACAATAGAAACGATAAAGTAAGATCAAGAATACAAACATACAATTACAAAATTATAAAATTATTAAATTAGAAAGTTATAACGAGACAATTAAATTCACAAAACTTGACAGAATTGCTCAGAATTGTGATGATAAGATTATTACATATCACTGTAATGTCACCCAACACGCTATTCCAAGATGTCACCAAAAAACTTCTCCATTGTCTAATAATGTGTCTTGATTTTGGTTTATCATACAATTGGATAATTGGGTCAGCTAAGGCATCGAAGCTAACCCAAACTAACCCAAACAAGAACGATTATACAATAAAAACGATAAAGTAAGAACAAGAATACAAACTTATACAATTACAAAATTATAAAATTATAAAATCACAAAACTGACAGAATTACTCATAATTATGATGATGAAATTATAATCCAATACATATAAATGACACCCAACACGCTATTGTTACCGAAACACTCCTCCATTGTAACATAATGCGTGTTTTGATTTTGGATATTTGTGTGAGCTAAGGCATCGAAAAAGGAATAAGTGAATAATAGAGAATTACTTGTATCATGGTGCCGCGAATATACCAACTTTAATATTCCCTTAAGTGGTTCTTTGTCCTCCTTCAGTGCGCAGAGCTGGAACTTTGTAATCCTTCGACCAGGATGTTAAACCGTATGCAAGCTTGTATAAAGCTAAATACGTCCATATAGCTTTTTATAGCTGTGTCCAGGCCTGTGTACCGCTTTATATAGTTTCACTCATTAGACTTTAGGTTTCCTTATGATTAATTTTCATGTGAAAATGGGTAAATTTACGGCCGAATTATCTTTGCTTATCTACTAGTAACATTTCCTATATCCATCTAAGAAGCGGTAGTTCTTCTAATACGAATTCACGCGGTAAAATTGCGGAAATCGGCACAGGAGCGACTTAGCTTATCTACTACCGTGTTTCTGAAAGATTATACTATATACTTTCGTTAAAATTGAGTTAGAAATATTTCGATCTCATTTCGGACGAGTAAATAAATATGAGCTACTGCATTGATATTAAGCAAAGTTTCATCGGATTCTAACTAACCTAAATATAAAGAGCAAAAGTATCAGTAGATATGTAAAGGGAATTCGACCGCAATTTCGCGCATTTTTACTTGTAACTCTCCATAATGAAATCTAAAATGCCAAGCACCGTCTCGCCGTAACCTCAAGCTATATCATCTTTGTATAAAGCCGTTGTAATGGTTGTTTCAAAAATTATCAAAAACAAATTAGATTGATTGCTAAGCTATCTGGGACACCTCTTGTTATTATTTGAACTTTAGAATTAGGTAGTAAGGTTAGATGATATTAAATATAATTAATTATATGTAAGATAGTAATATAGCTGTGTATGCAACTTCAACTTCAAAATATTTATTAGTTCTTCTACAATAGGTCATTACTGGAAAATAAACCCAGTGGGTGTGGAACATGTCAAATTTGCATAATACTAACCATGCATCAAACAAGAACAATTACACAATAGAAACGATAAAGTAAAAACATGAATACAAACTTAAACAATTGCAATATTATAAAATTATAAAATTATAAAATTATAAAATTATAAAATTATAA
>MU182836.1:187426-204029 GCA_016904865.1 Pissodes strobi
TGGATTAGTTTCAGTTAATTGGAGTATTATAATGAATTATTAATTGTTGGATAGTTTCGTTTAATGGGCGTTTATTTTTGTGAAATAATAATTTGGGTTAGTTTAGGTTACTTTTGGTTAATTTGACAATCAATACCGCGCTTGCTACATTTTACATTATCTATTTTTGATTAATTTAGATTAGTTTCAGTTAGTTGAATTGTTATAATGAATTATTGATTTTTGGATAGCTTCGGTTAATGGGCGTTTATTTTTGTGAAATAATAATTTTTGGTTAGTTTAGGTTGTTCTTTTAAAACTTGTCTATTTTTGTAGGTATTGATCAACAAAAATTAAACGCAAGTGGATTAAAATTGTGTCAACCGAAATTAACCAAACTTTTTCGCCCAACGGTTAGTTGATTACATTTAGTAAACTTTTCTATTTTTATATAACTGCAATTTTTGGTTAGTTTAGGTTCCTTTTGGTCAACTTGAGACTAATACCGCGCTTGCTACATTTTACATTATCAATTTTTGGATAATATGGATTAGTTTCAGTTAGTTGGAGTGTTATAATGAATTATTAATCTTTGAATAATCTCGGTTCATGGGAGTTCATTTTTGTGAAATGATAATTTTTGGTTAGCTTGGACCATTAAAACCAAGCGCCCTGGTTCTTTTAAGACTTGTCTATTTTTGTAGGTTTTGATCAATGAAAATTAAACGCAGGGAAGTGGATTAAAATGTTATCAACCCAAACTAACCGCGTAACTTTTTCGCCCAACGGTTAGTTGAATACATTAGGTAAACTGTTCTATAATTTTTGGTTAGTTTGGTCAACGCAAAATAGTGAATACCTGAATATATCTCCTTCGAAGAATTTTTTATTTGAGGAATATTCCATTCGAAGAATTATTGCTTTGAAGAATTTTTATTGAAGAATAACTCGAAAACCATGCCAATGAATCATACATCGAAAAAAATGCCTAATTTTGGTTAGCTTGGGTAGTTTTTTGGATAATTTGGATCAATAATAATGAAATGAGCGCAGGTGTGCTTGAATTTTATAAATCCAAGCTAACCAAATGTTACTAAAATATTTTAAAAAATTTAAAGAGAACTATTTTAAACCAAAGCTTTTCTCAACAAAATTACTTTTTCTTCTAATTTAATACAAATATTTTGGGATAGTCGTGGTTAGTTTGGGTTAGTCGAGTCCTTTGGAGGAATTTTCTTTCCAAGAGTTTTTTTTCGATACCTAAATCATTCAAAATCCATGCCGAGGATATTGCAAGCAAAGAAAAGGGTTATTATGAGCTACTAATTTTTAGTTTGTTTGAGATACTTTTGGTTAGTCTGAGATGTTGAAAATCGAAAATCATTCGGCGCGCTTGATTTTTTTTGTATTTTTTTGGGTTGATTTGGATTAGTTTTAGTCAGTTTGCAGTTTTATGAATTATTAATTTATCGATAGTTAGTGTGCCTTTATTTTTGTGAAATGGTAAGTTCTGGTTAAATTTGGACAGTTAAAGCAAGCGCGCTTGTTTTCAATCGATAAGAATCAAACGCACGAATTTTATCAACCCCAACTAACCAAAACCATCACAAATCAACCAATTAATTTTTTTAGCGCGACAATTTTCTGGCTGACATGTTTTTCTATAAAGTTTTCGTTTGAGAAATTTTCCGTTCCAGAAACTGTTTCTTCTTGCAAAGGTAAGTTCTTCGACTGAAAAAATATTTTTTTTCAAAAATAAAACAGATTTTTGGCGAATTTATGTAAACATCCTTGGTTAATTTTAGTTAGCTTAGGCTACCTTGAATAAGTCTGGATTGGAGGGCGGCTGATATTTTTATTGATTAGTCATTTTTGTGCTGACGTGCGCAAGATTTTTACTAACCGCCAGGCTAACCAAAACTAACTCATATCTTGCCTGACTAAGCCTGATCAAAAACAAGGTATTAGGATAATGATGGTGTCAATTTTTCTACAATGCCTATGCCTATCAACCGGAGAAAACACCTCTCATTGCGAGAAGTTCTAAAGCGAAGATAAGGACGACAGAGAATTATTATCGTTGCCCTGGAAGGATGAAGCCGACATGCAATTTAACGTGATATGTGCCGCATCCCTTATCAAGAATGATAACGTCATAGATTAAAATATAAAATCGAATAAAAGTAGCTGCGTGTATTATTTGCATGCAATCATCTTTTGCCTATGACCGGGAAACACTTAAATCACGGACACATTCGTAGCTGTCAAAAATGTCAAAGTTAAATCTAAAGTTGTATTAGGGTCAGTTCACATAAGAGTTCAGTAGTAACGGTGATTGGACAGATTTTCCAATAGGACTGATTGATGAAATAGAATCCAATCTGGGAATTACGGGTCTATTATAGCGTGTTTCCAAAAATTGGATACTTCAACGAACGTAACGAACAACAATTATTAGTTTATTCTCATATTTTATTATCCCCAGAGAAGGAATATGTGTTATTGCATTCTTGCCTTCTGACATTTTTGGCCCTAAAATGTCATAATTCTAGTGAAGAAAATTTTATCCAAAAGGAAACTGCTTTAGGAAGATGCAAAATACCTTATTAAACTTAGTACCACTAGAATTCAAACATTGTTTTTTACTATGAATATGCTCATCTTTATACTCCTTGTAGACTATTTTAAACCTAGCGAAATAAACATGTAAAAGTAGGTGTTAAGGTTATATTCTATACCAAGAAATTATCACTAGTGATCCCTAGTCCTCCAATCTAACTGTTTTACTGTCTGTTTTGCTGTTTTTATTGTCTGTTTTACTGTCTGTTTTGCTGTTTTTACTGTCTGACAGTAAAAACAGCAAAACATATAATAAAACAGCAAAACAGACAGTGAAACAGTTAGGTCGGAGGACTAGCGGTGTGGTAGGAGGACTAGGAATCACTAGTGATCTTTTTTGGGGTCTAGCACATAACCTTTACACCTACTTATAAACTCTCTTATTCCCTGAAAATCAGAATATCTCCCAAAATAAAGAAGATATGAAAATCGTAAGAAGCAAATTGCTTTATAGAAGCCTGAAAGATTATAGAACTTCCCAGATTGAATCATCTTTATTGCAAGAAAAAAAACTCCCAAACAAAATTAAATAGGGTTAGGACCAGTTAAATCCTAAACAAACACGGCAGTAATTATTTTACGGAAACCTAGGGAGGCCCCAACTTCAATTCCGAATATCAAACGAACTCGGCCGTAAACAAATAGTTACCGACGTAATTCGTATCAAGAGGCGCGTTAAATCTAATGCTAGTCGTGTATAAATAACGTGTGTATAAATGTTAGGCAATTCTCCCTGGAGGATTAGCGTAATAAATCTTACGCCGCCGTCGGAAACCGCGCAAAGGAAGTAAAAGTACTCTATATGATAAATTCGTGTCTTTAACCCAACCGAGAGTAGGACTAAACAATCAAGTTTAAACTGGAATGGTGCCATTGAAGGGCGTTCCAGGATGTATAATATATCACTATACGGAAGCACATTATATATTGCGAACTCCTAAAATATGTAAATTATTAAATAATTACCAACTTGAACTTGATAAATGTTATATAAACAACTTAAGCGATTATGATTTTAACTTGTAACGGTGAACAAATTTTCTAAGCGGACCACCACACCAAATCCGTTCGTCCAGTTAACCGGCGCTCAGATCCGATTCTGGAGAAGGCTTCTCTGGTTAAGTCTCCCAACCCTAAATTACACGCAAGGACATGTGAGATGGCCCCCCGATGCTCCTCTTCAAGTAGCAAAGTCAAATCTAAAATACATTTGTCGAAGCTCTAGTATCTAAAGTCAACTAATCTCTAAGTGATTAAACACTCAGCACCAAGCCTAAATAAGACACAACACAATTTTCAAATACTTTATTATATATTGCAATCAATATCCAGGAACAGTTCAAGTATACTGCAAACACGTAGACAAGAACCTGACCTTCATCTGTAGGTCAGGGTGATTAGAGTGGACTGAAGGTGTGGTGGATGGTTAAGGGGATATCTGGGATATGTTGTAATAACCTTTTGGATCTATCAGCAACTCCCCTCAACGACTACTACATACCTCAAATGAAAGAACCAACGCATTTTAATTATCTGGTAAAATGTAAGTTCATTATATGTTTGAGAATATACATGTTATTGTTACGTGCCTTCTTTACCATTTGATCTCACCGGCGAAGGCAGATCCTACCAGAGCTACATAACCGCTTCGACATCCAGCCGGTTGATTTTAATACGTTCAAAGTCTTGAGATGAATTATATATCAAATTATCCCCAAAATGATGTATTACTGCAGACGCCATCTTGAATATCGGCGTTAAATATGACTACCACCATATTGAGAAGGGTGATACATCATTTGACCTTATCCAACTCAAAAACGAACTAGCATTTGTTGAAAATTATTTCGTTCTCTAATATATGAGATATTTAGAAATTTTGGTTTTAAAAGGCACTCTTCTCCTTTACAATCTGTAGAGAGTGAAATGGTTCACACAAAAACCTACTGATCTGCATATTGCGGCATCAATGATCTTTATTCGCCCTGAATTATTCAACAGTTTCTATCTGTGGTTGTTTTGCTCATTTTAGCAATCAAAATTGTGTTTAGGTTGGTATTACTTTGGTGTGTTAAGTTGGTATTGTTTTTTGGTTGCTATAGTGACAACACCGTAGAGTTAGTTAGTTGCTCTTAAGTTATCATAGTTAGAAGACGTGTTTTTTGTGCTGTACACCATTTTGTTTTAAACAAAGGTGATCATTAAAAGTTTCTTTTGGACAGTCTGTGTTTTTTTCATTACTACCACTCGAAGCATTCACAGGTTATGGGCCCAGGAGGTTCAAATTTGTGGTAGTAATCCGAAATTTTTTGTGTTATATTGTTCCGAAATAAAATAGAAACATGGAGGCCGTCTCCGTCAGCAAGCTAAACAATTCCAACTGGAATGTTTGGAAGTTTCAAATGAGAGTCGTTTTGATGGCAAAGGGATTTTTTGAAATTACCTGTGGGAACGAAAATGCTCCTCCAATCGACAATGATGAGAGGCTATCAAAGTGGAAGTTAAAAGACGCCAAAGCGTAGGAAGCGCTAATCGTGAGAATGGAAGAAGAAGTGATTTCTCACGTAATGCAGTGTGAAACTGCCAAGAAAATGTGGGAAAAATTGGAAAGCATCTTTGAACGAAGGTCTGAGGTCAGTACGCATTTATTAAATGAGCAATTCTACAATCTAAAGTTCCAAAATGAAACCGTAAAGAGTTTTATCACCAAGGTCACGAATTTGCAAGCAAAACTTATTCAACAAGGACAAGAAATTGACAACCAGACGTTAAACAACTTGACAGCCCGCCTTTTGATCGAAGAAAAAAGGTTAGAAAAAGAAGAAGAGTCGACAGTGGCGCTAATGACAGTTCACCGACAACCAACAAGAGGCCTATCAAATAATATAAACAAACAAGAGAAAAAATGTTTTGCCTGTGGAAGACCAGGCCATTTAAAGTTTCAATGCCGAAATATTGAGTGTAGCTATTGTAAAAGAAAAGGACACTTGTTAAAAGATTGTTATGCTAAAAAGAAAAAGGATGAAAGGGATAAAAATCAACAAACCAGTGGAAACGAAGAGAGTTTTGCTCTAATTGCAGTGTCTAGCGTTGTTCAATCACGAGTAAATGTTGAATGGTACATGGACAGTGGGGCTTCACAGCATATGTGCAAAGACAGAGAACTGTTTTGTAGTTTTGAAGAATTTAAAGTGTCAAAATTTGTGAAAATCGGTGACGGTACAAATTTAAAAGCCTTGGGACAAGGTAACATGTGTATCTTAGGTTATAATGGTAAAAGTTTTCATTGTGTAACTTTATTTGATGTTTTCTTTGTTCCTCAACTGAAAGTTAATTTGTTTTCTCAAGGAAAAGCTTTAGACAAGGGCTTGTCTTTAGTATCAGATGCTAAAAAGGCACAGTTTGTGAACAAACAGAACATCACTGTAGCTGTAGCAATTCGTTTTGTTAAGTTTTTTAAAATGATATTTAAATCTGTGGAGAAGTCGAGTATTTCTGAGCACATATGTCAAAATCTAAAAAATAACCATTTGGAGGCTAAATGTTATTTTGTAAAAATTAACCAGGATGTTAAATGGTGGCATAAAGCTTTGGGGCATCAGAATTTTATATATGTAAAAAATATTTTAAATCGGTATGATTTCGAAGTAAAACAAACTGAACTGTTTTGTTCTTCCTGTGTTCAAGCCAAACAATGCAGGGAGCCTTTTATGATAAATGAAACTAGGGCAAGTGAACTTGGAGGTATAGTACATGTAGATTTATGCGGCCCAATGGAGGAACCCTCTTTAAATAATTCTTACTATATTTTTTTGTTAAAAGACGATTATAGCTATTATAGGTTTGTTTACTTCTTAAAAAATAAGTATGATGTTTATGAAATTTTGAAAGATTTTCTGGTTCACTTCAAAAATCAGACAGGTAAGTCAGTCAAGGTCATAAGGAGTGACAATGGGACTGAATTTAAAAACTATGCTGTAGGTAAGTTGTTAACAGAAAATGGTATAAAACAAGAGTTTACTATGCCATACACCCCACAACAAAATAGCCGGGCAGTAAGAGAATTTCGCACCATAATGGAAGCAGTGAGAGCTATGCTTGCAGAAGGAGAGCTGAAAAAAATTTTTGGGCTGAAGGAGCCAATACAGCTGTATTCTTATTAAATCGAACTGGTACGAGTCCTGTCCAAGGTAAGACACCTTATGAACTGGTTTATAAGAGATCTTTTGATATCCAAATGGTAAAAGTTTTTTTTGGAAACAAAGTATGGGCATATATACCTAAAGAAAAAAGAAGAAAGTTGGATATGAAAAGCAAACAAGGAATATTTGTTGGGGGTATTCCGAAAATGTCAAAGGATATAGAGTTTATTACGAGAAAGAAAATAAAGTCACTATCGAAAGAGAGATAATATTTACAGTAGAAGAAAATACACAAGAGAAAGTTGTGACGCTAGAAAGGACAGAAAATATCTTAAAAAGTAGTGACGAGGGGAATATTGAAGTAATGATGGATGTACCTGAAGATGAAGATGAGAGATCACCATCATCATTAGAACGAACACCATTAAAACAGAGAGGTGAAAGGTTAAGACCTTCTAGTGTTTTAAAAATGCCACATCATTTGTCTAATGATTATGACACAAGTTTTTTTAGTTTGTATGTAGATGAGCCCACAACATACTGTCGCGAGTAATCGTGATGACAGTTCTTTTAATTTTTTTCTTAATGCCTCCACCGGTCTGTCAGACGTTTGAATCGCGATGCCACGCCTTACTCAGCGTGCAGGGGTATAACTCCGATGGTAGTACGGGATTCTTTACGTAAGGTGAGAAGCGAAGATAAAGAAAGCACTTAAAAAAACAATAAAGTATATTAGATAAATTAAATGAGAAAAGATTAACAATGTGTATTGGTCAAAGACCCAACGATAGAGTTTTAACAGCGTTTACTGGTCAGAAACTTAATGAGACTAGCCTATACCCAATTTTTAAGGTGCGCATGCTTTCTCGACTTGAGGTATGTTTTATGAATTGTTTATAGGTCTTTTTGGTCACTGCTTTGTAAATATAGTTTATCTTATGTTGTGTTGTGTTTTATTTAATGTTAAGGTATCTAAGAGCACTTGGACACTACACTTTGAACTACTTGACAGACTACTTAGAAACTTCACTCGAAGAACTTTGACAGACTCGACTTTTCTACTGTGGTTAATGAAACCCCTAGTCTTAGCAGTCGATGTGGCTAACCAAGAACTAGGTTTGGGGTAGGAAAAGGATTAGAACTTTGGCAATCATGTGACTAACCAAAGAGCGGATTGAACCAAAAGCAGTTATGTGACTAACCCTGGAGCTGGTTTAGGTGAGACCAAAAGTCTAACGAACTGAAGGTTTGCCAGTGTATTTATATTAGAGAAATTGTTGATCATTGCATGCTTAAGGTTCATAATCGCTCCCGTTGACTGCTCGCGTTGTTTATAGTTTGCTTTTAATGTTTATTAAATAATTCCCAAGTTCAAGTTCAAACTTGGGACAGGGTGATAATTAGTTAATAGCTTTATGAATTATTATATTTGACAATACAAAGAGGCAATGGAGGGTAGGTATGCAAGAAAATGGAAGGAAGCAATAGATGAAGAAATGAGAGCCTTAATAGAAAATGACACCTGGCAGTTAGTGGAAAAACCAGAAAAATGTGAAATCATAGACAGTAAGTGGGTTTTTAAATTAAAAAAGGACAAAGAAGGAAATATAAATAAATTTAAATGTAGACTAGTGGCAAGGGGGTTTAAGCAAAATGTTCTCGAGGATGTCTATAGTCCTGTTGTAAGATTAACAAATATAGAAAGAACAATTTTGGCAATGTGTGTTCACAAATGCTGAATTATTTATCAGATGGATGTATGTAACGCTTTTTTACATGGAGAACTAAAAGAAGATTTGTATATGTATTTCCCACAAGGTTGTCAAATGAACGGCAACGTTTGCAAACTTAACAAGGCTATTTATGGACTTAAAAAGGCACCATTGTATTGGTATCAAAAAGTTGACAATTTTATGATAAGTCAAGGATTTTATAAAAATAAATGTGACAACTGCTTGTATATATCGATTACTAATGATATAACATTGTATGTGCTTATTTTTGTTGATGATATTTTAATTTGTGGTTCATGTGTAAAAGAAATTGAAAAATTGAAGTTAAATTTGAGCAAATGCTTCAAAATGAAAGATCTGGGTTTGTTGAATTATTTTTTGGGGATTTCTGTAAAGCAGGACAAAGATAAGGGCACAATTGTTTTAGATCAAAAACAGTATTTGGAGAGTGTCCTTAAAAAATTCGGTATGATAGAATGTAAACCGCCAATGGACTGTAATTTTGATATATCTATAATATATAAGGTTGATAAATCTGAGAGCTATGATATTGAAAATAAATATAGACAAATTATTGGGTGTATAATGTATGCTATGCTGGGAACCAGACCAGACTTGTGTTCGAGTATTAGTTGGTTGTCTAGATATCAAAACTGTGCTAGTGAAAAATTGCTAACTTCATTAAAAAGGGTTCTGAGATATATTAAGGGAACACTGGAACTTGAGTTGCGTTATGAAAACAAAAGTGATACCATTATTTCAGGTTTTGCTGATGCAGATTGGGGAGGCGCACACTACTGATCGGAAATCAGCAAGTGGGTTTTGCCTATATGTGTATGATAATATTGTATCTTTGAATTCGAAAAACAAAGTACTGTCGCTCTCTCAACTACAGAGGCTGAAATCATAGCCTTAAGTTCTTGTATAAGTGATGCTTGTTGGTTACAGAATTTGTTGTTAGAATTAAGGCTGGCAAATGCATTTAAAGTTATTGTTTATGAAGACAACCAATCTGCAATTCGTTCCTGTAACTCACATGAGCAATTAAAAAGAATTAAACATTTAGATATAAAGTACCATTTTGTCAAAGAAAAAATTAAGGAAGGTATTATAGAATTAAAGTATATTACAAGCAGTGAACAAATTGCAGATATTTTGACTAAACCTTTAAGTAAGGTGACATTTGAAAAACTTAGAAGTTTTATGGTAAATTAATGTGTTTTTTAGAAAGTTTTGGAGTAGGGGGTGTGGTTGTTTTGCTCATTTTAGCAATCAAATTTGTGTTTAGGTTGGTATTACTTTGATGTGTTAAGTTGGTATTGTTTTTTGGTTGCTATAGTGACGACACCGTAGAGTTAGTTAGTTCTCATAGTTAGAAGACGTGTTTTTTGTGCTGTACACCATTTTGTATTAAACAAAGGTGATCATTAAAAGTTTCTTTTGGACAGGCTGTGTTTTTTTCATTACTACCACTCGAGGCATGCAGACTATCGCAGCAATACATAATGATAGTAGATATAGATGGCGTATTCTAGGACCGGACGTTTCCGGAGAAGACCCGCCTACGTTTTCGAAAAAGACAGATGACGTTTTGTCTTAGTTTACTGAATTCCGTAATTTAGACTAGGTATTATTATTGCATAATTACCTTCATAGTTCAGGGCGACAGAATCTAGGACAACCATGAATTCGTTGATGCTATTAATAAGCACTAACCCAAACTAACCCAAACTGGTGAGAGGAGTTTGATTACGGGGAGTGACGCCCCCACCATTCCGAGTTGCCACGGGATGTGGCCCATCAAATCCCATCGTCCTCCTCCAGGCTGGAGAACACCAAAGTACAAAGTCTGGAGCTGATCACTGGGGAGTGATCCAACAAACCCCATTTTTACCCCTGTCAGACTAGGGACCGCCAAAGGAATGAGTCTGAGGCCGATGCTTCGAGTGGAAGCGGCCCTAGGTGGTAGATGCATAAGCCTACTCGCATCGTCCGGTGAAAGACCACCCCACCAGAATTGGGGAGCGCTAAGTGGTTTTCCCAAATCATGTTCCGCTCCCGCGCTGGTGATCCCGGGTTTCACAGTAGGAGTATATGGACATGATGGTGCTTCCAGGATCAAAATATTCCGGAGGTAAACTCCCCGGCCATTCGGATCTCCGGGCGCTGGGTGGCTCTGGGAGCCCTTCATTCCGCATTTTACAGACAACAAAGATACCGAACCAATTTAGAATAGATTTCTGCAACATAAGAGGCCTAAATACAAACATAAATTCGGTACACCACCATCTACAAGCAAATAGACCACACATATTAGCCCTTACAGAAACACAAGTATGTTCTACAACAACAACAGTGAACTACCTCTATCCTGGTTACGACTTACATACCCGATTTAGATATAAGTTCGGAATATGCCTTTTTGTCCGAAGCGACCTTTCATGTCATCGCGAGGAAACACTCGAACCGAACAACCTTGACGTCATGTGGCTCAAGTTCACCGCCAAGGGATTAACCAAGTTTATATGTTGTCTCTATCGCCCTCCGAGCGATAGAGCCTACCAAAACTTTTTCTCAACACTAGCTACCACCTTTGACTCAATACAGGTCGATCACCCCAGTTCAGAAATAATCGTTCTGGGAGACTTCAATGCCCACAACACCAACTGGCTCAAACATCACAACAAGACCGACAACGAAGGTAGAGAGGCTGAAGCATTTGCCATCAGCTGCGGGCTTACTCAACTTGTAGATGAACCAACTCGAATCTCAGAGAGGAGCGAATTCGCCGCCCTCCTGGATCTTTTTCTGACCACCAATCCTGACCAGTACAAGGTTACAGTTGGTCCGCCATTAGGTACCTCTGACCACAAACATATTACAACGGTTTGTGAATTGCCACTCATACAGAAGGATCCACCATTGCCTCGCAAAATCTGGCATTACAATTCTGCAAACTGGGACGATCTGAGGCAGTTTTACCTAGATTTTCCTTGGCTCGACGTCTGCTTTGCCACTGACGACCCGTCAGACTGCTGCGAAGAGATCATGCAAGTAATCTCATCAGGAATGGAAGCATACATCCCAAATTCCATCAAGTTACCATCAAAAGGAAAGCCCTGGTTCGACAGAAGATGCGAAAGAGCTGTAGGAAGGAAACAGCAAGCCTATAAGTACTGGCAGCAAAATCAGACCGCTGAAAATCGCAATTATTTTATCGAAGCGAGAAACGAGTGCAAGCTTGTGATCGACGAAACTAAGGACAAACACAATCAAAGGATCAGGAATAAACTTTTGCAATGCCCCAGTGGCTCCAGGAATTTCTGGTCGGTAGCAAAGGCAGTAAGTAACAACTTTACAAAAACGTCTCTCCCACCTTTGACGGACGAACGTGGCATCAAGGCGACTACAGCCAAGGAAAAAGCAAACATGCTCGCCAAAATGTTTTCATCGCACTCTACCTTAGACGTGCCCCAAAGCAAGACTCTCCCCACTATACCGAACATCAACACCACCATGGCAGAAGTCAAGTTTTCTCATCGTGATATTCGCAAAATCCTTAAAGAACTAGATACGCAAAAGGCATCAGGACCGGACGGAATACCTGCCATCGTGCTAAAGAACTGCGCCAACGAACTAACACCTGTTTTTTCCAGGCTTTTTTCTCTTTCTTACAGAAAAGGGATTTACCCATCCTCTTGGAAAGTCGCTCGAGTGCAACCTGTTCCAAAAAAAGGCAAGAAAACCACGCCCTCAAACTATCGCCCGATTGCCTTGCTTCCAATAATCTCCAAAGTCATGGAACGTGTAGTCAACCAGCAACTACTCAAGTACCTCGAGAGCAACAGAATAATCAGCGATAATCAATACGGCTTTCGCAAAGAGAGATCGACAGGAGATATATTGGCCTATGTCACTCATATATGGAGTAGGGCAATTGAAAACTACGGAGAGTCTCGAGCGATTGCGTTGGATATTTCAAAGGCATTCGACAGAGTTTGGCATGACGGACTGCTCAACAAACTGCCGTCCTTGGGACTGCCCGCCTCTCTCTGCAGCTGGCTGGCCAGTTTCCTTAAGAACCGATCCCTACATGTTGCAGTCGATGGACACATCTCGGACACATTTACCATCAACGCGGGCGTGCCTCAGGGCGCAATACTTTCACCAACTCTGTTCCTCATCTATATTAATGACCTGCTGATCGAAACGAATAATCCTGTTTACAGTTTTGCAGATGACAGTACCCTTGTCTCCCACTTTAGATCAGAAAAACCCTTACCAGCGACTGAGACTCATCACCGCAGACAGGAGCAGATTACAGCAATTAATCAAGACCTGGAGAAAGTTCAAACTTGGGGCGACCGAAATTTGGTCCAGTTCTATGCAGCGAAGACCCAAGCAGCAACGTTTACTAAGAGGGCCAATACAGCGGGCCCTGACATCATTATGGCAGGATCGACCATTCCTTCATCCTCGTCAATCGGGCTGCTGGGTGTCTCGGTCAACAGCAATATGTCATGGCATGACCATGTTGCTAACATCGCGAAATCAGCCTCCCAGAAGCTTGGTGCGCTATTTCGCAACAAGAAACTCTATACACCGCAGCAGTTGCTCTTGCTGTACAAAGCGCAAATAAGACCGTGCTTAGAATATTGCTCACATATCTGGGGTGCCGCACCAAAGCATACCCTAAAGCTGCTGGATTCCATTCAGAAGAGGGCTGTGCGTCTCGTCGGCGATCCGGAGTTGACCCGGAATCTGGATAGTCTGGAACATCGCAGACATGTGGCCGAGATGTCTCTGTTTTACAGATACTTTCACGGCAGATGTTCCCAGGATTTGGCCCACATAATCCCGCCCCTGGCAACTCCTGTCAGGCAGTCCCGACAGACGGCAGGAGCGCACCAGTTCGTCGTACAACTAGAAACACCTAGAACATCGCTTTACCAGAACTCCTTTGTCTGGCGCACTGCATCACTGCGGAACTCACTTCCAGGACATCTGTTTCCCACTAGTTACAACCTACAAATATTCAAGAACCGTGTCAATCAACATCTTCGCACACACACCGCTCGTCGAGCGCCATAGGATCTACCTTTAGTGTGTGTGCCACTGCCATAAAAAAAAAAAAAAAAAAAAAAAAAAATTTAGATAATAGTAATTGTTTAGAGGTTAAGTATAATATAGACAAACCCTGAAAGTGATTATTTATTGATGTTTTATTGATGTACCTTTATGGGTGAACAGAGAACTTTTTCCCATTAGATTCCTGTTAGGGGATTACGAAGTAGTTATATTTTACTAATAACACCTAAAAACTACGCGATTTGTCTCCTTCACTATGCAACGATACTGGCAAACCTAACAGAGAACATTATGAAAATGATTTTCTTCCCTAATGTATGAGATATTTAGAAACTTTGATTAAAAAGCGCTCTTTTCCTCTACAACCTGTAAGAAGTGAAATGTTATAAAAACCTACTGATCGGCATACCGCGGCATCAATGATCTTTATTCTTTCGCAAAAAATTGGACTTCAAAGAAAATTTGCCATGAATTATTCAACAGTTTATAGCGATGCAACACATAACGGTAGTAGATATAGATGATGACGTGTTCTAGGACCCTCCGCCTCCGGGGAAGACCCGCCCCGCCTACGTTGTCGAAAAATAACAGATGACGTTTTGTTTTACGTTAATTCAAGTATGACTTCGTTTAAAATAGCACTTAACGGTGAAATCTGGCAACGCCTCAGAAATCGCAAGTATATAAAACCAGCCTTGATTGATTTTAGATCGCTCCTGTTAATATTTATAATGCAAATTGTTGTTTTATTTAATTGGGTAATTCAGTCGCATTGGGAGAGATTTTGTTGGGGTCGTGGCGAAGTGGAGGCTTCCTAGATTTCTTTTTGTAATGTTTGTGTAAGTGTAAGTGATATTCAGCTTCTTCTGTGATCAAGTAGGAAATTTACAAAATCAAAGTTCTTTTTAAGTGAAATATTCGGAATATGACTTTTGATAGGAAAAGGGGCTTTGCCCTTGGATTTTCGAATTGCGTTACCCTTTCTGTTAAAAAATGCTAAATTTCGCAATTTGATGAACTCACAAAAATCCGCCAGGTAATTAAGAGAAAAACATTTTAAAACAACACATATAAGAATGTAGCAAATTTTACTCACCTCCTGGCTTTCTGGAAGGACGCCGCCTTGTCCCAAAATTTCCCGTTTTCGCCTATTCAACAGCGTTTTCTCGTAATAGAGTTGTTGCTTCAACATGTTCAGATCCGAGCGCACTACGCAAATTTTCTCTTTCAAATTTCCGCTGATCGGATTGTCTCCGCTGTCGTACGAGCACTTACCGGTTGCCATATTTTCTGTTCGAAATTATCACCGAAATTTTGCAAATATGGGCCTAAAGTTTGAAAGACAATTTGACACCTGTCAGCTTAGCTTAAGTCAATTGCCACCTCTTAAAACAAGTTTTTCTACCTCAGCTAATGCATTTAATAAAGTATTAGTGAGTGGAGGTTATATGGCCCTAACATTGGCTTTCTTACAGGAAATCTATTTTATTTGCATATTTGTGATGATACGTAAAAACCATATAATTCACTGGTGATATCAATGATCTTTGTTCTTTCGCATAAAATTCGACTTCCAAAAGAATTTGCCCTGAATTATGCAACAGTATATATTGAAGCACCATATAACGGTAGTAGATATAGATGGGGTTTTCTAGGACCCTCCGCCTTCGTTGTCGATATTTATATTGATTTTGTATGCGTTGTAATACTCCATTCTATCTCATGAACCGGTCGTGTAGATAACATGTTCCATATTTGCAATGCCATTCCATTCTTCCCGATTCTTGTATCTATGTACTTAAGGTTCACACCCCAATAATATTGTACATATGTATATAAGTTCTATATGGCTAAAGAGCTATAAATTTAATATGTTAATATTTCAGGTTTATTGTAATAAAATCATATGTCTGATCTTTTCGGCCAAAGTTCACCCCCCACATTTTCAGGATTTATTTATTTAATTTATTCGCGATTCTCATCCATAAGAAATTTTCCATCGTGCATCGTCTAGCCAAAAAAAATCCATACAAAAGAACGAGTAATATCGCTCCCAAGATAAATAGCCGATAACCAACCCGATAAGCAAAAAGTTGTATCCGAGTTTGTTACGGTTTCGTTAATCTATCACTTGTCAATTAGAAGGAGCAAAATGGGTCTCGGAGCCGCAACCTTCGGCGGAAACTTTGGCAAACTCCCGTGTCTTGTTTCGATCGAAATATCTTAGTTTATCGATGCCATTCATGTATAATCAGGC
Organism: Pissodes strobi; assembly: GCA_016904865.1. NCBI lineage: Eukaryota > Metazoa > Arthropoda > Insecta > Coleoptera > Curculionidae > Pissodes > Pissodes strobi. Next base: position 203,245 of record MU182836.1, read on the forward strand.
TTATATTGATCAGGTTCGAGAACGGAGAACGTCGAAAGACCGTCACTAGTTTGCAGATAGAGTGAGGGGTTACTTAAGGGCGTTTGTCTGGACGCTAAAATAACTGCTGGACCAAGTAAGTTTTTCGGTTAACTTTTAACTTAAATATTTTGCAGACCAATGAAGATATCGATGTGCGGTTTGCAGAATTTAATAGATAATTGAATTCTGAACCCCCCTGTTAAATGTAATCGCATGTAAATGAATGTAATTATTTAGAACTACCATCTTAGTTTGCTCCAAAATATATACATTATAAAACTCCGATCCCTTGTCAGTCTGTTATAACCTTATTAGATAGGAAGGTTTCTCGTTGATATATCCTCCGTATATAATTATTCCAACGGATTTTCTGCCATTCGTTTATATTGGAAGCAATGCTCGATTTTTGTAAGGCCTTTGACTGTGTCAAAAATGTATTAGGAGCTGTTAATCTTCCAGACATCTCTCATTCTATTGATGTGCCAAAAAATGTTTGTGATAAAAAAATCGGTTATTGTGGCAGCATTTGATTTAGTTGCAAGGAATATTGTTATAAATAACAGAGGAAAAGATAGAATATGAATACAGAAAACCTTAAAAAACATGTTATAAAACAACAATTTAAATCCAAAGGATGATATTCAAAGTTTATAGAATATTACAAATATTAAACGGAAAGTCATTATAGCATAACGTAATGAAATTTTTAAAAGAGGTAATGTTTTAAAAAATAATGGAGGAACTTAACAAAATTTTGAAAAATG
>MU182836.1:228114-242613 GCA_016904865.1 Pissodes strobi
GGTGATAGGGTAATTCATAGACTATTGATCTTAAAAATTGCTAAAGTTGGCATATCCGGCCCCATGCTTCCTTGGTTCGCCGATATATTTAGATTGCTCACATCGCCAGCTTCTGGGGTCCCAACTCCATCAATGATAAAAGGTACTTTTTCAATCTGATACATTTCTGCTCTTTGCAGATGACTTGGTCAGACTCAACTTGCACTTGGCTAAGATATCCGAAACATGAGACCTAGCTGTAAGCTTTAATTCTTATGGGCATGCCCTTATTACCTTGTGCTCTCTAAAATATAACGGCAATTATTTCCTCATAAAAATGTTGGACTATATTGGTCGATACCTATCTTAATTTTTTTTCAGAATTCGGTCAATATATGCAACTTTGAGATCTCCATGTTTTGCATTATACCCAGCATCGCTTTCAACGTTGGTTAGTGTGTCCATATCGGTGAACTACTAAGTTACTCTGACTGTTCTTATATTTGACATATTAAGCGAAGATTATTTCTTTGCTCTCAGAAATTGTGCTACTTCGCTAGTATCATCATCTGAATTTTCATTCAAGAAGCTTACATTGCTCCGATAAACTGAAATATCTCTACAAAATTGACAATATGTAACCTTTTATTACTTATTTATTTTCCCGGCATTGCGGCTCTCTAGTGTTTCTAGCGATTTTGGCATTCTCGATACTCATGTGGATAGATTAAATAACATAACGATGGTATAGTTCAAACTTTAGTTAACGTCAGAATTGGGATATGTTTTCTTTAAAATTGTGCTACAAAAGCTTCACGAGAAGAGTTGTGTGTACCATGCGTTCGTAATAGTACCTATAACTTGTACTAGATAGATAAATCATGATTAATTTGAGACCAACAAAAGTTTTCGAAAAGTAATATGCGAGATTTCAAAATTATTTCAATCTCACCACAACTGGCCAGCATAATTATCCAACTATGAAATCTGGTCGGGATAAACAATTAATTCTTTAATCATTTATCACCATAAAGGTGGGTCTGGTAATTAACTATATAATTAACCACTTTAATTAATGGACTGTATTAAAATAGGATGGTGGCGGTTTTATTCATAGGGTGTGAATTGAAACATGTACTTTAGGTATTTTTACTTTAATAATGGAAGAATTAATTTGCATCAAATATGATAAATATATACAATGATTTCTAACTACTTTCAAGCATTCATCCTTTCACACATAAAACTAAATAGGTACTGTACATACGATTAACTATGATTAAATGTCTAACTAAACTTCTTGATTAATTAGGTCTAAAATGAACTAGATAATTCCTTTCTTTACTGAATTTAATTGAAACTTTCTTGTACTTAAACTAACTGCTTTTCGTTCACACAAAATATTTTGTACCTTACGTCTTCTTCGATTTTCTCAATTTACTTGCTCAGGGATAAAAGATAAGTCTTCGAACAGTTGATTCGAATCTAGAGTACAGGAATAAATTGTCTACAACCAATTTCCATCCGCCATTTTACCTTCTTCTATCTTAAACACGAGAGACGCAACGAGCTGTATTGTCTCAAGAGAATGCGTTAAAACGCCCAAAAGAAGTTCTTTATCCAAGCTTGGACAAAGAGGACAGAGTACAGCAAATATTTTCTAAAATCTGTGCAAACCAATGAGAAAAACTACTAAATATCTTGGCGTCAGCCAGAGCTACGACTGGGTAGAGGTTCTTGGCGCCAAATTCATGCAGAGCGATGGCTGGATCGATGCATAACGGTTGAGTGTTTGTAAAGCACTAAAAACTAATTTTTCCTACCGGTGCGGCAGGGAGAAATAGAGCGGGAAATTGCGAGGAGGCGGATGCATTTGAGAGGGTAGAAACATGTTCTTTCTTTATTTGACATATTGTTGTTTACACAACATTGACGGAGGCAAAGATATATTAAATTTAGAACAATTAATAACGATTTCCTCGACGGAGTGACAGCTTGCTTATTAGAGATTGTTGCATATAACGGAATCTATTATACCGACATTCCAGGTTCGGACTAAGGAGTAACTGAAATGCAATGCTTTAATTGCACTAATTGCTGTTTACCTGGGGTGAAATAAATATATTCGGAGTTTAAGTATGACTCATTCATACTACGGACATACAGGATGTTATCACCAAACTATACGGCGAAAAACGCAAGTTAATACACATGTTGGGGTGTTTCCCCAACAAAATCAAAAGAAAAAGCAGAATATATACGTAAAAAGTTCAGATATTGTGGTGCTATAGTGGGGCTATGTTCAGACTTCTCGTGGTGGCTATCTCATAGACGACAAAATAACATATAGTATTTTTTAATGGCCTACTACTGTGCGTACTAGCACATAACTGCATTTGAACACAAAACAATTTTTCCAGCACATTTTTACCAATCCTTGGTAGAACTATTGCCCTATACAGGGTGTAACATAAGTACGTTAAAATATTCGAATGACGTATTCCTGAGACAATTTTAAGAAAAAAACTTCATATGAACGTATGTCCTAAACGTCCTAACTTTTGAGATACAGGGTGGTAAAATTATCAGAAAAAAATCTATTTCGTATAATAACTGCCATACTTTAGTAGATATCTTTATAATATTTGGTGCATGTCTTCTATGCATCAAGATGCATTTTCTGATGTTCAGACAGTTTTATTATTTGCACCAGTGGCGTCCGTATGGGCATTGCATTGAATATTTTTGGAGAAAAAAAATGATACGCCACTGCTTTTTCTTAAAGTAAAAATAATTTTTGAAATTATTATTTATTTCTGTGCAAATTTAATCTCTTGAATCTCTTTCGTCCGACGCATGGTTTGCGCTTAAAAAAATAAAAATCATGTTTGTGCAAGCTGAAATCCTCGATGAAATTCTAATGTGGTAATCATTATTGGTACTGGAAAGTTTTATTTTTTATTTTTTCCTACAGTAAAATCAGTTACTTATTTCTAAATTGATTGACAATTGATATTAAACGAAGTCAATAGCTTGAAAAAAAAAACAAAGATTTCCACACAACAGTTGCCGCATCAGATTTTTAGTGATTTGACCCTGAAGTAAAACGATTTTTATTTTTTTTTGCGAAAATCATGCGTCGGACGAAAGAAAATCAAGAGATCAAATTTGCTCAGAAATAAATGAGAATTTGAAAAATATTTTTTATTTTAAAAGAAAACTATGGCGTACCATTTTTTTCTCCAAAAATATTCAATGCAAAGCCCGTACGGACGCCACTGGTAGAAATAATAAAACTGTCTGTACATCAGAAAATGCATCTTGATGCATAGAATACATGCACCAAATATCATAAAGATATCTACTATAGTATGAAAGTTATTATACGAAATAAACTTTTTTCTGATAATTTTACCACCCTGTATCTCAAAAATTAGGACGTTTAGGACATACGTTCATATGAAGTTTTTTTCTTAAAATTGCCTCAGGAATACGTCATTTGAATATTTTAACGTACTTATGTTACACCCTGTATAATGCTTAATACAAATTTTAAATGAAAAGATGAAAATCGATTTGAAATTATTTAGTAATGCAGTTTTTGGTAAAACAATGATATATATTGGAAGTTATTGCAGATTTTAAAATTAAAATTATTAGAAAAATATTATCATAAAATTATATTATAGTCATGAGCTAATATGTCATATTTGTTATCCAATACAATATATTTCAAATTCTTCTTCTAACTTTATTCTATTTCATATTACAGATTCAACTTTGTGACGGTCAATTATATATTGGTCTTTGATTAATTTTTTTATTACATTCATTTTAGTCATAGTCATAGTCAATTATACTTTATTGTCAAAAAAATAAAATATTTCTATTGACAAAGCATGTACTTAAAAGTAAGCATATTCATTATGTAAGTATTAAAAACAATAAAAAATGTAAATAATGTAAATAACGAGCAAGTTATAACAATTTGACAAACAGGACTACTATCTAAACAACATAATAAATTAGGAACTATCCTAAAATGTAAGTAAAACACAAAAAAAAAATCTTAATATGACCGACGCCATAAAAAGGCTGTTATATCAAAAAGTATCGTTATAGTAATCCTCCAAGCTGTAATAAGCCCTCTCTAATAAAATATTTTTAACACGCCTACGAAACAGTCTGTAATTTACTGTGGATTTTAGATCATGATTTAGATGATTAAACATTTTTTTGCTTTCATAAAAAATAGACTGCTTTGCTAAGGCAGACTTTGGTATAGGCAAGCTTATATTAGTCTCTACATTTAATCTAGTATTATGTACATGATCTCGAGTTTCAAAACTGAAATACTTTTTATACATAAGAGACACAGTTTCTAAAATAAACAGACATGGCACAGTTAAAATTTTTTTCCGAATAAACAGTGGTTGACAGTGTTCCCGGCTTACAACTCTACACAAATAACGAACTGCCCTCTTTTGTAAAACAAATATTGTGTTAAATAGTTGCTTGTTAGTGAATCCCCAAAAAGCAATACCATATCTCAGATGGGACTCAAATAGTGAATAATAGACCATTTTTGCCGTAGAACAACTAAGCTCGTTAGAAACTATTCTAATTGCAAAGCAACCAGCAGATAACTTTTTACTTAGTGCTTTTATGTGATCTTCAAATTTAAGTTTATTATCTATGGTAAGACCTAAAAATTTTGTAAGGGGTTTATTTTCTACAATTTTATTATCTAGATACAGATCTTTAAAGCCAAATCCAAAGGTGATTATGCTGGTTTTATTTATATTAAAGCAAAGTAAGTTTACATCACACCAAAGCTTAACTTCGCGTAGGTCCCTATCCACAATTATGTTCAGGTCGTCCCTATCTTTACCATGCCAAAGAAGACTGGTATCATCAGCAAAAAATGTAAACGACCCCTGAATTTTTAAAGCTGCTAAGTCATTTAGATACAACAAAAATATAATGGGACCCAAAACAGAGCCTTGTGGTACGCCTCTGGTAATAAGTGATTTATCAGAGTATTCGCCATCAGCTCTCACCACTTGCATTCTACCCTCAAGATACGTAGAAAACCACTTTAGTGTAATCTCCCCAAACCCATAGCGTCTGAACTTCTGCAGCAATATTCCATGATCCACACAATCGAATGCTTTCGAAAAATCACAGAATATTGCCGCAACAGCCTCGCCGCCATTCATATTTAGGTAAACCTGATGGAGCAAAGAGAAAATGGCGTCATCTGTATTCTTACCGGGAAGAAAACCAAACTGAACAGGGTTTAATATTTTGTTATTTTCCAAAAAAATCATTAATCTCTTCTTGACTATTTTTTCAGTGACCTTTGAAAGCGTGGATAAAAGGGAAATGGGACGAAAGTTGGAAGGATCACCCATATCACCTCCCTTAAATAACGGAACAACCACGGCACTTTTTAAACACGTTGGAAATTCACCCACAACAAATGAATGGTTAATAGCACATGCAAGGGCATACAATGCGGACTCCGGCAAGCACTCCAATATTCTTGCAGAGATTCCATCATAACCTGCGGAATTCTTGTTTTTTATTTCTTTAAGAATCTGTTTTATTTCTTCCACATTTGTGCTTTCAAGAATAAAAATTTCAAGAACGTTAATATCGACTAGATAATCCATGGGATCCTTTTTTGAATTTATATTTGCGATTAGTTTGTCCCCTATTGTGCAGTAAAAGTTATTAAGAATGTTTGGATCAATTTCAGTATTACTTTGCAATAAGTTGGCTTTACCCCTTAATTGGTTAACTATTTCCCAATTCTTTTTTGTTTTATTTTTTGCACTTTCAATCTTCCCTCTATAATAAAATTCTTTTGCCATCCTAATAACCTTTCTATAAATTCGTTTGTAATGATTAAAATATGCCACAAAAAACTGATTATTATTGTGATACTTTCTTATGGTATGTAAGGATCTTAAATTCCTTGCTGATGCTTTTATACCCCTAGTAACCCAAGGTTTTTTATCTTTAACCTTAAGATTTTGTAGAGGAAATGCCCTATTAAAAGCGTTAGTTAAAAAGGCGTGAAACTGTTCAATTGGATTGTCTGCCCTGACAATACCATTCCATAATATCCTGCTACAATTTTCTTTAAATTTGTTATAGTTTTTCTTATTGTAAATTCTACCCTGTCTAGCTTTCCCACATTTTACACCCGAATCTGTAGAACATGTAAGTAACACTGCTTCATGGTCAGACAATCCTGAAGCGATAGTGTTGCAGTCTAAAATTTTATCATCTTCAAGGCTTGAACAAAAATAGTCTATTGTAGTAGCAGAGAACTGTGTAATCCGAGTAGGTTTACAGACGTGCATTTTAAGGTTTAGAGACTCTAAAAGGTTATTAAGCGACTGTGTGGCCAAAGATCCCACATCAATAAAATTTATATTAAAATCACCTGCTAGAATAATTTTAGATCGAACAGGTAACCTAGACAAAAGCCTTTCAAGACGATCAATAACACATTAATATCACAGCTTGGAGGTCTATAGATACACACTACATATAAGTTAAAAGTCTTAGCAAATATTATTGAGAATTCAAACTCCCTTACAACCGTCAAATCATTAAACTTATCCACATTCAAAATTACAAATTTATGACAGATTTTTTTGTGTACAAGAATCATAGTTCCCCCGTGTAAAATTTGTCTTCTACAATAAATTGATGCTATATTATAGTCAGGAATATAGCATGGTTCATTTTCTTTTAGCCAATGCTCTGTTAACAAAACAAAACTAGGTTTATTATACAATTCCAGAAGCACAGTCAGTTCATCTTTTTTATTTCTAACAGATTGAATATTTAACAAAAACAGAGTAAATTCATTAGTTTTTACAAAATTATTTGTGACTGGAGGGGATTGTCTAAAAAAGTGTTAGTTTCAACAATATTAACTTGCTCAATATCAGTTTGCTCATCAGGTAAAGATTCCAATGGCTTAATGAAAACAAGATTGCTATTTTTTATTTTGTGCTGTGCAGAATACAGTAATTTATCAATAATTGTACGTCTCTTATGCATCAAGCCATTAGCATCGTTTATGTCTATACAAACCACAGTTCCTTCTGCATATCTGTTTAAAGCATTTGCGTAATTAAAAAGTTGTGAATTGAATTTGTACATCAATTGAATATTTTTATTTTTTATATATGAATAAGAGACTGTAGTAAAAATAATGTTTGTGTGAGTGCAATGTTTTAGTAGCCTATTTATACTTCTGAAATATGGAGCTCTACCATTCTGAACATCATGATACCCTGCATGTAAAATAACATAGTCATCCAAAGAAAAATTTTTTGTAAGGCTTAAAACATCCGAAATAACATCCCCAAAATATGCGTTAGGCTTAATAATACTCTGTACATTATAACTGTGAAATTTGGCCTCTACTGTATTCAACATAAATCTAAAACGATCACACAAAATCAAAATGTTATTTTTCTTATCTATTTTTCTGCGACACCATTCCTGTCCCCCATCATCAGTTATCTCTGTTAGATCTATTCTATCCATTTCCTTTGATTTGCTGCTCAATTTATCAGCTTCTCTACTAACTAACGTGGTAAGTTCAATAGCAATATTACTGTTTAGTCTAGAATTGGAATTATTAAATTGAAAGATATCATTTTGGAGCTTTTTTACTTCATTTGCATACATGTCATTCTCTGCAGACAAAGTGTCAATAGCAGTCGTCATATTTCTACTCAAAATTCTGAGTTCTTCTACTCCTTATTTTCATCACTAACATCAATTTTGAATACATATTGTTTAGGGTTTAACCCAACAAACTCACTAATAATTTTACTAATTAATTCGTTCTAAATTTTACAACTACTTAGTGTTGTGTTGTTTAGTTTAATCATGTAATGATTAAAAGATTTACTTACATATTTTAAAATCCTTTTAGGCGATTTCTAAAAATATAATGTTGGCTTATATGTTGTGTAAAATTATTATTGCATAACAAACAGTACCTTCTGATGAACTGGTTGGTCCTTGCATATTTTCATCAAAATCAACATATAGCAAAATATTGCTTTTTATATTGATTCAGAAAGAATAGCATCGTGTATCACATCAATCCTTCCATTTTCTATAAACATGGATTAAATCTAAAGAAAGTATCTACGATCATGACTTTTAAAAAAGTAACTGGATCTATAAATATATAATGCCATACAAATTTTAAAGAAAAAGATGAAAATTGCTTTGAAATTAATGAGTAATGCAGTTTTTGGTAAAACAATGAAATATATTGGAAATAGGATAAATATTCGATTAGTAACGAATGAACAAAAAGCTTTAAAATTGTATAAGGCCAAATTGAAAAAAATGTCAAGCAATTAAAAGCTTTTATTATCGTTCAAAAGGGATACATTTATTCAATTAATTATTTATCTACTTATTATCCGTAGAAAAAAATTAACCAATTTACATTAGACCGAAAAGCCAAGTATAAAATTGCGCCAGACATCTTCGTAACATTCTCTATGCTCTATGATGTTTTTTGTAACCATTTCGCTTCGCAACAAGGCATCATCAGAGAAAAAACTTTATGCCATATATACGACTAGGCAGAGCAGTGAATGGAAATTTTTCTGATTTTCGATGCGTCAGATCGCTAAAAAATGACCTCTTCTTTAACGCGTTTCGGCAGATAGAACTCTAGCAATGGTAAAATATATAATCAAGTAGATTGAAAATACATCATCATTTGCAGTTTACACATGGCCAACTCTAGTCTTAAGTTAGGTTGAATTTGTCGGGTGATAAATAGATGATGGAGATGAAGGAAACGTCACAAAACTTAGGAAAGGAAGACGGTCTAGGCAAAACATGGATGACCGAAATTGCGAAAACACTGAGAACGAGAAGGAGAGTATAGTAATTTTCCAACAGCAATGTGTAGGGTACATCTTAAAGCTACTTGAGGTGCGAGTAATACGTAAAATAAAAAACCTTGAGGCACAGCAAATATTTTAATTTTATGAACCGAGTAAGAAAAAATTAGTAAAACCAAGAAGCTTTTAAAGAATACTCTAAAATTTGATTTTTATTACGCGATGAAGATTGGTCTGAATAGTAAATCTGTACGATGAAAACTAGAATGCATTTGAGAGAAAGGTATTTAACACAAAACTGTATTAAAATCAAAATTATAACATACGTCATTTGTGGCTCTATAGTTCGCACTCTAAATGTCTAAACTCGTCGTAAACTAATCGGGGATTCGGAAGCTTCGGAATCGCTAATTCAGACAGGAAATTCCTGGAAATTGATAAATGCTCCGATTTCGGTGGAAATTTGAATGATAATAACTCAACTCTCCGACCCGCATATTTTCCCCGGTTCTCGTCTCGTTCGTTATTTTTTAAACTGCAAGTAATAACCCAATTTTTCGCCATTTACCCATCAACGTATGATAAAATATTTAGGGATTTTCGGTCGGGCACATATTGCCCGATCGCTGCCTTTATTTGTTCGCCTCGACTCGGTAAGCGAACATTTACGTAATGTTAATAATATGTTTTCTCATTTATTAAATCGAAATTAATTGGTGTTTAGCAAATGAAGGTTTCTATGTAGACTTGTCTAATGCCTGCAGAAGCAATTGATCAGCAAGTAGCATGTATTGCATGCAGAACTAAGATAAAAGTTATACAAACTTTTTACAGAGTTACCTGAAGTCCCGGGTAGGAAGGCGTAGAACTCACCATCTTACTCTACTACCTATTATAACATTATATGCGCATTATGTGAAAGAGCTCGAAAGCTATCGAAGTAGCTTTAATTCCTTAATTAATATTTTATTAGAATAACTTTCTGAAAGTAAACGAAAGCTAACGAAACCGAGTTGTTTTCCAAGTAAGAAATTTGCAAAAGGATTAGATTCAACAGACTTCAAATTTCAATTGATATGATGAGAATTTTGCAATTCCAGTCTTGAACGAGATAGGGATATATCGGTAAGTACACGAGCGAAGGCAAAAAAACGAAAAGAAAACTGTGGCGTGTCTGGATGATGGAATAGGCTCGTGAGAACAATATCAATAAGGACGAAAGACGAGAACGATATTCCCTCGACTTCGTTGAAGCCTCTAAGGAAATTACTTAAAATAAACAAAAGCCCTATAAGGGGGCGAAATATTTTACAAAGGGTTTCTGGCAAAAGCATGCATTCAGTATGTGAAAATAGGAACAGGCATTACTGAGTTTGCGGCTTCTTATATTTAAGTCTATGTTGATGTTAAAATAATTACTATTGTAGTCAACTGTTAAAGCAATATTTGCTGCTGTACTACGTATATACTATTCTCAGTGGAAAGTATAAGGTGGTAATATCAATAAATATTATAACCTTAAAATCCCTTCTAGGATAAAACATGAGTAATCAGCCAACTTGAGTGCATGTGATAATTTTGTTGTCTACAACAATATACAACCATTTGCAGACCCTTTCAGTATTAAATTTTATCGAGCCAGTTCAGCTAACTCTGTTACAGTTTTATAGGAGAAGGTCGATTTTTTTCATTCAACTTAAAAAATACGTTTCAATGTCAAAATACAATTTTTTCCACTATTTCCAAATATTGCGTTACTCATTATTTCCATAAAACCAATTATTTAAGAATTAATTAAGACAAATTTCTATAATAAATTCACACAACATTCCAAACATTGAATTGCTCATCATTTCCATAATGATGAACCATTCAAGACTGGACCACGCCAGATCTCTATAATAATTGCATTGTATTTCCAAACATTGCGTTACTCATTATTTCCATAATGATGAACCATTAAAGAATTAGTCAAGATAAATATCTATAATAGATACACTGTTATTCCGAACATTGCATTACTCATCATTTCTATGATGATAAACTTTTTAAGATTCGAATAAACCAGATCTCTATAATAGTTGAATTATATTGCACTGTATTTCCAAACATTGCATTACTTATTATTTTCATAAAGATATATAATAATAATTGAATTGTGTTTTTAAACATTGTGTTACTCGCTATTTCCATAAAGATAAACCATTAAATAATCAGTCAAGAAAAATCTCTGTAACAATTGCACTGTTTTTCCAAACATTGTATTACTCATCATTTCCATGACAATAAACCATTCTAAACTTGATTAAGCCCGGTATCTATAATAATGGCATTGTATTGCATTGTATTTCCAAACATTCCATAAAGATAAGCCATTAAAGATACGACCAAGCCAGTTCTCTATAATAATTGAATTATATGTCCAAACATTGCGTTACTCATTATTTCCATTAAAGAATCAGCCAAGACAAATCGCTATAGAAAATGCACTGTTTTTCCAAACATTGCGTTACTCATCAATGCCATGATGATAAACCATTCAAGACTCGACTATGCCAGATCTCTATAACAACTGCATTGTATTTCCAAACATTGCGTTACCTATTATTTCCATAAAGATAAGCCATTAAAGGCTCGACCAAGCCAGTTCTCTATAATAATTGAATTGTATTTCCAAGCATTGCGTTACTCATTATTTCCATTAAAGAATCAATCAAGACAAATCCCTATATTAAATGCACAGTTTTTCCAAACATTGCATTACTCATAATTAACAATTAAGCTTTCCTTGTCGAGCAACACCACACAATAATCTATTTATCTGGATAGAAATATGCACTGTGCATCGATATAAGATACAAACAAAACACCCTCTAAGAGTTTTTTAATTTAAAATCCTATTTGATTTAAGACTACATTGACCCGAAGCTATCCCGACACGTTTAATGTTTTATCTCATTCCTTAAGCCAAAACGACGTATAAATCATTTTCCTACGAAATGAAACCTATAAAATTAAAACAAACTCCTTCCAATAAAAATTCAAATTAGGAACTTTGAACTCGAGCCGGACGAAATGATATGCCCGAGATGATAACTTGCACCCGGGCGGATATTGCATTTTCTGGCGCAATTAAAGGTGACAGCCTTTGAAACGATCTTCACGGAAAATTTCGGACGAGACTCGTAAGAGAGACTGCATGTACCGGGGTGGCTTCAAATGAGTTTTATATTTAAATTACACGAAATGGAGTAGGTAAATTTTCGCTTTGTGTGATAGTTGAACGAATATAAAGGAGGGGTTTAAGGTGACAATGGAACTGCAGCAGGGATAGCTTAGGGATGTTTCCATAGATTAGGAAAAACAGACAGCAAAGCTTTGTCGGAAGAGTTGGCATATTTACATTCCCTCCTACTATAACGCGATTGATCGCGATAACTTGTTAGATATTGTAATTGAATTCCTATTTTAGGGTAATTGAATTGCGTTTAGCGTATGATTAATATACCTTTGTAGCATAAGCCAGTAGTGTGTTAAAGAGAGTGAGTTCTCACGGAGGAGGTAATTTACCCCTCTGTGAGGACTCACTCTCTTTGAATTACTGAGGACTCTTTTTATGAAATAAGCTTATGCTTCCCTGTATATGTTGACCTTGCGTTATATCGACTTTCAGCCGACCCTCTGTTGAAGGTCATTTTTCCCCTTCCCTCTTCCCAGCAGTTCTGTATGTATCTCTTCATTTACAGTTTAATTTTCTATGGAAGAACTCAAATTAAGAAATCGAGTACTCAAGACAGTCAATTCAGAAATACTTAGTCAGAAACAGTAAGTTTAAAAAAAATAAAAGTGAAGGACACTTAAAAGAGTAATATTCGATCTGTTTCAATCCTTTGGGACAAGAAAATATTTGCCACCAAATTCTTCATCACAAATTTTGTTTAGATTGTTTAACAAAATGGTTAAAAAGTAATGATGTTGATGTTGTGAAAGAAACTAGATCAATTATAGATATTTTTGAAATTATTATATATGATCCGAATAATGATGAAGAAGATTTTGATGATGGAGAAGTTAACATCATCCCCAGATCATGTCAATGTTTGAAATAAGAGGCAATTTTGTGTTTATAAGGGTCATTCAATCGCTGTCAGTTCTATACATTAACATGAGTTTGTGAAAATGTTACAAGAAGTAATATGAGCCTCATATAATTGTTATAATGCTATGCATGCAGACCAGAATATGTTGAACTTTTATTGGAGTTTGCAGAACATTATTCAAAAGGTGTGTCCGCATGTGCTTTCCATGTATTGCAGTTTGTAGTCGAACTAAAACATATAGGATTTTTTGTTGAAGTGGTTATTTTGAAGAAATATATAGAAGATCGAACCGTATTCGATGTGATAAAATTAGCAAAAGAACAATTGAAAGAATTTCAATGTGAAGAGCGTATGTGTAAGAAATGGAGTTTTGTATTGGAACTGTATAAAACTTTCTTATGTTGTCCGCGGTTTTATGCACTTGCGGAAAATAACACTGAAGGTCAAGATATGGTGGGGTATGAGAACTATATGCAACATGCTGACTATTGTAAAAAGTTGTTTATTCATTCATTCAGACGATGTTGGCTTGTTGTATGTTGTGTAAATTTATTATTGCATAACAAACAATACTTTCTGATGAAGTGGTTGGTCCTTTCATGTTTTCATCAAAATCAACATGTAAGAAAATACAACTTTTTACATGATTCAAGACGAATAGCATCGTGTATCACATAAATCCTTCCATTGTATATAATCATGGATTAAATCTAAAGAAAGTATATGCAGTCATGACTTTTAAAGAAAGTAATTGACTGTGTAAATATATTATGTTAAATACAAATTTTCAAAGAAAAGATGAAAATTGCTTTGAAATGAATGTGTAATGCAGTTTTTGGTAAACTAATGAAATATATTAAAAATTATTGCAGTTTTTAAAATTAAAATTATTTTAGAATTAATATCATAGAATTATACTATAGTAATCATGATATGTCATATTTGTTATCCAATACAATATATTTTTATTTTTTCTTCTAACTTTATTCTGTTTCATAGTACATATTCAACCTTTTAATGTCCAATTTATATATTGCTCTTTTCTAACTACTTTGATTAATTTTTTTATTACACTCACTTTAACTATTTTAACTTTAAATACATATTACTTAGGGTTTAACCCAACAAACTTACTAATAATTTTATAAATTAATTCATTTAAAATGTTTAAATTACTTTCATATTAGTTTCATCATGTAGTGATTAAAAGATCTATTTATATACTTTAAAATTCCTTTAGAGAATTACTAAAAATATCATGTTGGCTTGTTGTATGTTGTATAAATTTATTATTGCGTAAAAAACAGTACTTTCTGATGAACTGGTCGGTCCTTGCATTTTTTAAACAGAAACAATATGTAGCACAATATTACTTTTTATATGATTTCCTTCCATTTTCTATAAGCATGGATTAAATCTAAAGAAAGTATATACTTTTAACGAAACCAATTGGATATATAAGTATATGATGCCTAATATTGTAATCTACTAAAATGCATAAGCTACTAAACAAATATCAC
>MU182836.1:247613-264709 GCA_016904865.1 Pissodes strobi
ACTAAACGTGCTTACTTTATCATCTCTTCTTACCCCACGTGACGCGATCCCGGTCTACCTCAGTTACCCCCCGGCACGCTAAACAAGGCGTGTCCTCACGAGTAGAACATTCAGTGGTAGATTAAAGGAAGCATTGAGACCCCGTCATTGTACTAATCGCGACGAGGCTCTTCTCTGAGAAGTTATTCTTTAAATAAAACGAGCTACCCCTAAAATTACTCGTGACAATATTGAGGTAGTTAAGATAACCACCTGCGAATGGTGTTTAAAAAGGTAGAAATGTCAGGCATGAGAGAATTGTATTGTATTGTGACAGTTTGTTCAAATTTATTTAATTATCGACTAGAAGTGCCGTTTTAAGGAAAAAGTGTTTCATTTTGATGCATTACCTATCATCAGAAGTGGGATATACCGCGTGTTCGAGAAAAAAGGGACATTTTTTTAAACAAAATTGGACCGAAAGTGACAAACATGTCGGAAAACGATAAACTTAATGTTGAAAATAATGACTCCAGCCAAAGTACATCAGGAGAAAATAGGGAAACGAAGATGGGAGATACAAATAATCTGTTGGGCTATACGTTGCTGAGAATGCAAACGACGTTGCAGAGTTTGGTTTCTGAAATGGTCAAATTGAAATCTTCCACCACCAATGTAAGTGATGAAAGTATTATAGCTCCGACTGCTTTTGCCCAGGTAAGAGAGCCATTTTAATTTCACTTCATTTGACCCAAATAAAAGTACCTATCCTGTGCAAGAGTGGTTAAATGAAGTTAATCGTATTAAATATAAGTATAATGTTGATGACTGTTTAGCGTTTTTACGAAGGGTGATCTCCTTTGTCTAGGGATTGGGAAACATTTGAAACAGATTTACTTAGCTCATTTCCGGACCATGAATGATGGGGTAATAAATTTAAAAAAGCTCACGAAGTAAAATGCACTCAATTTGAAACCTTCAGCGAATTTGCAAGAATTAAAATAAGAGAATTATACCGCTTCCACGCTGAATTACCGTGGGAAAAGTTTTATCCATTGTAATAGAGGGAATCAATTGCAACTCTGTTTTTGAAAGTGTCCGGCTGCAAAATCCCTCTAATCAAACTGAGCATGATACTAAGGCGTCACGAAGCACTGAAACGGAGACCTGACCTGAATTCCAACAAGGAGAGCTCAGTGTTCCTTAAAAGACGTGGGACCGTGTGTTTTCTGGCAAATGTTACCAGCGTGGAAAAACAGGCTCAAAGAAAGAAGATTGCCGCCATCCTCCTTCAGGATCAAAAACCAATGACGTTAGCATCTTTAAGAAATCTACTGTTGAATGTACTTTTTGTAAGAAAGTAGCTGCTGGAAAAAAAATGGAAAACCAAAAGCATTACGTATTAATATACAAAGATGTACCATTATGCCCAAGGCAATAATCACGAGCAATGACAAACCTGATTCCTTCTCCTATTTAGTGGATAATGGAGCCGATGCTTCCATTATTTCTGAACATGTTATTCGACGAATAAATGGGAATCTAGTGCCCTGTGACATGAATCTGGCTGGACTATCTAATAAAAAAGTTAATGTTCTAGGAAAATGCGTGTTACTTGTTAGCCTTCAAGAAGGAATATATGGACATGATGATGCTTCCAGGATCAAAATATTCCGGAGGTAAACTCCCCGGCCATTCGGATCTCCGGGCGCTGGGTGGCCCTGGGAGCCCTTCATTCCGCATTTCACAGACAGCAAAGTTACCGAACCAATTTAGAATAGATTTCTGCAACATAAGAGGCCTAAATACAAACATAAATTCGGTACACCAACATCTACAAGCAAATAGACCACACATATTAGCCCTTACAGAAACACAAGTATGTTCTGCAACAACAACAGGGAACTACTATCTATCCTGGTTACGACTTACATACCCGATTTAGATATAAGTTCGGAATATACCTTTTTGTCCGAAGCGACATTTCATGTCACCGCGAGGAAACACTCGAACCGAACAACCTTGACGTCATGTGGCTCAAGTTCACCGCCAAGGGATTAACCAAGTTTATATGTTGTCTCTATCGCCCTCCGAGCGATAGAGCCTACCAAAGCTTTTTCTCAACACTAGCTACCACCTTTGACTCAATACAGGTCGATCACCCCAGTTCAGAAATAATCGTTCTGGGAGACTTCAATGCCCACAACACCAACTGGCTCAAACATCACAACAAGACCGACAACGAAGGTAGAGAGGCTGAAGCATTTGCCATCAGCTGCGGGCTTACTCAACTTGTAGACGAACCAACTCGAATCTCAGAGAGGGGCGAATTCGCCGCCCTCCTGGATCTTTTTCTGACCACCAATCCTGACCAGTACAAGGTTACAGTTGGTCCGCCATTAGGTACCTCCGACCACAAACTTATTACAACGGTTTGTGAATTGCCACTCATACAGAAGGATCCACCATTGCCTCGCAAAATCTGGCATTACAATTCTGCCAACTGGGACGATCTGAGGCAGTTTTACCTAGATTTTCCTTGGCTCAACGTCTGCTTTGCCACTGACGACCCATCAGACTGCTGCGAAGAGATCATGCAAGTAATCTCCTCAGGAATGGAAGCATACATCCCAAATTCCATCAAGTTACCATCAAAAGGAAAGCCCTGGTTCGACAAAAGATGCGAAAGAGCTGTAGGAAGGAAACAGCAAGCCTATAAGTACTGGCAGCAAAATCAGACCGCTGAAAATCGCAATTATTTTATCGAAGCGAGAAACGAGTGCAAGCGTGTGATCGACGAAACTAAGGACAAACACAATCAAAGGATCAGGAATAAACTTTTGCAATGCCCCAGTGGCTCCAGGAATTTCTGGTCGGTAGCAAAGGCAGTAAGTAACAACTTTACAAAAACGTCTCTCCCACCTTTGACGGACGAACGTGGCATCACGGCGACTACAGCCAAAGAAAAAGCAAACATGCTCGCCAAAATGTTTTCATCGCACTCTACCTTAGACGTGCCCCAAAGCAAGACTCTCCCCACTATACCGAACATCAACACCACCATGGCAGAAGTCAAGTTTTCTCATCGTGATATTCGCAAAATCCTTAAAGAACTAGATACGCAAAAGGCATCAGGACCGAACGGAATACCTGCCATCGTGCTAAAGAACTGCACCAACGAACTAACACCTGTTTTTTCCAGGCTTTTTTCTCTTTCTTACAGAAAAGGGATTTACCCATCCTCTTGGAAAGTCGCTCGAGTGCAACCTGTTCCAAAAAAAGGCAAGAAAACCACGCCCTCAAACTATCGCCCAATTGCCTTGCTTCCAATAATCTCCAAAGTCATGGAACGTGTAGTCAACCAGCAACTACTCAAGTACCTCGAGAGCAACAGAATAATCAGCGATAATCAATACGGCTTTCGCAAAGAGAGATCGACAGGAGATATATTGGCCTATGTCACTCATATATGGAGTAGGGCAATTGAAAACTACGGAGAGTCTCGAGCGATTGCGTTGGATATTTCAAAGGCATTCGACAGAGTTTGGCATGACGGACTGCTCAACAAACTGCCGTCCTTGGGACTGCCCGCCTCTCTCTGCAGCTGGCTGGCCAGTTTCCTTAAGAACCGATCCCTACATGTTGCAGTCGATGGACACATCTCGGACACATTCCCCATCAACGCGGGCGTGCCTCAGGGCGCAATACTTTCACCAACTCTGTTCCTCATCTATATTAATGACCTGCTGATCGAAACGAATAATCCTGTTTACAGTTTTGCAGATGACAGTACCCTTGTCTCCCACTTTAGATCAGAAAAACCCTTACCAGCGACTGAGACTCATCACCGCAGACAGGAGCAGATTACAGCAATTAATCAAGACCTGGAGAAAGTTCAAACTTGGGGCGACCGAAATTTGGTCCAGTTCAATGCAGCAAAGACCCAAGCAGCAACGTTTACTAAGAGGGCTAATACAGCGGGCCCTGACATCATTATGGCAGGATCGACCATTCCTTCATCCTCGTCAATCGGGCTGCTGGGTGTCTCGGTCAACAGCAATATGTCATGGCATGACCATGTTGCTAACATCGCAAAATCAGCCTCCCAGAAGCTTGGTGCGCTATTTCGCAACAAAAAACTCTATACACCGCAGCAGTTGCTCTTGCTGTACAAAGCGCAAATAAGACCGTCCTTAGAATATTGCTCACATATCTGGGGTGCCGCACCAAAGCATACCCTAAAGCTGCTGGATTCCATTCAGAAGAGGGCTGTGCGTCTCGTCGGCGATCCGGAGTTGACCCGGAATCTGGATAGTCTGGAACATCGCAGACATGTGGCCGAGATGTCTCTGTTTTACAGATACTTTCACGGCAGATGTTCCCAGGATTTAGCCCACATAATCCCGCCCCTGGCAACTCCTGTCAGGCAGTCCCGACAGACGGCAGGAGCGCACCAGTTCGTCGTACAACTAGAAACACCTAGAACATCGCTTTATCAGAACTCCTTTGTCTGGCGCACTGCATCACTGTGGAACTCACTTCCAGGACATCTGTTTCCCACTAATTACAACCTACAAATATTCAAGAGCCGTGTCAATCAACATCTTCGCACACACACCGCTCGTCGAGCGCCATAGGATCTACCTTTAGTGTGTGTGCCACTGCCATAAAAAAAAAAAAAAAACTATTGAAATAGACTTTTTAGTTGTTAATAATTTTACAATTAACGAAGTGGATGCTCTTATAGGATGGGATGTTATACGTCGTGAAGGATTGGAAATCGTCCGTAGAAACTATGGCATTGACCTCCGGCTTAGCGCGATCGTACCAACCCGAGTCTCTGTTACGTCAAAATTTCAAGTGTCAGGACTGAACGAGCGGCAAGAAACAATATTAAATGAAATTCTGGAAGAAGTTCGAGTCCAACACTCTTCTGTAGAACTACTGGAAAACTGTGCATCAAGTTAACTGATAATATTCCTGTAGCTCTTCGACCACGTCGATTGGCATATGCCGAACGTATACAACTGAAGAAAATTATAAACGATTTGTTAAGTGATGGGTTAATTCGAGAAAGTTCGTCACAGTACGCAAGTCCCATTGTGTTAGTAAAGAAGAAGGATGGGTCTTTAAGGTTATGTGTCGATTATAGGGCAATAAATTCTAAGGCTATCAAGGATCGCTTTCCCTTACCAAACTTGCAGGATCAGCTGGATGCATTGGCAAAAAAGAAATATTTTACAGCTCTTGAAAGCTGGGTTTCATCAGATCGAGATTGAGGAATCCTCACGACAATTTACTGCTTTTGTGACCCCCGATGGTCACTACGAATACAACCGCAATTAACAAGGCTTTACGCAACCTAAAGGGCAGTATAGCGCAAGTCTATTTAGATGATGTTATGATTGCCTCAGAAACAATTGACGAAGAACTCAACAATCTACGACAAGTTTTGGGGGAACTTACACAAGCTGGATTTACCCTAAACTGGGAAAAATGTACATTTTTTGATTCTGAAATTGAATATCTGGAAACTATAATTGGAAATGGAACGATCAAACCTGGTCATCGAAAAGTTGAAGCTCTTACCAAGACTTGTCCCCCGAAGGACATCAAAGGCGTCAGACAGTTTATGGGACTTGCTGGCTACTTTAGGAGATTTATAAAAGGGTTTTCTATATTAACTGCTCCAATAAGTCGATTGCTTCAAAAAATGTTTCTTTTGAGTGGAGTGATGTATAAGAAAATATTCGGAAAGAAATAATATCCAAACTAACGACCCAACCAGTTCTGAAAATATTCGATCCAGACCTGCCTACGGAACTGCATACAGATGCTGGTACCGTGGGAATTGCTGCTGCTCTGAGGCAGAAGGAAAATGGAGTGTCCTATCCTGTTGTTTATTTCAGTAGAAAAACTACCCAATATGAGGCGAAATATCATTCATACGATTTGGACACCCTTGCTATTGTGGAGGGGGCAGAACATTTTAGGATGTACTTGTACGGTATTACATTTACTGTTTATACTGACTGCAACTCAGTACTAGCATGAGCCCTCAAGAAAAATTTACATCCAAGGGTGGCCAAATGGTGGGTCAGGCTGCAAGATTTAAATTTTAGTATCGAATATCGACCAGGATGCAAAATGGGACACGCAGATGAGTCGAAACCCAACAATTCTTCCAGTAAAAATTAACCGTAAGGCGTTAAAGCAACCAAAGACTATAAAAGAATTCCAATCAGCTGATTATTTTTGTTAACAACAGCACAACAAGCTACATGATGGATTCCAAATCAAGGATGGGTTAGTCTATCACCTAACGCAGAAACCAACAAAAAATGACGATGGCCTTCGGTGTTTTGTACCTGTTGCTAGGAGGTTAATGGTTAAGAAAACTTTTTATGATGATGCCGCTCATTTCTGTGAAAAAGCAATAGAAGACTAAAGAAAGAACTCTACTGGCCAAGAATGGGCAAAACGTTTAAAAAGTAAATACAAAATTGCCGAGTTTGCACAATAAGTACAAGTCATACTGAAAAGAAAATTGGTTTATATCAGTTAGGGGAAAAGGCTGTCCAACCCTTTGAGACATGGCACATCGATCACGCTGGTCGTTTAGTGAAATCTGATCAATGCACGCATATCCTGGTGATCGTCGATGCTTATTCAAAGTATAATATTTTCTGTCCAATTCGCAGTAAAAAAATTGGAGTATACCATAATAGCGTTGGGAAAGGTATTCCAAAAATTTGGTGAGCCAAAAAAAAAATTGCTGACAGAGCATTTGTTTCTACGAAATTTAAGGAATTTTTGGCTGAAAATAAGGTAGACTTACATCTTATAGCAACTGGAATGCCTAGAGGAAATGGTCAGGTTGAGCGGACCATGAGAACATTGTTCAATCTGATGAGAAGCATTCTAACTGACAAAAAGAGGCTAAGTGGACATCGGTAATTCCACAAATTGAGGCCGTGTTGAATGAAACCGAAAGTAAAAGCACCGGTTTTACGCCCAACTTTTAATGTTTGGCAAAAAGGAACAATTAATGGCAGAAAAGGATTTGTTAGAAGGTGGTGTAGAGCAAAAAAGTGAAGATCTGTCAACAGCTAGAGAAACAGGAGATTAGGTTATACCAAGTAGGAGAGAGTGTGGTTATAGCAGACACACAGGTGTCTGGCGGCAAATTTAAGCCAAGATTTGATGGTCCATACGAGATTTTAACGTTATTGGATGACAAAAGATATGTACTCAAAAAAGCACACCAAAAAATACAATAACGAAGACTGCAGCACACGAGCAACTACGAAGATGGCCAGAAGGTGGCCAATAGAGAACTGATCATTACACAGTTGAACCTTAAATGGTCGGATATTTTTAATTTTTGAAAATTAAATGGTTCATGATGTTGATTTTTGAATATTAAATGGTTGATATTATTAATTGTTGAACCTTAAATGGTTGATGTTTTTAATTTTTGAACCTTTAATGGTTGATGATGTTGATTTTTGAACTTTAAATGGTTGATATTTTTAATTGTTGAACCTTAAATGGTTGATGTTTTTAATTTTTAAACCTTAAATGGTTGGATATTTTTAATTTTTGAATCTTAAATGGTTGATGATGTTGATTTTTGAACCTTAAATGGTTGATATTTTTAATTGTTGAACCTTAAATAGTTGATGTTTTTAATTTTTGAACCTTGAATGGTGGGATATTTTTAATTTTTGAACCTTAAATGGTTGATGATGTTGATTTTTGAACTTTAAATGGTTGATATTTTTAATTGTTGAACCTTAAATGGTTGATGTTTTTGATTTTTGAGCCTTAACTGGTTAAAACTATAGGTTTATGTTTACTTGTGAACCTTAAATGGTTGATATTTTTGATTTTTGAACGCTGAATGGGTTTCATTCAGTTTATTTCAGTGTTTTACCTTAAATAATATAAATTGTTACCTATACTAGGACAAGTTTCGTTTTTAAGGAATTATGAGTATTTCTTTGTTTAGGTTGAGGTAGTTCTGCATAACCGTGCGAGGGCGCGCGGATGCAGGATGGCCGTGTTAGAATAATTAAATATTTTACCAATATAATTATTAAATAATCTTATTTTTCTAAATTTAACACATTGGGTCGGCGACGGTGATATAACCGCTACCGACAGCAAATTAGGTATTGATAAGTTTAATGTGTAACCTGATATTAAGGTAGTTAAGATAACCACCTGCGAATGGTGTTTAAAAAGGTAGGCATGAGAGAATTGTATTGTATTATGATAGTTTGTTCAAATTTATTTAAATATCGAATAGAAGTGCCGTTTTAAGGAAAAAGTGTTTCATTTTGATGCATTACCAATCATATATGTATATACAATCATGACTTTTAAAGAAAGTAATCGGATATATTAATATATAATGGTTAATACAAATTTTAAAAGAAAATATTAAAAGTGAAATTAATGAGTAATGCAGTTTTTGGCAAAACAATAAAATAGATTGGACATCATAATGTTGGCTTGTTGTATGTTGTATACATTTATTATTTCATAACAAACAGTACTTTCTGATAAACTGGTTGGTCCTTGCATATTTTCGTCAAAATCAACATGTAGCAAAATATTACTTTTTATATGAATCAGAAAGAATAGCATCGTGTATCACATCAATACTTCCATTTTCTATAAACATGGAGTAAATCGAAAGAAAGTATATACTGTTAAAGAAACTAATTGGATATATAAAATACACTTAGCCGCAAAAATAACGCACAACCGAAAATTATGTTCAACTTAAAAGTTGATTTTCTCGCGAACCAATAAATCGATTTCAATAATTTTTTTTGAAATGTAGCTTTTTTCTTTGGCAATTGCACTAATATAGAATATTTTATTCAGATTTCAGTTTTAGGCTTATACAGGGTGCAAAGTTGAAAGTAATTTTTTTACGTTAAATTTGAGACACCCTGTAGGGAGCGTTAGCAACAACAACAGATTCATAATGAAATCATACTATAGCCCCAGGTTTTCTGAACATTTTGTTTTTTTTAATTTCTCTGATATCTGTAATATCAAAGAAAATACACAGTTTTATACCAGAACATGTTTTTTTTTTAATTAAAATAACATTTTGACAACGTTAAAATAAGTATAATATAAGACTAACAATAATTAACAATACATAGCAAAAAAAGTACATTAGTAGGGCGTGTTGCACCTCTACTTCTAATGACTGCTTCACATCGCCTCGGCATACTCGATATTAAATTGGATATAGTGGCACTATTCGAGCTAATAAAAATTCAAATAACTTAAACAGCAATTCAAGCGCTAATATTAACGATATCATGAGCAATCTAAACAATGTAGTCAATAAAATCAATAATCTCGTAAATTTAGAACAGCTATATTTAGCTCTCGAGTGCTATAGCAATATGCTAGAAGCATGCGGCGGCGATAGGGCTGCAATTATCCAAGCATCCCTTCGCTTCTTCACAACAGAATATGCCAAATATGACATATAATGCTCCAAATAGCGTCTTGGAATTGCAATGGTATCAGAAACAAGCTGGGCGAGTTTCGAAATTTTTTGCATTCATCCAATTTTCAGGTTGTTTTTCTCGTCGAAACTAACCTAACGCCGGACTTTACTCTACGAGTAAACGGATACAACATCGAGAGATTTGATAGGCCCGATCGACGCGGGGGAAGCGTGGCTTGTCACGTGCATGGGTCACTTCGCTACAGGCGCGTATATAACGTGCATTCTGCGATCGAAAATGTTAGTATAGAACTGGAGAGTGGCCTGCGCGTATGTGGCGGCTACGCGCCCCCGGGTCTCCGCCTGGTCGAAGCCGATCTCTTGGCGCTCCTACTGATAAATCGAGTATCCCTGCTGATAGGGGACTTGAATGCCACGCACGTCGAATGGGGCGGCGTAACTAACAGCAGGGGTACATTATTCAAACGAATAATCGAGAATAACCTGGAAATGTCCTATCATCGATCACCTAATCCCACTTATCTACGTAGTGCCTCGTTCCTGGACGTTGCCATCACTCGGGGAGCAATCAGGACTTCTCAGCTGCAAGAGCTTAACGCCCTAAACTCGGATCATCTATCAGTCAAGATTTGCCTATACTGCAGGGTCCCCTTGTCTAATGACACCGTCATTTCGTATAGGAATATTGACTGGAGGGTGTTCCGGGAACAGCTGAACGAGTCTACTGTGATCCCGGAGCAGCTGTCAACCGTCCAGGAACTTGAAAACGAGGTACAAATTCTTACTACCAATATCCAGCGCATCCGCGATGCATTATGCACTAGGGTAACTACGCGCCCTAGAACCGAATCACTACCTGATCACATCCTAAATCTCATTGCTTTTAGAAACCGTTTTCGAAGGCGATGGCAGAGAAACCGGACACAAGTGGGATCCGCTCAGATCAACGCACTGTCCGAGGAAATAAGGATTCAAATACGGGAGCATAAAAACCAAACCTGGCTATCGTACATAAACACGATAAGTAGGGATGATGGCTCTCTATGGAGGCTGGCTAGGCGAGTCCGCGGAGGCATTACGCAAATGCCTGTAATAAGGTATCAGGGCCGCGAATACGGCGACGACGCCGAAAAAGCGGAAGCCTTCGCGGATTACCTGGGCAGCGTCTATGGCGCGACGCCTGACACCCTATTAGAACAGGAACTAATAACACAGACCGTGAACACATTTAAACAACATACATATCCTATTCCTCCGACAGTGTTTGAGAAGCTGAGAATCACTACGGCGGATATCCGCAAAGCTCTCAGCCGTCTCCCGAGAAACAAATTACCCGGCCCGGATGGTATTCCGAATTCAGTCCTGAAAAATTTACCCCAGAAAACCATTGTCCAGTATATGCATATAATTAACGCGATTTTCCGACTGCAACATTTCCCTGCGTCCTGGAAAATAGCGTGCATATTACACTTCCCCAAGGCAGGAAAAGATCCTGCACTACCGGCCTCATATAGGCCAATATCCCTCTTGAACACCCTCGGTAAGGTGGCTGAAAGGCTAATCTTGCCGAGGGTTACCAGGGAAGTAGATAAACTACACATACTCCCTAACGAACAGTTCGGATTCTACGGTCGGCATGGCACTGTCATGCTGGCCGCGAAAATCGCGACAGATGTATACAGGGGCTTCACACAGAAGCAATCAACTGCCTTAATGCTACTCGACATAGAGAAGGCGTTTGACAGGGTGTGGCACGATGGGCTATTATACAAGTTGTTGGCAATACATAACATGCCACTACACTTGACTGCGCTCATCGCGTCATACCTTGCCGGACGTGTCTTCTCTACTAGAATTGGCTCAAGGTTGTCTGCCAGCAGGAACCTGCTGTCAGGGGTGCCGCAGGGAACCGTACTATCGCCGCTATTATTCAATCTTTATATAGCAGATATCCCGTCAAATCCTAATACCGACTTAGCCTTATTCGCTGACGATACAGCGATCTATTCCTTAAATCCCATAGCGGAGGTGGCGAAGACTAACCTTCAGGAACATATGCGTACGCTTACCCCGTACTATAATAAGTGGAAAATATCGCTTAATCATACGAAAACTGAGCTTATTATCATTACCAGGAAGCTAAAAGACATTCATGTAACACCGCTGATAGTAAATATCACCCCTATTATTCCGAAATCAAAAGTTAAATATCTAGGAATTACCCTAGATAGTAAGTTGAACTTTTCTAAACACATTCAAGCGATAGCAAGCAAGAATGCTATGATCAAAAAAGACCTCAATACCCTGGTTACTGCCAGGTCCTACTTGAGTCCGGGGAATAAATTAACCTTATATAGGGCTATCATTCGACCAGCTCTCCTGTACGGCGCCCCAGTATGGTGTTCTGTCGCAAAGACCCATAAAAAAAGGCTGCAAATCATGCAGAATAACTACTTAAGGGCTGCATTCTCGCTTTCCCTAAACGATCGCGTCAGGATAGAGGATCTGCATGCGTGGGCCAAGATGGAATACATCGAGGACTACATCGACACCCTCGCATGCAGATTCTTTGAACGACAGATCGCAGGCTCCCCCCTAACAGCCAATATAGCAGATATAAGATATGACCCGGAGAATCCCATAAAACATGGGACTATCTACCAGGAAATATCTCTATTTTATCGACAGATCATGCCGCCCTAAACGTAACACGTTTGGGATAATGTAAATATAGCCTACTAACACTATCAATCCCAACTAACCCTAGAATAAGCTGTAAATTCCTGTAAATATAACGTACTAACCCGCTCCTAATATCAGGAGCACAGAAGGTAATCACCTCCTGAAAATTGCGCGCGAGGATCTCCTCGGCAGACCAATCCACGTCGTTCGGACGAGTGGGCGGGGCCTGTGAAGGGAGCTGGTCGACATATAAATATGTCCAACCCACTATTGCTAGCATATGATTCCAAACCACCGAAGCGTCCGTGTATCCGCAGTCGGAATCGCGGTACTCGCTCAGTATGCTCTGATATCATCTTCTCACTTGAACAGACTCAGTTTTACTAAGTCCCCACTTATACTGTATATAGTTTTAATTGTTTTGTCTTAATGAACGTTGTACATAATGTAAATAAATGTAAATATTCTGACTCCCTGCTTAGATGAGCGGTATAAGCAGGGTTTTTTTGCTGTAGTTTTCCCTGCAAACTACCTACATGTACATATTTTGAAACATTCACAACTAATCTGTAAGGCTTGCTGCCTATTCACCGATAGCGTCTTTGACGGGGCTTCACCCAAAGAAAGAGTAGCTCACCTTAATAGTGCCACATACTTAGTATTAGGTTAGGTTTAAGTTCAACCCCCTATGGGTGACCCCGCTGATGGCCACTGGCAGTGCAACAACACTGCCCGGCTTAACATCAGACGTAGGATATAGTCATGCTTTATATTAAGTTTTGTGTTAAATAAGCAATGTAAGAAATTAGACTAATAAATTTGGAATTTGGATATTTTATTTTGGTCCATTTTAAATGTCGGTAACCATTATTTGGACATCTTCCAGGTTGGCAGAAGGGGATTGATGCTATCTCAGTGCCCTACCAATAATATCCCATTAATGTTCAATAGGATTCATATCGGGACTATGCGGTGGCCAATTTAAAGTTGACCACACGCGCTGAGGCCTTGCGTTATCCTGCATTAGTAAAAAAGTATTCCCAATGTACGGAGCGAAGGGGACAACGTGCTCAGACAAAATATCACTGATATACCTTTCGCTATTTAAAGAACCCCTACGTAAAGGTACGATATCCGACCGATTATGGGCTGCACTGAGCTGTGTCAAAAGTTGTCCCCTTCGCTCCGTACATTGGGAATAATTTTTTACTAATGCACGATAACGCACGACCTCATGTAGCGCGTGTGGTCAACTTTAAATTGGCCACCGCATAGTCCCGATATGAATCCTATTGAACACTTATGGGATACCATTGGTAGGGCACTGAGATAGCATCAACCCCCTTCTGCCAACCTGGAAGATGTCCAAATAATGGTTACCGATATTTAAAATGGACTTGACCAAAATAAAATATTCAATTTGGTATAGAGTATGCCGAGGCGATGTGAAGCAGTCATTAGAAGTAGAGGTGGAACAAGCGCTACTAATGTACTTTTTTTTGCTATGTATTGCTAATTATTGTTAGTATTATTATTATTTTAACGTTGTCAAAATGTTATTTTAATTAAAAAAACATGTTCTGGTATAAAACTGTGTATTTTCTTTGATATTACAGATATCAGAGACATTAAAAAAACAAAATGTTCAGAAAACATGGGGCTTCAGTATGACTTCATTATGAGTCCGTTGTTGTTGCTAACGTTTCCTACAGGGTGTCTCAAATTTAACATAAAAAAATTACTTTTATTTTTGCACCCTGTATAAGCCTAAAACTGAAATCTGAATAAAACATTCTAAGTTAGTGCAATTGCCAAAGAAAAAAGCTACATTTCAAAAAAAAAATTATCAAAATCGATTTACTAGTCCGCGAGAAAATCAACTTTTAAGTTGAGCATAATTTTTGGTTGTGCGTTATTTTTGCGGCTAAGTGTATATAATGCCTAATACAAATTTTTGGCGAGTTTTTAAAAACAAAACAGAGCAAAGTTTGTATTAGAACTTATTATGTTAAAATAATATTCTAAGAATGTATTAAGAAATGTAGGAAATAAAATGTATATAATAAAACAAAGTTAAATAAAAAATATTTTTTATTCACTCATAAAAAAATTATTATACATAATATAAAATACATTTGTGTGAATGGCCATTGCACTACCAGAACATATTTAAGAATATGTTAATGTCACACGTGACCCAAAAAAAACTTTATAAAAAATGCTTCACACACGAGAACAGCAGCTTATAACCGTGACCCAATCTTGTTAGTGCGGAAGAAGACGTAGATATCAATTTAGGTAAAATCCATAACATAACCTTACCAACGTCTCCCCTACTAATGACACTGAGAAATAAGTGTTCATCTTGAATAAAATAAACCTTAAATTATTTGTCTTCATGTAAAAATTAAATTACTTAAATTTTTCTGTTTGTGTCACCACTATACCACAAAACATCTAAAATTTCTGATTTTGTCTGCATTTATATGTGCATAATGTACTAATTGTATCAGAATTATATTAAAAATGTGTATTACGTAAAAATTAAGTATTTATTTATACAGGGTAATCCAATAGTAATGAGTGTCTCTATGGGTGGTATTTGGCGTAGAACGCCCCAACTGTCTCTACTTAAGATTCGTTACTTCAAACGAATACAACTAATACTCAATTAAATCTTACTATATAATTTTTACCTTATATTGCGTCAGATAATCAGCACTGGCCTTAAATGTTGTGGCTAAAACTATGTTTTAGTGCATTTTGCCAAAGGTTCTAAGCCCCAACTTAATGAGACTTAAGTAGGAATCGTTTGAGTGTTCTACTACCATCAGAGCCGATGTGAAAGCAATCGTGTCAAGAAACACATCAACCTAAATTCCCGTCCGTTTTTTACTTGGAATATACAGTCATTCTTTTCACCTCTCAATTTAGCCTGTGGTAAGGCAATTCCCCATGATGAGAGTTTAATTTGCGTACATAAGAGTGCATTGGTCCTGAAGTGTACGTGCCTTCGCAAACACAATCGAGGGCCGGAGAGTCCTTCATCTACCGCTCTAATGTGGATTTCATGTAATTGGGCCGACCCTAAGGGCACCACCAAATTAGTCGCGGTCCGATATTAATTTTAGAACATTCCCGGAATATTGCGAGACTAGGATTTGTTTATCTTTGGTTTGTGGCAATTTCCCGTTCGATGCCGACTCGGATTCAATTATCTCATCAGGATGGGATATGGTCGTCTTTTGATATTGCCGATGAGAAAGTGTAGTATCCATCTTAAATGACGACATTAGTATATGGATACTAAAAATAAGGTTTTATTGGCAATAAATCAGCCAAGTTAATAGCTGCTGCTTTTGCAAACAAACCTATTATTCTTATTATAGATCCGAGATGGTGTCGTAAAATTAACTTTCTGTTATTTCAAAATTTATACTACTCAATAAAAGGATAATGCTCTGGTCAAAACCATGCTCATCATAAAATGGGAGAAGTCTGGGAAGCATATCTCCATGTTAGAAAGGTATAGATCACATGGGATTGAAACATCGCGAGTAGGGTATTTACGACGAATGCGTTCTCCCCCTCACTCAAGGTAACCTTGAACTACACTCCACCTACTGGAGTTTGAGTGCTCTCGACCTTGAATGGTATACATATGTTATAAATGCCCTTGCGGCTGTTTGAAGGTTATTGAAGGTCGCGATTTCGGCCTTGAATGCCTTGGTCCTTGATATTGTTTGAAGGTTGTTAAAGATCATTTTGTTTGGAAGGCAGTAGTCATTTTTCCTTCTCATTAAGCAGTGTCCTTTTCGTCGTTAGTATAACATCCCCCTCACTCAAGGTAACCTTGAACTAGACCTCAAAGATTGGAGCTTGAATATCCTTGACCTTGAATGACCTAGAGATGTCAAGAATGCCCTTGCGGCTGTCTGAAGGTTATTGAAAATCGTGATTTTGACTTTGGATGCCTTGGTTCTTGATATCGATTGTAGGTTGTTAAAGATCATTTTGTTTGAAAGTCAGTGGTCATTTGTCATTTTCATTAAGCAGTGTCCTATTTCGACTTTTCGCCGTAAATATAGCACCCCCCTCACTCAAGGTAACCTTGAACTAGACCCCACCTACTGGAGCTTGAATACCCTCTACCTTGAATGACATAGAGATGTTATGAATGTCCTTACGGCTGTCTGAAATTTATTGAAAGTCGCGATTTTGACCCTAGATGATATCGTTTGCAGGATATTCAAAATAATTTTGTTTGAAAGGCAGTGGTTGTTTTTCATGTTTAGCATACTATATACTGTAAGGAAAAATATAGTACACGAAAATACTATATTTGTTTCATGTCAGTAAGAAAGGGCTTTAAATCTGCTGCTGAAATCGAGTTTGTCAGAACGTGCTCTAAATTCAAACAATTTAAAAATATCCACGTGAAAAAGATATGTTTTTCGGTTATGAAACTCAAAATGCTATATTCAATCCAAAAAAAAGTTTGCAATACTATATTTGATGTTCAAAAAGAATATATCTGACCAGGCTATAGATATGAATATTGTGTACAATAAAATATCACCTAAATACTTACATTTTGTTGACTTTATTCCTGGATTTTCAAATAAAAATTCAATATTAAAATGAATGACTTATTTCACACTTTCCAAAAGCTTTCACTGTGGATCTGGTTTGTAAATCACGAATCGAAAAACTTTCACCTTATTTCACTGGAAATTAAATTAAGTGCGTAAGACCAATGACGTCTTGGGTGAGAATTGGTTGCGTAAGGCAGAGAAATCTAAATGAAATTGAACTCAGCCTTCGCTTTTATCGAATAAGGCTGTATATTTACGTTAATGTACTGCTTTGTACTGAAAAAATGTTGCTTGGTTACCATTATAGGTATATAATACATACTTGCTTTGCCCCAAAAAAA
>MU182837.1:0-20375 GCA_016904865.1 Pissodes strobi
TTTACCCTTTGATGTTAGTATTTTTATGCATTACAAGCATTATAATACTTTTCTGATAGCAGGTGATTTTATGTACCTAAATGCACATTGCACAACTTGAAACTTATAATTTCTAAATTGGATATCTGCTGATTAAAAAATTACTCATACGAAACCATTAGAAATTATTTTTAATCATGAGGGCTTATTTGATGAATATGAAAAATGTGTCTACGTCAGATGTACAAAAATAAATATAAGAAAGACTATAAGTATTGGAAATGGCTAGATTGTTAATATAGAATAAAACACAAAATTCTTCTACAACCATGCTCTATTAAATCCGATTTAGAAAAACTGGGATTTATCACTTCGATATAATTATATTTACAGATTACAACTTTACAATTAGTAGCGTAGCTAATAGGTATGTGGATCAAAACAATATAAAACCCCCACCAATTATAGGTTTAAATGAACCATCAATGTCAAGCTGCATTGATATTATGTCGGCGAAAAATTATTCCTTGTTTTCAGCATCAGTTAGTTTTAATACAATTCCTGCACAATATCAAAGCAATGAAACGTTTGTCCATCCACAAGAATTCCAGAGATACCCAAAAGCTGGAGAACGCAAGATCTAAGAAAAATCTAAAAGTAATACCACCACGGACATTCCAGAAAAGTTCGCTCTAGAAGCTAAATAGAAGGAGATAGAAATAAAAACACTATTAGGGTAGAAAAATGTCGTGAAGAGAAAAGTATTAGATGAAGACTCAGCAGACGAAGAAAATGAAAGCGCGGCGATGCCTGTGACTGAAAAATCTGATGATGATAATGATTTTGTAGGAAAAATCGATCCTCCACCACTTCTAGACAAGCTTGAAAGAGAGCCATAGGTTGGCGATCTTATTTTGGTTGAATTTATGACAAAAAAATAATACTTAGGTGAAGTATGATGTAAAAGGCATTAGCAGTGTGAAGCTAAATTTCGAAGAAAGCCCGTTATGGATGATAACAGCTTCATTTACTCTTTGATATATTGGATAAAATTAAGATGGTATTACCAAAACCATCACACGTGGGAACAACAAAGCCGCAGCAATCATATTTAAGAAGAAAATTGATATGGCTGTTCTTTGGTGCAATGTCTTCATGGAATTTTTTAAAACAAAACTTAGGAACTACAGTAATACAAATCGCAAATATGCAATATTGCAAACATGACATGTCACTTGATAATTTGTCGGTACTGGTTTGACGGATGTCTTTAAGAGGATGGAAATAATTCAATCAAACTAGAGAATGGATTCGAATGGCGTATTTTGTTTGCCTCCATGTTACAGGACCCAAGTCAAATAACGCCACCTGATCGGCTAGATAAGCACTTGTATTACAGTTGATGTGATTACGGTTATGTTATTTAATGTATACATTTGTATTATTTAAGTATGGCCACATTACATTTTTCCTTTGGTGGAGGACCTATGGTTTGGTATTTTATATTTCATGCATGTGTGCATATTTAGTAAATTTTTATTATTCCACTAATATTTCACTTCACGCACGTTTGTCTTATTGTGGAACAAGATTTTTGAAGTGAAAACTTCTTTAGGCGCGTTTTGCAATTTTTTTTTGCGGGAGTTGAATGAGACTGAGCCGTCACGCATCACGCGTCATGCTCGGAAATGTAACGTAACGCTCCTTCTACTGGCATGTTCCCGTATAGGTAGAGGGCTGAAATTTTAAGGGGATGTAGCCCAGGTAAAAATAAAATCCTTGACGAAAACGGGACCCCGTACCTCCCCCCGTTTGACCAGGAGAGGAGGGAGAAAGAAAAAACTTAAATAATTAATTTCGGGAG
Organism: Pissodes strobi; assembly: GCA_016904865.1. Classification (NCBI taxonomy): domain Eukaryota; kingdom Metazoa; phylum Arthropoda; class Insecta; order Coleoptera; family Curculionidae; genus Pissodes; species Pissodes strobi. Next base: position 1,844 of record MU182837.1, read on the forward strand.
AACGGGAAGAGGTACGGGGTCGAAATTTTTATGGTAGGTGCGCCCTATGGGGGGTCACCTTAGGCCATACGGGGGGGACCGGGGCTCTAATTTAAGGGGGAATTAGGCGGGGAAAACCGTTTTTCGCCCGTATCTCTGCAACGAAGGTTGGGATCGAAATTCTGACAAACGATGACCCCGCTAATTGAAGTTTTCACTTCTGTCGTGCGGTCTTAAGCACACACCAAATTTTTTTGCTTATACGGAGGGCACAATCAAACATACTAACCAAAGCTAACCCAAACTAACCCAAGCCTGGGGGAGGTTGATGGGATTTGATTTGCCACATCCCGTGGCAACTCGGAACGGCGGGGGCGTAACTCCCCGTAATTAAACTGCTCTCACCAGTTTGAAGTTCCTGCCTGCTAATGCAATGCAGCACCGCTTGTCACATACTGTCATTGATCAGTTCCAGTCTTTCTACTTTGGTGTTCTCAAGCATGAGGGAGAATGGATAAATATGGCTGGCCACATCCAGTGGCAACTCGGAATGGCGGGGGCGTCACCTCACGTAATCAAACTGCGCTCACCAGTCTGACATTCTTGTTTGTTAATACAATGCAGCACCGCTTGTCACATACTGTCATTAATCAGCTCCAGACTTTGTACTTCGGTGTTCCTTAGCCTGGGAGAAGATGACGGGATTTGATTGGCCACATTCAGTGGCAACTCGGCAATGGCGGGGGCGTCACTCCCCGTAATCAAACTGCTCTCACCAGTGCTCTCAGCACCGCTTGTCACATGCTGTCATTGATCAGCTACAGACTTTGAATTTCGGTGTTCTCCAGCCTGGGGGAGGATGATGGGATTTGATTGGCCACATCCCGTGCTTTGGTGTTATGGCTTTTGAATGATGCTCCAAACACTTTACAATCGATACCATTGACGTTTCATAGAAACTCTAGAAAAAAACTTCGAAATTTATTCAGAAAAAGGTCAAGTTCGAGAGCTTGAATATAATGGGATATTGCTGATGTAAAAGAGGCTTTACATTCGTTGAAAAAAAATTCGAGTGTTGGTGAAGCTAAAAGAATAAATATTCTTAGAAAGACACAAACTAAAGGAGATGAAAAAAATCTTGTTAAGTCGGCGATGCTCTACAGGAATGATGATGCGACAAAACAGTTTTTTATTTTACTAAAGGCTGAGAAAAAGCTTTGCAACATACACTTACCTGTTTTGCCCATAGGTCACGCTATTAAAAAAAAACTGGATAGCCTGTCAAAAATTTTAGTTAGTTTGTCAGGAAAAGACTGGGCTGCAGATCCGGAACTGACATGATTGGAGCCAATTCGAAGATATCAGTTACAAAAGGATGCTGACCTACATGAAGACCAAACTATATCGGATGACTACGACAGTGACGAGGGATGCAGCTGTCTTGAGGAAGATAACTCAGGTGTCATATTATCAGCAGATTTAGATTCTAATATGGTTCATTTTCAAATTTTATGTTTTTAGACCAAACAATAGTATATTATTTTATACGGAGGAAAAGTAATACTTTTCATGGCGCGCTCGTGTTTAACAGCCGAACGGAGTGAGGCTGGTAATAGAGAGCAAGCCATGAAAAGTAACTTTTCCTCCAAATAAAATATGCTGTTTTTTCTTCAAATGTCGACAAATTAATGCAGAAAGTCTCTTTTTAATAGTAATAATAATTATTATTAAAGATAAGTGGGTTCGCAAGGCGGCTTAGACCGGTGCGGTGTCGGTGAATAGCAAAGACATTTAACCTGAAGAGACGGGACAAATGGTTCTTTGTTTTCCCCCAACATTGAGGCACATTCTATGGTCGATAGATGTAGCGCTGCCAAATTTTAAGTTTACGAGATACTGTACATACTTTTTTCATATTAAATTATAACACTAAATACTTATCTTCCCCATTTTTGATTCATCAAAAACCGGTTCTGAAGTTCTTACATGTCAATCTGACAATGCCGCTTCCCTTGGTTCCGCCTTGTTTTACCCCCAAAATATTTATAGTATGCACGTAGTAAAGTAACTGCACCAATAGATTGAGAGCATTGGAGGTAGACGACCGACGGCTCTTCCCCATTCGATAAGTATACTAACTTGGTAACGTTTCAAAACCAGTGAAGGCACTGCTGTAAATATGTTTTAATAGGTATTTAATAGAAGAAAATAGTTATTAAGCTACTTTTTGAATATGTCATTAACCAGATATTTGTCATATTTGTATGTTTTTAATAAAATTTGTATACTTAAGTTCCTTTTTATTTGCCTCAAAAATAATAATAAGCAATTTATTTTTAGGCTAGCAGTGGTATGATTTAATTTTTCGTGTAACCATTGAGAACAGAAAAACCCTATGTATCACAAAAACGTTTAAATTGGGATAAAATTGCGTATTTTTGGTATCTCATAAATTTCGTGTTCAAATTTGAAATTATTCAGGAAATAAGTTTTCGGAAATTTTATTTCATTATTAGCTGCTGAATAGTATATTATGCAATGACGATTCATCGCAAAAGTAAGTTGAATATACTTTTTTCTACGACTGCCCTGAAAATAGACAAAAACGCACTAACAACTGCTCTTGAAAACTGGACATTTCAAACATCGTGTGAAAAGTATACTTTGCACACGGCGTGTGCAAAGTATACTTTTCACATTCAAACGCTTATTCGGGTATTTAGATTAAAGGGCTTCGTCTCCGTTTTAGAGCTTCGCCTTCAAAGGTCCCATTACCAGATCTCTAAAAAGGGGGGCCCAATTATAGGGCTTCAACCCCCGGGAGCCCCTTTTTGGAAAACTGTAGAAAATGGAACTCTTATACCAGAGGCCCCCTTTTAAGACTTGGGCCCCATTTTAGGGCTTCGCCCCCGGGGGCTCCATTGCTAAATCTGTAAAAAAATGGGACTCCAGAACCATAGGCCCCATTCTAGGGTTTCGCCCCCCTGGGGCCCCATTTTAGGGCTTCGCCCTCGGAGCCTCTTTTTCAAAATATTTGGAAAATAGGGACCCCACTCCGGTGGCCCCATTTTAGGACTGTGCCCCTAGTTATAGTTTAGCGAGAATCTCTTACTCACGTAGCTTCTTTCATTAGGAATAAAATTTTCTGATAAATCAATAATAAAAATGTTTCCCATATAACATGTAATTTCCTACCACACTCCCAGTGGGGCACCCTGTATGTAGCAGTCGTAGAAAAAGTATAGTGTGCTACACGTGCTGAAAAGACTTTTTACATGAGACTCTATGACACTCGCTTACGGCTCGTGTCACCAAACTGTCTCATTCGTGTGAAAAGTCTTATTTTCAGCAACAATATACTATTTCTATTTTGGTATCATAAAGAAGTCTTTTCGATACGCAAAGTTGTGTCGAAAAGAAGCTCTTTTCGACACTATTTTTGATGACTGGTTGCTATAATATTAACAAAATTGTGCAATGTCAAAGCTGACTAGCAAATATTTCGACACCGTTTTGAATGGGATTCCTATAATACAGACGTCAAAAGTAACAAGATGGCCGTCCAACTTTTGATCGCGACTTGAATAAATAATTGTTTTTCAATAAAAAACGTGCAAAATAGCACTCTTCGCCCAGTTTTGTTTGGTTTGAAATGGACGTTTTAAAGCCTGAATTTGTGCGACGCGACGCGACGTGCAGCTTTTTTGTATTTCGTGAGTGATTTCCTATAAATATTTTTTATAAACTTTATATCAAAGTAACGATGGTCTTGCGGTGTGAGGTATGCAAAATCTCCAGCTATTATCATCCGAACCTGAGTTTTCACAAGTAAGTAAAAGTAAATGAAACACAGTAGTACAGTGGGCACCATTTTGTGATGTGATTAATTAATATTTTATAATACTTACCTAAGTATGTGATATTAATGGATAATCTGATATGTTTGCAGTCATTTACCAACCTCTATTAAATCATTTTTGAAGTGAATACTTCTTTGGTTTCATCGCAGTGGTTTTGCAAGGACACGGAAAAATTTCCTGACACAGCAAAATAACTATTTTGTGTTAACTAACCTTCAGAACCCATATCTAACCCAAACTAACTCAATATAACCCACACACTATAAATAACACATAAATATATTTTAAATAATGCACTCGAATAATTACCATCATTTCAAATTAAACGTATTTTACTTTATTGAAATTATTATTATGATGGACTCACGGCACAAGGAGAAACGGTATAGTATTCCGACAGCCAAAACTCGTCGAGTTCGCGCATTGACGTACGTTGCGTAAGAAAATCAAGACGCTGCATTTGATTTATATTGAACAAATTGACATCGTGGTTTTCTAACTGTAAATGTTGAATTATTTGATTTTCGAAATGCCTGGATGTGCTGTGGCAAAGTGTAATAACTACACTAAATCTACTCAAGGCAGTAATATTAGATATTTTCGTTTCCCAAAAAATAAAGAGCTATGTAAGAGGTGGATCATTGCGTGTAGACGGGAAGATGAGATAAACGTAAAGAATGGTATGTATTTAAGTAACTAGGTGGTCTATTTTGTGATAGGTTGTAATTAATTTGTAAAAAAAAAACTAATACATATAACTTTTAGCTTACATATGTTCTGTTCATTTTGAGAGCGTTTATTTTGCTGAGCCTTCACTTAAAGAGAACTTATTAAATTATACGTCAAAAACTAAGAGAGGTCTTAAACAGGATGCCGTACCTACGTTAAATATATCTGAAAAGGAAAATAAAGGTAATTCAGATAGGTCTTCTCGTATGGCAAAACGAAGAAAAATTAGTGAAACAATAGTTTCAAATAGAGCTATGATGGATTAGGATATGGGCAATCATAGTTTGGACGTGCCAACCGAAAACGGTGTGAAAAGATGCATATATAAGATTAAGACTGTTAAACAGACAAATCAGTTTTCAGAATTGTAAAAGGAAGATGGACAAGAAAATGCAGAAATTTACAAATCTGAAACAATAATATCGTTAAATTTTTTTCTTAAATAATTATCTTTTTTTATTAACCTTACCTGACAGGCCTTTTTATTATTAAACTGTAAATTCTGTGTACTATGTATTTATACCTAGTCAAATTAAAAACATATTTCATAAATAATTTTTTTATTTAATAATTAAATAATTTGTAAAAAAGAATACTACTGAATTTATTTTTTGACAAAACATTTTAGCTTCTACGTTGTGAAAATAATAACTAATAACATAAAAAAATACTGTATATTTATTTCAATTGTATACTTTAGAAAGCAATCTCAACACACCGTCGTCAAAGCAACTGAATTTACTAGTAGTATAATTGGATAAGCAATTATTTCCCCACATGAAAAACATCTTATCACATAGAAAAAACATTTTTTACTACTTGTCAAATCAAAAGTTATTTCTAAATTTCATAGATTTTAAATCTACGCAATTCTTGTCGTGAAACCAATGTATTTTAAATGCGCGCTATGTCTGAGACTTAACGCAAGCTACGTCACAGCTCGGCAGCGGTGCGCAATACTATACCGTTTCTCCTTGTGCCGTGGATGGACTCACATTTTCAAAGTCTACGTCTATGAACTGTCCTTGCTTTCGTTCAGGCGGGGGCGGGCAATACTACATTTAGTAGTGGGGACGAAGTTTGACAAAAGTTTGTACACCATACATAAAAATATAAGGAGGCGGGACAATCGTTTTGTTGATATTTTTGCAAGATTTCGGATTTTTATGAATGAGTTGTCGGGTCTCTTTAGGTTAAATGTTTTTGGTGAATAGGCTCAGGTTGTTGCTATAGTAATGTAACATAAAGGTGTCAGTGGACACTGTCAACAATAATTATATTTTTAAAATTGCGTTTTCGATTGCGTTTTAATTCCGTATTGATAAGCAGTTATTGAGTAAGTTCGATTAAATAATAACCAATTTGTTCCTAAATTAGTGATTTTTAGAAATGCAGTCACACATTAAGTGATAAATACAAATTTTAGTTTAATAACTCTTGAGTTGTTGACGCTTATTTTGATGTTTGCTTGTATTGCATCTATGTTGCTATGATAACACTTTTACCTCCGCCGGCGGAAAAGTGAAAAGTAAAGCTCCGGCGGAGGAAAAACGAAACTTCACTGCCGCCTACACAGTCGAGTAATGACGGATTTACTGACGTTTGAAGAAAAAATACATTTTGTCTATTGAAGACAACTACTTGCAATTATTGCGCATAGGTCACTACCGTAAAACAATATATTTTTATACATTTTCTGCGTTTTTTCTTATTTTTGTATATAGAATATCTGAAAGATTTTCGCGTTTCCTGAGAATTGTTGAAACTGGGCAAAACTCTGTTAGTAAGTCTGCTTTTTACATATAGATTTTAAGTTACGGCATATATAAGAAATTTCAAAAATAATGTTTTAATCGGCAACACTATTAAAATAGTGCAAAACGCCCAAAAATATTTCCTTAGTTTAAAAGTATTAAAATGACAACGCTAAATATTCAAAATCAATTAACATAAATCCCTTGTTCATTGTTTTTGTGTGTACAGGGTGGCTCGAATTCGTGTCTATGTATGGGGAACTCGAAAGCCGTAAGAGATACAGTGTCGGTCAAATTAAGGCAAAATTGTGCATTTAGGTGCCTAACAATATGCCGTTTAGAAAGTGTTAAAATTCCGAGTATTTCCGGAGATATTCGGAAAAAAAAACAAATTTTGAAAATTCGTTTTATTTTTTCCTGGCCTTATTTAAAAACGGATTTTAAATTGAATTGCACTTTTGCATTGCCACTTTTTCCGCTCTATCCAATGATGGTATCCAGTTTGATATCCGACGTTTCGTCTTCAAGGGATCATCATCAACTTTCTTTTTTTAGATACGAGCTTTAATTTTTTTATCGTTTTTCAGATGGTATTGGCGTTATTAATATGAGTATGTGTTTTTATTTTTTTTTGTCATTATTTTTTATTTTTATTATTATTTTTTAAATTATATATTTTGCTTTGGCGTAGTTTTAAATAACTTAAGGTAGGTACTTTTGAAATTTTTATATTTTATAAAAATATTTTATTTTTTTTGTATTAAGTAGAAAATTTGAGCCCTCACACAAAAAACCACATAAAATTTTTTTATAGAATATAAACCTACCTTAAATTATTTAAAATTACGCCAAAGCTAAATATTTAAAATAAAAATATTTAAAAAAAATAATAAAAATAAAAAAAAAATAAAAATAAAAACACATACTCATATTTATAACGCCAATACCATCTGAAAAACGATAAAAATAATTAAAGTTCGTATTTAAAAAGAGAAAGTCGATGATGATCCCTTAAAAACGAAACGTCGGATTACAAACTGGATATCATCATTGGATAGAGGGAAAAAAGTGGCAATGCAATAGTGCAATTAAATTTCAAATCCGTTTTTAAATAAGCCCAGGAAAAAATAAAACGATTTTTCAAAATTTTGGTTTTTTCCGGATATCTCCGTAAATACTCGGAATTTTAAAACTTTCTAAACGGCATATTGTTAGGCACCTAAATGCGCAATTTTGCCTTAATTTGACCGACACTGTATCTCTTACAGTTTTCGAGTTCCCCATACATAGACACGAATTCGAGCCACCCTGTACATATGAGATTTTTTTTATATTGTGTGTTCATAACTAATCATCAAGTAGGCTATGATCTATTAATTTGTGAAATGGCTATTGCCTAGTGGTATTAATGCAGTTGCCATTGCAGTTTCCGAATTTGAAAATCATCAAACAATATTTTAGTATCAATATGCAATTCTGTTAGCTAGAGCAGGTATTTGTTGGCTAATATAGGTGTGTATAATGAATTAGGAAGGGTTGAAAAATACAGAAATCAGAGCAGATATGGATGTTCTTTCCTCACTATGAACCTGCTAAGTATTCCTTATCATCATTGGCTAGCCCATGTCTGCCTTTGACAACGCATAGCAATGAAGCTCGCTGCCATATTGTAGCTGTTAGCATATGACATTGCTTGATTTTGCGAAACCTCTCGTTAGTTGAAGACTGATGCATTATGTCAGCGGGAAGCTATTACGATGAGAAATGTGGGAAAACCACATCATCTGTTAAATATTTCATTTTCTTGATTAATTGTTTACCTAATGTTGTTTTCAGAGAAGCCATTTTGTTTAAGAGCGTTTATGATTTGTTTTATTTCTTCTTGCCTTTGGATGAGTTTTATTAGGCGAAAGGACCGATATTTCAATATATATTCGCCACTAACTAAATGTGGGCATTTAGCTATCTGTTGACATGGGTTAGTTTCCTATCGGTATAATCTTAGATATTACCCGACATTCTGGTGATGATGAGCTTCTGATCTTTTTGTACCTGCAGTGTGAACTCGATCCTATCTTGGGGTTGGTTTGGATTCGTCAGGAAAATTTCCAACTGTTTTCTACCATGAGGCCATTTGATTAAGATGCCATCAACGTAACGTTTCCATAGCGTGGGTTTTGGGGGTGCGTTTCTTGGAGCATCCTCTTTCGAAATACGTAAAGAAGTTTTCGATGACTGGTAACAGTGATGATTTCAATGGTTCTCCATCGGTTTGACGGTAGATCCGGCTATTGAACACGAAATAGATAATTATTAAATGATAATTGGGTAACATATGCCGTGATATTTCACGGCACATATTATCGAATTGACGATTATTACGCCTGATGATCTTGCCTAAGGCCTCATCGATCGGTATACTTGAGTAAAATGAGCTGATGTCTAAACTTACAAGAATATCCTTTTCGCCTAAATGGATGTTTTCAGATATTCTATGCCTTCCTAGATTTCCTCTTAACCCGAATGACTGGTATTTCCATGAATTATACCATTTGTAGAAAACCCATGCATACCAATCACATCACAAATCCTAAGACAACATCAGATCAAGTCAACTTACAAGCCAGAATATTAGCTTAATTACTCGGAAGCTCAAGAAAAAAGTAATGTTTGAAAATCAAGGAGTGTACAGCATACCTTGCGGGGACTGTCATAAATCATACAGAGAGCAGACAAATAGACGGATTTGAACTAAAATACAATCATAAGAATAGCCTTAGAACACCAATTCTCAGCAGGATACTCCATATATATCAACAACTCCAGACAATTAGCCACAGTGAACCACTGCAAACCTCGCATAATCAGAGAAACCCTAGAAATCGAAATGAGCGAACAGCTCAATAAGCGAGGCGACGCGCTCAACATCACAAAAAATTGAAAATATTTTCTAATGAATCAAGGAAATAACCCCGGCTTCAATCAACAAGTCAATCAGAACGTCATTAAAACAAAAAAGAACCAACGAAGGCGGAGCTTATGCCACGTTACAATCTGTACAGTGGCGCCAGGCTATATAAGTAGACACACTTACGTCTGCGTACCAGCTTACACAACTTTTCCATACGTTCGGCAATCATCGGCACGTACTAACGTTATTATTGTTGTTGGACGTTTTGAATGGTGGGCAGCGGAATATATTCGCGGATATACATGCAGGCTGCTGTATATCCTAAGGAGGGCTAGCACTCCTTAGTATATTCACTATAAATCGGCTCTTAACCCATTTTTTATCATTAAACTATTAATTTCACGTCACGCATGGCCCTCCGCTCGCCCCCGAGGGTGCAGCGAAACGAAACTAACCCAAACTAACCCAAAACTAACCTAAACCTGTACGACAATTGGATCTCATATCTTTTCTAACAACGATTCATTTTCTAACGACGATTCACAATTGGCAGGTAGTATTTGTATTTAAATCCCATAGGGAAGCAACAGTAAGTTATTCAATTCAATTGGCTAGTTTTTAAACCGCCACTTGAGTCTCTATAATCGCGCGGAAGCGTATGGAAAATTTGTGTAATTGCTACGTAGAGGCAAATAGTAGACAAACACAGAACAGTTCGAGCCCAGAAGTGGAGTGAGTCAGATTCTGGCGAAAATACCGTAAAGGTGAGGAAGTTCAAGACGAACCGGTTGACACCCGGAATATTACTCGTGCATGTTCTACCATGAGTGAGAAGCTACGAAGTAACATTATATTGCGCATCTTTATACATTTTGGCTCTGCCTCTACTGGAAATGGCTGAAAGCGTATGCGAAAAAATGATGATATCCGTTAGGCCACAAAATAACTATTCACGAATAGAATGTGCCATGAATTCTTATAATAATCTTGAGTTAGTTGTGATGTCTATAGTCTGAATTTTTCTTTTATAGGTATCCTGTGGGCGGCGAGGGTGGTGAAATGGCTACTTGCATATCCGCGCTCTCCCTCCAAGAAACTAAGGCCTGACTTGGAATATTTTATTGAATAATTAAAGAATCTAATTGGCAAAAGAAGTATGGTTTTATAGAAAACGCTATCCAATGTCAACCACAAGACTAGGATTTTCAACGAATTAAAGCAACGAAAATATTTGGGCAAACGCAAAATTACTTTTGGTATATTCTGGAAGCCTTTGCATCTAGTTACCGGATATAACGGTTTAACAATAGGTCTTTTTAAACTGCATGCAAATATATTTTACAGTAAAATGCAAATTACAAGTTTTTTACTATAAAGGACTAGAGCTACGTTCTGTAATTATTGTTATATTTTAAGCTGAAACTGAAACGTCTATGGGAGGTAGTTTAAATTGAAAACTTTTCGACCAAATTAGACACTTTCAAAAAGTTTATGTAATTGAAAAACGAATTAAACGTTATGATACCGAAATTCCAATAATTGTCATAGCTAATAATAATGATTTTCATTTAAAATAATTGGTGGTAGACAGAGTAATTAGGTAAAGTAATACATTAACCAAATAGTTATTAATTAGACGGTACCTGATGGAATTCAATTTTAGCATATTTAAAAAAAAAAAAAAACAGAAAACTGTTCAACTCCCACTATATATATTAACACAATAACAGTTGTTTCGACAATACTGTCTCTTCCTCAGATATTAAATTTTATATTTCCAGTTCCATGTTTGTACTGATAGTAATAAAATGCAGGTACCCAACATAAATATCTAAAGCAAGTTAGTTATTGAGAATAAACCAATTCGATTGAAATCATCACTATAAATTCAAAAATGGGGCTGGTTATTAAGTAAAATTACTATTTCTCTCTGGCTTATATTTTTCCAAGAATTCCAAACAATTTAGTTTTCTTGTATATTTTCAATATAGTTTTTACCAAATAAAAGATAACTTGATAAATGTTCAACATAATTAGAATCTCCTTTTTTGTCGATTTATTTTATGTTCTTTTACCTTTTTATAAAAAGGTCTACATGCCTGTGCTATTTTTTTTCACAAATCTCACAACTTTATTGGCAAATATCTGATTTATTTTGCTTAACTTTTGCTGAATTATTTTCTTTAATATGTTTTTTAAGAGTACTACTAGCGCAAAACGCAAGATTTGTGCCTTTTTGCTGAAAAATTAGCAATTTTATCTGTATAAATTAACGTTTGAAGTTTAGTAGTAATTGTATTTTATTTTTTTTTAATATATCAAGTCTGTTGCTTTTCTACATTTCTCATTTTTTTATAATTTAAATGACGATCATACCAACTTGGCTATAACTTTTTGTTGATATTGATATATTGATTAGTTTATAAATAATATTGTTATATGCCGCTATTTATTTATAATTATGTTCATGTAATTACCAATATAAATACCAAATGTGAAGTCACATTTGGTATTTATATTGGTAATTTAAGATATTTATTGAATTATTTAGATTTATTTCTGCCATATATTTAGTATTTTTGTAAATTATTTATATAGTTTAAAAATGATTATAGTTGTTTGACGATACACAGAATATACGTGAAAATATCATCAACATATCACTATATCAATATATAAAATGTGCTGGAAGATTTATTCTTCTAAATTATCAAAAATATTGCCGCTGTGATTGGACTCAAATGGTTTTCCATTATTAAACCATCCTTACTAAATTCATAATAATCTTAATCCAAGCATAATGATAAAGTGTCCACTATATCTTCATCTTCCTTCTGTAGCAAGTTAATATTGATTTTTCTAAGTAAGTAATTAATAATTCACTGTTATTTGCTAGCTTTATATATTTTATAGAAACAATAAATCAGCAATAGTTGAACAAAATTAATCAGGTATTTACCAATTAAATTGTGGGTTTTGTAAAAAAAGCTTATATAGGACAAACAGATAGAGCTTTTTATAAGAGGATAAAATAACATAAAAAATTAAGATTCTGATTATGCTAAATATTTATATTTAAAAATCACTTGTTTGACCTAAAATTACATTTTACATGTTGAAAATAAAATAGAAATCTAAATTGCTTCGAATTCTTATAAATAAATATTTTACTTAATGACCAGTTGCACTTCCGTATAAGTGGAAAAAGGCAAATCGACTGAAACCGATGATTTCGTTCTTCTAGAAATACCCTTTGTTGATAAAGGAAGGTTTTTGATTTAGTGCAGTCATAGTGACTCAGCTTTTAGTACCGTATTTTCCCTTCTTAGGGTTGCTTATTTAATTAATGATTTTGTACTTGCATTTTATACTATATTCTGTTGAAATCACAAATAATTGTATGTTTCGTCTTCTTCTATGGTATCAAATATTTCGTTATTGAGAGTTTCTTTATCGAATTTGTCTTTTTATTTGTCTCTTTCTACATATAATATTTTGTATTTGCTAATTCGAAATCCCATTTCAACCTATGCTATTGCCCTCTCTATCATTTTAAGTAGCCCTCTTATTTGTTTATGTATTCATGCATATATTTTGATATCGTTCACATCAAACAGGTGGTTAATTTTGTGCTCTACTTTGTTCTGATGTTTGAACTGAAATCTTTCAACTGAAAACCTTATTTTGTGTTAATTAATGTATTTAGGAGTGTATTCAGCAGAAGCAGAGTGTGCTTAGTAAGTCTCCTTCAAAAATGTTTCTCATAACTTATATGGAGTCTGTTTTTATTTTCTCTATTTATTTTTTTTATGTTCGATACACACACAAAAGGAAAAATCCTATACCACTCAACGAGCGGTGCGTGTGCGGAGAAGATGATGGACGTTGCACTTGAAGCGCTGTAGGTTGTAGATTTCGGGAAAGACGTTACTCGGAAGTCCATTCTAGAGCGAGGCTGTCCTCCAGATAAAGGAGTCCCGTAACAGCGACGTCCTAGCTGTTCGCAACTGAATCGTATGTTGATGTGCAGCTTGTGTCTTACGGGCGTTTCTCTTTGGCATAACTCTGGACGGAATCATAAGTGCTAGTACACACGTTCGAACAACTTCCGAAGTAGTATCGATAGTAAAGAGATAGGTCCGCCACTTTTCTTCGATGTTCAAGGCCATCAAGGTCTTTAGTCAACTCTGTGTCATCTACAAGACGGACTGCTCTCCTCTGTATGGAGTCTAATATCTTGAGCAAGTTTTTGGGTGCCGAGCTTTACACACATGGGAACAGTATTCCAGAGATGGTCTTATCTGAGCCTTATAGAGGAGTAAAAGCCGATGTGGTGTATACAACTTTTTTGCTCTCTAGAGTGCTCCTAGCTTTTGTGCTGCTGCCTTGAAAATTTTGGGACGTGATTACGCCAAGACAAGTTATTTTCTACGTTGATGCCCAGCAAGCTTATGGCTGAGGCCAGAGGCACTGTTTGTCCAGTCATTGATAAGTCAGGTCCTGCGGTGTTTGCTTTTTTTGAGAAGACAGCTGCTTGAGTCTTTCTGGACTTTATTTTCCTCACCCCATTTGATGTTGGCGTTCATAACCTCATTGATGGCAGCAATCTGACTTTCTCGCTTGCGTAGGGAACGGGCAGCGGTCATTGGAGTACGCGACATGAATTAGGATATAAGAGTGCTGTCGTCTGCAAAGCTGTAAATAGAATTATTGGTCCTTGATAAAAGATCGTTGATATAGAGCAAAAACAGCGTGAGACCCTTGAGGAACACGGGCATTGATTGTAAATTCCTTCCGAGAGATGTCCATCAACTACCAACCAACCAACTCGGAAGTTTCGATCTCTTAAGAAATTGTAAACCCATAGAAGCAATGCCAATATTTTAAGAGCAGTTCGTTGATCAGTTTATCCATGATTTTTCACATGATGGGATCTAAGGTAATTGGACGGTAATTATTTCGAATAGTTTTTTTACCTTTCTTCGGGATTGGTTGCACCTGAGCACATTTCCAGCTAGAAGGAAAGCATGCAGTTCTAAATGATGATGGAGAAAAGCCTGCATAGTGGAGCTGTTAGTGCTGAAGCATATTTCTTAAGCACAATTGCTGGAACGTCATCCGGTCCTGTAGCCTTGTTAGTGTCTAGGCCTTCCAGTATTCCTTTCACTTTGCATTGACGAAATACCAGACCTGGCATTGAGGAAATCACTCTCGGGATAGTTGGAGGAGTCTTTTCTTGATGATCTAAGGTAGAATTTGATGCAAATATTTCGGCAAGAACGTTCGCTTTGTCTTTGGTCGTTTCCGTTATTGAGCCATCATCTTTGGTCAGTGGTGGGATTGACGTCTTTGAGAAACCCTGATTGACAGCTTTGGCAACTGACCAAAAGGATCTTAATATGTTAGGATAGTTGAGAAGATTGTTCTTGATCCGTTCGTTATATCCCTCCTTGCTCTCGTCAATGGTCCGCATATACTGGTTTCTAGTCGTGACGTTTATTTTTCGATTTTCGGCTATCGTATCTCGGCGCTATTTGCGGTAGGTGGCTTTTTTAGCATTGACTGCTCTTGAGCAGTTATTCCCAAACCATGGTTTACTGCTTGAGAAGAGATGAAAGCTTCCATACCAATTAGGATAACTTGAGATATCTCATTAGCAGATTCAGTGGTGTTTTGATTTCTAAAGCAGACAACTTTCCAAGGAAAAGAAAGATAAAACTCGCGAAGATCACGCGAGTTTCCACATTTGTAGTGCCAAATATTTCGGGGTACCTGTGGCTCCTGCATTTTGATAGCAAGTTCACAGGTTGCGGAGATAAGTTTGTGGTCTGATGACCCTTACGGAGGTTGGACAGTTACGATGTAGAAGTCAGGATTAGTTGTTAAGAACAGATCCAAGAGGCTAGCAAATTATTTTTTCTGTTATTAATGTATGTTTATTACACAGGGCTTTATGATGACTGACAGAATATTTTATACTTAGATGTATTTTATAAATTTGTAATAATTACTTTAGTCATGAATGTGGTCCAGAGTCTAAAAATTTTTTGAAATCTTGAAAAAATATTTGTAGGTTGCTTTGTTGTTTCTCTGTTTGTTTCATTATTACAGTGCACATTACTTAAAATTTCTTACAGGATTGGTCTTTCCTCTTGCAGCCATTTTATTCTTTAAAAATTAGTGTGTTGATCTATTTTCTTGCATATTGCTAATGATATTATTTTGTATAGTACGTGCAAATACGTTATTGTCAATAATTAGTTGGACTTTCTCTGTCGTTTGGTTTTTTAGTCTTAGAATATTATCACTTGTAATAGGAATTGGGCTAATAGCTGTTTATACCAAAAGTGTTTGTTTAATCTGTTCCTGCATTTCCGGGTATATGTATTATTTATGATACGTGCCAGTTCTTGTATGATTTTTTGAATTCCGTTTGTCTTTTGTCTCTTCTTGTCTACTTTCTTCTTTAATACTCTATGATTATGTTTTATATGTTTTGACAATATTCCTTCTAGCATTCAGCGGTTTCTTCTCCACTCGGTGGCATTACTCTTTCTGCCGTTGCTGTTATTTTTTATAGAATAGTATTTATTGCGTTGAATAGGCCGTTATCAGTTCTTTTGTTGTTAGATTCTTTGTATCAGCGTACGCGTGCTGAGTATTTTCTTACTTTTTGTTTCACTATCTCCAAAGTTTCTGTAATTGTTCTTTTTTATTTTTTTTCTTTCATTATGTTTTAATATTTTTTGACTTCTTTCCATTTGTATACTGCCTTAGCCTTCCTATATCTGCTCTCAGCTTTACAATATTGCTTTTAATTATCATTTGTTCTTTCCGCGTGTGTTTGCTGTGTTTTATTTAGGGCTTTTGTGTTCCGAAGTTTTCTGTTCGTTACATGTTAATACTGCTGGGGCTGCTGCATGTATTACTATGTAAATATCTTTCAGTGTGATTTTGGTGTCTATAAATGTCATAATACATTATTTGTTAATAATGTAGGATTAATATTTTTGTATTTTGGAAGTAGGTGTCCTCCCAGATGTTTAACTTGTTCCCATTTTTTTTAGTTTTTGTTTGATCTCAAATATGTTTGTTTTGTAATCGGTTGTTTGAGACTTTCATTTGATATTGTTTCTCCACGTAATATTGTTGTACTGACGAAGGTGACAGTTTTTACTTATCTGTTGTTTATGTAAAGCATAGTTATTCGTGGTGGTTTGCATGTATTATGTTTGTTTCTTCCTTACGATTTCGTATGCCGTTAGTATATTGTTTATAATTTCTTGTATTTCGTATGCCGTTCGTATATTGTTCTTTAGTATTACACGCTTCTGGTCGCCTAGATTGGAGTATTTTAATATGAAAAGCCTGCTTAGTTCAATGCGATATCTCGTTGTTTTTTTTTTAAGCTTTATTGCAAGACAATAACAAGGCATGATAGTACGATTTATCTCATCACTCCATGCCATGCATTATCAAGTTCGGTCGTGCTATGGTGGCGTGGGTGTCCCGCAAAATATTTCGTTCAGTTCCTACGTTCATGATCGTTCATCAATATCTTTCACTTGTGGTATGAGGAGTTTAAAATGTCTCCCTTCAGGATTGCCTATCAATAGTGAGTAAATGATATGTTTTTTTAACTTATTATTGTTATATAGTAGACAAGAAGTTTAGAGCAAGCCAAATCCACAGCGGACTCAACACCCTGAAAGATTCCATTTTTGATGTTGATAATGTCGGTCTTCAGAGTAAATTCTGGATCCTTAGTGTATGTGAGGGTAATGCATTTTTTCGTTGTTCCCTATATTTATTTTCTAATTATTATTTAACTAATAAATCTTATCTGATTTCTAGCAAATGAGATAAAAATTATTCTTATGTTCATATTATTCCTTATGTTTAGTAATGCGAAACAATAGACAGCAATTAGTAGCTTAAAATATAAAGTCTGGTCTGGAATTTAAATTTTCCCATAGCTGTAATCTAAATTTTTTGAGCTTTCTTTCTTCCATAATTTTGAAAGTTAATCGACTCGATTCTATTTACTGATTGATAAAAACTAATAATCGAAATAAAAATGTCATCATTTGAAATTATGATAAGACGGGAATAAAAAGTAAGTTAAATGGTCACTTTTTATTCTATCTCGTTTTAAAATAAATTGCTATACATAGGTATTTAACTAAGAATAACACTTCTAATAATTCAAGCTTATTTCCACTATCACAGCTATAACTTCCTATTTAGAAGTTTAGCTGAAACCAATTTCTCATCGTCTTTAAGTTCTTTGTTTCCCATACTTTACGTATTTGGCCCTATCATGCAAAGTTCCTCGCAACATTTCTATTGCCATTTCTAAACTAAGTTTAGTTCTAGTCGCTTACTTAATGCATCAACATTAATTTTACTTCAGATTTGCTTTATAATTTCTGTAAATTGTGAACGCAGCAACTGAAATGCAAATTTTGGCGCTCTTTATTCAAAAACATTCAAATGAAGTTAGCAGGATAATGCCGGTAATATACATAAGTCACGGGACATAAAACAGTGCATTGCAAATGTGTTCCGCTTTGTCTCTGAGGTATTACGGAAATTTCAGAAATTACATTATAATGACAGAGATCGTGAATCTCCAGCTTTTTACAGTGTCGACAAAGTGATGTACTGAGTGGTTTAAATTGATTGTGTAGGAAAGGTTACATACATATATATTATCGTCTTTTAATAATGTTTATAAATGTCGTCATTAAAGCAAGAACAGCACTTTGTTTGTGAGGAAATTCAAAACCTCAATGTTCATACCTGCCATGAATCACGGAGATCGCAAATAGAGAAAATATCTTGGGAAGATAGACCAACAATAATAAATAAAGGATACCAAGACCATTTACATACTACTGTACGGAAATTCCGAACTGGGATATTTCTTAACTACTCACACCAGAAATATAAGACGCCAATGAACCTGAAAACAACTGTCAAGAAATCTGGGAAAAACGACACGAAGGCCATTAATACTGCTGGAACAAGTCCCTTGAACAGAATACAGGCACGACATATTTTGTTGGGACAAGCGAGGCAGGACAAATCCGATATTCATGACATGAAATGATAAAATGATCAGCAATATCATGCACATCAACAAAGCTTGAGAATATAGCAATGATGCTAAGTGGGATACCACTTAGAATTGCACAAACTTTTCACTGTAATACTTAGGGATAATATACTAACGGCATATGAAATATAGACAGTAGAGAAAGTTTACCAGTCCTGGAACATCCCATTTTGGGATCAAT
>MU182837.1:20385-40626 GCA_016904865.1 Pissodes strobi
AAAACAGTTTTATAGTAAATGTCAAAAATAAACGGGGAGATTTAGTGATCGCACTAATACATAAAAATCTTGAATTAACAGCTAGTCACTAGCTCCACAAATACAGAAATTGTTCATCAGAATAATTATAAGTTAAACAAACTGCTTGTGAACGTGAAATTCAGATTTACCAAATCTGCTTAGCAGTAGTGATCATCTTCATACAGTAATACAGCTTAGAACTTCTGACTAAAAAATAAATTATGATTTGTAATTTTATTTTTGGCTTACATTATTAATGTATAACATAATAGAATGAAACATCTTAGGACGAAAACTCACGAGAAGTTGCGATTTTATACTACGCTGTTCCCCAAATTTTTACTAAATTTCTCCAAATTTAGCATTTTTGCAATTGTTAAATCAACAAGTTTGAATTTTTGCTGACATTAAAATAGTCGTGGACGTTACGTCCACAACTATGAAGTGTATATGAATTCAAATGTCCATGTAAATAATCGCTTTGCAAGGCAGACTGACAAGAAAGTAAAGATGACCATCAAATCTCAAAACTTGTTGACAGTTGATTTGTTTTCGTTGGCATGCAATTGCTTTCTTGACGGGTCGTTTTAATTTCATTTTGAAATTGCACTATTTCCCTTTTTTTCCTGGACGATTTATTTCTGTCTCAGCAAATTAGTGGTTAAATGTGGATGATCATCACTTTCTGAAAAATGTGTGGGGGTTATTTAAGCTTGTTATACGGACGTTTTGGAGAATAGCACGACGTAGTAAAGCAGGTTGAATAAATGTCCTATATCTAAATTAACGTTTCAGTGGATCAATAAATCATTAACTAGCGAAATGATTAGGTAGAGGAAATTAAAAAAAATCAGAAAAATATATGTAAGATATCTAATTTTAAATATAAATATCGTATAGGGATTTTCTCTAGAATATCCAAAGACGTATAAAAAACTATAGAGAGAGCAGGTCATTCATAAATTACCAAATGTTTACATGTCAACATGAGAAATATTAACGTGCAGAGGGAATAAGGTAATGAGTGAAAATAGTGAAGATGGCGGCCGCAGCGCGTCAAACATTTCATTCATGGACGGCCAAGGACGCGCCCGCGTCACTTTTCTCGCGGCTGCGCACCATAGGCGTAACATTTTTTGGCTGTTTAAAGTCAGGTAGCATTGAAAAAAGACTGCTGTTAAACCGAAAATAATAAGCCATTACAGAAATGAAAATGGCAAGACGCAAAATAATAATTTATTACTATTGATATATGCACATAACTAAAAATATAAATTTTAAGTTACATTTCGGAAAAAAACACTTTTATTTAATTGATAATTGTATATAGGATTGATTATAGACTGATCACAGTCGCCGTGCTGGTATACTTGGGAATAATATTAATTATGTAAAGAAACAAAGAAAAAAACAAATTTCATTCATTACGAAGTAAAATTAATACGGTGTATCTGTATTTTTTTTTTTTGATGCAATGCTTGGGTTCTTTGTGTTACTTCATGCAGAATTATTTTCTTAAAGTATTGTCTCGACAGAGTTTTATTAAAATTCATGGCAGTGGCCAGCGATGCACGATTCTTCAATAAAAGGATTGCCAAAATAGTCATATATGCCACTTGGCAACTTTTTTGGAGTATTTATTATTAGTATATTGCACACATATTTTATATTTTTGTTATAAATAGTATTTTCTGCTGCATGACATATCTCAACAACTAAATTGGAAGCATTAGTAATGTTCCATAACATTTAACAACTAATAATTTTCACAAATAATCATCTATTAACTGTGTTTGTTCGCAGAGTACAACTATAAGTTTATCAAGGGTAGACATATAAAAAACAAATTTGGAGTTTATTTACTTACGCATGGAATATAATATTTGAGTTAAAAATAGTCTATTTTTCGACACATTAAGCACTGCCTAATCATTCTTAAATGCAGAATTCAAAGAGAATCGTCCAAAGTCCAAATAACACTTAATTAACTCCACAAACACCAATACGGCAAAAACGAGACAGCCGAGACTTTCCTTCTAGACGAGTGCTGGCTACGCGACGTTGTCGGCGTGCGCGGCAAGAGAAACTACCTCTCATTTCGTGAATAATGGGAAGTGGTGAAATAGTGACAGGGGGCCCAGTTTACCTAAAGCTTCTAGTGGAAAATAGGTATAACACTTCGTATTTTCTTATGTTTCCATTTTGATTCAAGTTTTGTATTATAAATTCTTATACGTTAGTATTATAATCTACACAGTATAATTTAAAGCGAAAAATTTATATTTTTGACATGCTATATTAATATTACTCGCCCTAAATGCCATTGCATCCAAATTTCGTTGGCTTCACTAGGATGTTCTTCTAAATCAGAGAACTCTTCACTTAGAGTTTCACTAGCCACACTTATTTCTGATCCTGATTCAGATGTGCTATTTTGGTCTTGTACCTGCTTCTCGCCCTGCCTAGTATTTCTTCCATTTCTTTTACTTTCTTTTTTAAAATCATATTAATGTGGCTTCCCGAGTTTATTTTTTGAATCTTTCTTAGGGACATCCCTTTAACTCTTAATACTCTATCAGTCGACAAACGTCCCTGCTTCTCTGAAAAGAACCAACTTAGGATTAACTGTTTTATTACTCGTGTTTTTCTATCATTAAGCGTCACCGCCAGACGCCAGACAAGACTTATATTTTTTTTTGCCCTGAGTGTTCTCTTATTTGTAGAGAATCGCAAACGCCAAACCTTGATGTGTACTGAAGAAAATCTGTGTCTTCTTTCGGCAAGTCGGATTCGACTGAGGTTTCAAGATTCATGTTTTCATTTTTATGATCTACATTACTGTGATGTAAGTCTCCTTCCTCTTCAAGTTCTGTACCATATGGATTTGATTCAGTCACGGGTAGTTCAGTTATCGGGAACACTCCTATCCATTTCCATTGCAAATTGTCTAGCACTCAATGTTGCATCTTCTTTGGCTTTTTCTATCGTGTGCTTAATAAGTTCCACCGATGAAAGCTGAGTTAAATGACAGACAGAAGAATACTTGCCCAGTCTTTTGTCTTCTTGTGGGGGAAATCTGAACTCAGCACCTAAAAAAATGGAAACTAATATAAAACTTCTAGTCGTGTATAATTTATCACAGTGGAAAATGGTCTGCTCATAGATCGTGTTTCTCTGAATATTTTTTTTCGCATGGCTAACTGCTAAACAACGAGGGAATGAAAGCTTCTGGGAGTTGTTTTTGACGAAGTTGCTCAATAACTAGGATAATTCCATGAGCATTTAACTCTATGGACCTGTAAGTATTTAGAGTAACCAATTTTGTCTGAATACTTTCGTTATTCTTTTTTAGCCAGCATCTCCAAATGCGCATAAAAAAGTTGGATACCAAATGAGATATACTTCCCTTTCTACACTGATGTCTTTTAATAAAAATTCATCGAATATATAGCGTGTTAAAATTAAATTTTGTCTAGTAGCTTTAGCATTAGGAATTTCCGTGAGTAGACTTGTAACTCGTCCAGAGCTCTAACACTGAATGTGTTTATCCCTTGAGTAGTTTTCAATTAGGTTTTGAATACTGTCTGCGGATACCTGCTTCCCTCCCATGTCCATACAATCATTTTGATTTAGTAGTTGAGTTTTTAACTTAGTTGATATGTGTATATTATAGTATCTTGAAATACAGTGGGAATTTCCAAATTAAATTATGCCTAAAAATATTGGAAATTATATTAATAGATTTAACTCTAACTAATCAAACTTTTATTTAACATACCTGATAATGGAGTTTGGATTATCTGAGATTAGTGGTAATTTTGATAAAATTTTCATACTTCAAGCACCGTGTATCACATCACTCGAAAACCCCAAATTTGTTATGCCTTGTTTCACTGCTTCTTTTACAAAAGATGATTGAGTTTTACTGAATAGATTTTGTTTGAAATCACAATTTCCTTTCAAAAGGAAAATAATTATTCGACACATTGTTTGGGAATTATTAGCCGGAAACTTAGGGATTTAATTACATTTATTTAAAATGATTAACCCAAGTGAACGAATGTTGATAGGGCTAAATATCGGAGTATCCGAAATCAGGACTAAATACCTGAGGATAACCTACATTAAACGAAACGTTTAAAATGTTATAACCTAAATTGTTAAACCATGATGATGACGTCATGGTCGAGAATTTATAGCGGCACTAATTTCAGCCAGGAATTATTACGCAAAACCTTTAAAATGATATAGTCCAAGTGAGAGAATCCTGACAGATGACATCTGAAGGTCAAATCGCTGAGAATCAGTAGACAAAAACTAATCCATGAAGATGTCCCACATTAACCGAAACCTTTAAAATATAACACAAGTGGCCTAATCCTGACAGATGACATCTGAAGGTCAAATCCCGGAGGATGATCATCAGTAAACGAAAACTGGCATAAAGATATCCTACATTATCCGAAACCATTAAAATGATATAGCTCAAGTGGCTTATTCCTTGACGGCGACGTCATGACCAGGAATGTATGGTGCTGGGTGCCACGCCCTTAAATATGCCATAGCAAACTTCGGTGAAAATATTTACATTCGCGCATCGCACTATGCACGGGTTAGTTGGCTCAGGTAAATGATCTGTATGCCTACTAGATGAAGGTGGTCGTAGGCGATCGATATGTTGCACACAGGACAAGAATCATAAAAGAAATCACTTTTTCCTATATCATTTTTTGAAATTTTAAGGAATAATGCCGTTTTTTAAATTGTTATATGCCCTACGTAAGTCTAAGTTTATAAAATTATTGATTAATATAACTATAAAGTTGAACATCTAGTATAAAAACGGTCCTTGCGCCTTGCCAAGCTTTTATATATAATTAATATCTTACAACTGCTGCTGCTCGATTGTATTTAAGCCCAAATACAGCATTTAAGCGAATATTTCCAAGTTCATCAATGGGTTAGTGGTAATTATTGTTGAACTATGAATGTTGAGGTCATAGGTTCGATTCTTGAGTGGCTCTACAAACTTTTATTAATTTAAAAATATATATTAATAGTAATATTAGGATAGCCGCTTTGATGATGTCTGAGATTACAAGTGCTAGGAGGGATACTAAATATTGGGTTAGTTCACTGATGCCCCACCTTAAACATAATATAGCTCAAGTCGCTGATGATTGACGACTTCATCGGGGTCGTGAACTTATGGAGGAATTGCAGGGGACATGCGCGTGGTGCCATGCCCTTAAATATGCCATAGCTCTAGTCGGTGAAGTTTGCCAAAATCTGGATATCCCCAGCTAGGCCCGCTCGGCCTGGAACAACAAATATTACATCGGACCTTAAATTTTCTTATGGAGATTTACATGTAAAAATGGGTGAAATACCGCTCAATTCCTCTATGCGTCTCTACTATAATAATGCAATATAGTTTCTTCTACACGTCAATAAAAATGTACACATTGCTATAGATACTTAAACACTAGAGCAGGCCAACAAATTAAGTATAAAAAATGTGAGGCATTAGGTCACACTAATACTATCAAAGACCAAAACATACGCACATGTCATACAGTCACACAAATACAGTATGGATACATTATTAAATACTAGTACAAAAGCATAAAATGTAATGTCACTAACATTGGTAAAATTCAAACAAAAGAACATTATAAACGCAATCACTTTATTTACTACACAAACAGATAAATGGATAAGAATTAAACAAAAGTGTACAATAAAGTATCGCTTTTCACCTTCACCTGCCAATAAAGCTTATTTAAACTGTCTCTGAGGTAATCATCAAAACAATAAAATGCTTTGCATATCAAAAATGTTCTTATTTTCTTCTAGAAATATGATTAGGCAAAATATTCTAAAATTAAACATAGAAGTAATTGGTGCCAGTTTTTGTTCTAGAGAGTCTGGAACCAGTTTGGCTGGTTTCTGGTCGGGTAGTAGTGAGTGAATATCACATGAGCAACAGAAAGATTGAGGTTTTGCTTAATGGAAGTCAGGCACTGGCGCACTGGTAGATGTAGACACTGAGCATGGTAAGGAGTTTTAGACCATTGAAAGGCCTGCTGATAATAATCACGCCATCCCAGTTCCGCCATCACCCTTCCACACCTACGGTGAAGCTTAGAAAATCTCTCAGATTGCGCTGAGTGACTCCAGTTAAGAATGTCATAAGACATACTGGAACAAAAATACCCATGATACGCCTCTACAAGTGTCCCCTGCGATACACTTCTGGACAGGTTTCTGATCAGAAATATTATCCTAGATAGTTTCCACTCGGTTCTTCAACATGCTCACACCAAGTCAGTCCCGGACCAAGAACAACACGCAAAAATTTCACTAGTCCATCAAGATGCAGGTCGGGAGGATGTGCGCCTCTGAGAGCAAAATTTTGAGTCTTGGTATTATTAAGATTCAGTCTATTTGCTAAAGCTAATGCAACGTTCACTGATTTTCAAAAAGAAGCCACCGCCGCGCCGGCGCCGTCCGTTTAGAAAAAGTTGGTTTCTTGTGATATGTCATTGAACAGGAAATTTCAAGCGCTATGCGACTATGTAAAATATATACAGAGTGTCATTACATATTCTTAACCTTGATCTATTTTCAGAAAAACCAGAAATTATATGTACGTACTTGTTTTTACCTAGAAAATACGAGTCTCAATAAGTCACATTTTCAGCCTAAATTTCTAACAAAAAGTAATGGCACTTTGTAAAACGATTTCGTTGTCACCCGGTATAGTATACATAAGAATAACCCGGTATAGTATACATAAGAATAATATAATATAATAAGAATTCTAATTATAGCTGTATTTTCCATGCTGTTCGTAATGATTTTTTTTTATCATCTGAAGATAGAAAGAACTGGAGATAACTGATGTTGGCATGACGTTTTTACATAAATTATTACCAGACTAAATAGCTGTTTCATGTACTGCTATATTTATTAATTAGTTGCAAAATTATAATTATTTTATGATCTACTTTCTACATCATACATCATTTTCAACTGGAAGAATATAAGTGCCTTCTACTAGGAGAGGGGGCAATATTAAAATAGCGTTTTTCCGTAATTTTGTTCTGGAGGTAAAACTATTTTACTCATATTATGTTTTCTTACTGATACCTCGTTTGGACGAGTATGCACAATTATTACTATAATCCTGACATATTTTATTTTCGCATCATAATTATTAAAGGTTGTTGGCATATTTTCCAAGTTCAAGTCAGTATATGTGTATATATGAGTACTTTTTATGGCACTGGTTATAATACAATAGTTTGCACCTCTCTTGTTTTTTATTTTTCACAGTTGTATGGAATTTACAATTTGTGGCACATGCAAAAACTCAAATCTAACATTTAATTCAACAGTTATTTTAACATGCGATATTGAATGTATATTTCAACTATTTTAATATTTGTGGGGTATTTTTGAAGTAAAAACTTCTTTAGGCGCGCTCTGCCCTTTTTTTTTGTGTGGGTTGAATGAGACCGAGCCGTCACGTAACGCGGTCACGTAACGTAACGTAACGCTGCATGTTCCCGTATAAGTAGAGGGCTGAAATTTTCAGGGGATGCAGCCGGGGTAAAAAGAAGATCCTGGACGAAAACTGAGCCCCGTTTTTTATTAATAATTTGCTACTCTTTCAGATGTGTTTTTCGTTTTGCCATTTACTTACTTTTTTTATTCTAATTGAGTATTTTTGTTTTAGTTTACTTTTTTTTTAAATAAGCTACGTAGAGTGAATAATAAGAATCGAGAACTATAATTTTGCATAAATTAAAATCTAACCCAAACCAACCGCAAATTATGTACTTTAACGTTATTTTACTTCAGCAATGGTCTAAATTAAATAGAAATTCTTGTATAGGCTTTGTTTGTCCCTTCAAGCGGAAAATGATAAAACTTACATAAACTAGAAACTGTATTACAGTTTATATACAATTTTATGAATTCGTATATGTACACATTTATTGCACAATGCCAAAACTTAATTTAATCAAATATTACTAAAAATTTCCAGATCTAAGGAAATCTCTCGAGATAGTCTCTTCAGATTAAAGTAATTTATTCATAAAGTTGCAAGATGATAATTAAGTTTGTCAAGTAGTTTCGGAATAATGAGAAGGGCTAAGTACTTAATTGAGAAGATAAACTGCTCGGAGTTCCAGAACAGTTCAAAGACACTTAAACACTGCGGTTTGTTTGTAGTGGTCGGAAAACGGATATCTCTGACCTGACATGTAAATGTTAGTCCAGGTCACATCGGCTGCTAGACGTACTTAAATTGCCCTTTGTTGGAAGATTTTACTTCGTCTTTCTAGATGGGTTCTTTTGTATGCATAATGCAGTTTAGACTGCAATATGCAAACAGCCATACAAATGCCGGAAATATTGTGAATTGTTGTTATAATTACTGCATACATCCAGTGATGAGTCACAACCATTCTTTTTGTGTTGAAAAATAATAAAACTTGTCATACGTATGGATTTGATATAAAAATATTTCATTAATTTTCTCGAAAATAGTTCGATTGTGTCTAGTCAAAACATTTTCATACTAGATAATCTCAAAATGTAAACATACTGTAACACGATTAGTTAATTGCTTAACAACAACTGGCCCATATATGGGCCTGGTTCACACAGCTCTATTAATATTTATAGGTGTAGGTCGTAGAGTTGGCAATTGGGCGATGGCGTCACTAAATTTTCTATTATGAATATATCAAGCATTGAAATTAGAGTAGTAAAATTTAGAAAAATACCCTACTTAAGAATGTTAGGAATCCTGAAATTAAATTGTATAAGCTCAACTTCACTTTGATTCAGCATACCAAAATAAATATCAAAGATCCTGCTAAAGCTATTTATTAAGATATTAAAATATATTCTAGACATTACGTGCACAATAGACCATTTAGTAGGTTTCAAACCTGATTGAGATTATAGTATCGCACTTAAAATTATTATAAGATTCTAATAAGTCTCACCCCTTAATCTTAAATTCTAAATCAATAATATTGCCTAACTAAAATTTGAATTTATAAACTTCTGAGTGCGTAGCATTTAAATGAGTATACATAATAAAAACAGTGAACCAGATAATTACAAATAATAGCATGACATTTGCTAACTAGATACGATAATGAAGAAAGTAAGTATTAACAAATCAAAAAACGGTAAGAAACGGTAATAAGTACGATACAAGATAATAAAGTCATTTAATGGTAAGTTCGATACAAATAAGGTAAGTACTTATATGATCTACAGTAAGATCGTAGCATTTAGGTAAATATACGTAATACAAAAAAGCAAATCAGATAATTACAGTGATATTAGCAATCAAGATAATCTCAGATACGACAGTGAAGAAAGTCTGTACCTATTAGTTAATCAAATAACGATAAGAAACGGTAATAGAGACAATAAAAAATAGTAATCAATGAAAAGTCATTTAACGGTTAGTTCAATAAAATAAGATATGTAATTATGGGGCCGACTTGTATGTCCTTTTCACCTGGTCCCATGGAATTGGAATTACCAGCAGTGGTTGGTTGCTATTTCCTAACCTACACGGCTAGTTGACTGGCTCCAATTAAGGCATTTTACTGCTTCCTCTGAAGCTGCACGTCACATCATGCGGTCAGCATCACTTCGAAAAAGATGTCTCAAACAAATAGAAATGAAACTTAAAATATTCTCTAGGCCAACCGGTTGGAGGATGGAGGTTCAGACCTGAGGAAGTACCCTAGTTAAATTATAAATAATTTCTACTATTTAATATAGAACCACAAGGATGTAACATATATTTTAAAAGGGTAAGCTCACGTTACATAAAGTACATTTATGGAAGGATATTGCCGATAATACGATAAAATATTGATGGTTGTTTACTTTCCAATTTATCTCACGATAAATTTATATGAAAAATGGACCTGATGGTCAAAAATTACAACGCTAATATCGCCACTTTAAAAGCTGTATTTTTCTCTTCTTACGCGCGGAAAGAAAATACCTCGTCAATTGCCAAAATATATCTTAGACATCCGTCAAGATGTACGGTTACGAGCGAGACTGTATTCGTGGATACCGGTTGAGTGCTTTCTAATATTCCAAAATATGAATTAGGAAATTTTTTTAATTTTAGGATATAAAGTCTAAGTTCAAAATAGATATGTTAGGTTCTAATGTAAGGTAAAGAGAATATCAACCACATAAATCTACCAGTGAAAGGGAAGAAACTGTATTTCTGAGTTTGGTAGCATTAACAATGCTACAATACTTATATGATGGCAGTAGATATAAACATATTTACATAAGCGTGTATCACATTCTCTACATAAGTGTATATAAAAATTCGTGACTACTTACATTGAGTTTTGTCTACTTATTTTACCCAACGATCATTAAATATTATTGATCAAGAAATTTAACTAAAGCCGAACACTCCTCTTAAACAAGCAAATGTCAAATAAAAACAAAATATATAACATAGCCTGCCATAGATGTAAGAAGTATCAAGACGAATGCAAATAAACTTTATCTTCAGTTCCTACATGCATCTAAAAGAAAATGATATATTTCCGACCATCGATTAAGTGATTTATGTTGAATTGTTTGATACATTCATAAAATATTCAGAGTCCCTTAAAGAAATGTTATTATATAGCTTTGAACAAGTTTTCTTTATTCAGCTTGGAGAAGAAACCTGTACCGTTAGCGCTTGTCAAAATATATTTCTGCTCTATTTTACACAAGCTTAAATAGCCAATGCCATTCCTTAACTTTGAAAATAATATTTTTTTTGTCATGGTATAAAATAACTTTTTTCTTCAAACGTCAGTAAATCCGTCATTACTCGACTGTGTAGGCGGCCGTGAAGTTTCGTTTTTCCTCCGCCGGAGCTTTACTTTTCACTTTTCCGCCGGCGGAGGTAAAAGTGTTGTCATAGCAACATAGATACAAACAAACAACAAAATAAGCGCCAACAACTCGAGATTTATTAAACTAAAATTTGTATTTATCACTCAATTTGTGCACTACATTTCTAAAAATCACTAATTTAGGAACAAATTGGTTATTATTTAATCGAACTTACCCAATAACTGCTTATCAATACGGAATTAAAACGCAATCGGAGACGCAATTTTAAAAAAATAATTATTGTTGACAGTGTCCACTGACAACTTTATGTTACATTACTACAGCAACAACCTGTGCCTATTCACCGACACCGGTCTAAGCCCCCTTGCGAACCCACTTATCTTTAATAATAATTATTATTATTACTATTAAAAAGAGATGTTTTTGCATTAATTTGTCGACATTTGAAGAAAAAACAGCATATTTTATTTGGAGGAAAAGTTACTTTTCATGGCTTGCTCTCTATTACCAGCCTCACTCCGTTCGGCTGTTAAACACGAGCGCGCCATGAAAAGTATCACTTTTCCTCCATATAAAATAATATACTATTACCAGGTACATGACTATTGATTTAGTTTAAATATTTTCCATGCTTGGTTTTACACTAGTATCACAATATTTTTTATTAATAGTAATATTATTCGATAATGCATATACATTTATCAACCACTTATTCATATTACTTATTTTGTATGGAGGCACGATAAGAAGCAGGTGAGAAAAGTTAGAATGGCTTGATCCAACGAAATATTAAGTTCTAAGCATTAAGGTGAAGAATTTTTCTGATCGAGTATTATGTACTCAGAATGACCGCTCTCTAGTTACCTGGAATGAATTTCCAGGCAATCCGACACTGACGCGATATTTTTCAAGACTCTTAGAAATAAAAGCAATTGGTCGACACAACAACTAGCATCAACTTCATTACAATCTTTTTATCACATTTGTAATATCTCTATATTTTTCCTTCCCCTAATGGATCTTGTACAGCACCTTATTACTGGGTGTGGCAACAGCTGATACATAAACTCAACACTCTTTTCCAGCAATACAATATCCAGTCAGTTATTGGTAGAGCCAAAAAGTAATAATTTAATAATAAACTATAAAACTATAAAGTTCATTTTGAGACCAATTTCAAGTGGTGAACGTTCTCCCCAGATTTTTTTTCTCTATTTTGACCTTTATTAGCAGACGTTTCACAATTAATCCTGACTTGCAAACTTCTCAGTATATCTGAAGAAAATTGTCGCGTCGTGTATTATAGTTTGTAAAAGCCCACTTTTTGACAGTGAAACACCTTATTGCACTCCATAATTGCCAAATATAGCGAAAGTTATACTCCGAAGTTTGTACTAACGCTGACTTGCACTTGTAGTTGATTGAAATTACACTTTTGTTGGTCACTGTTTAACAAATATAGTTTTTCTTGAGTTGTGTTTCATTTAAGGTTAGTTTTTATTTTAGATACACTCGAGAATTGACACTGCAGTTGAACTACTTGACAGATATTACTTTGAAAATTATCTTACCAAAACTTTGACAAATCTGTCAAAGATTCGACGTTTACTGCTGTGGATATGCAACCCTCGAGATTCACGACCATGTAGTCTGCAAAACTCAAGTTTGGGTAAGGAAAAAGGGATAGATTAGGACCCAAGCGTGCATGTACACTGCCGGGAACTGGTTTTTAGGTCAGACGCAAAGTCCGCCTAACTGATGGTTCACTAGTGTTTTTATATGATAAAATGTGCTGATCGTTGCACGTTTAAGGTTCATAATAGCTCGCGTTGTTTATAATTTGTCTTTAATGTTTCCATAATATTTTGCAAGTTCAAGATTAAACTTAGGCAAAGTGATATTTATTTAGTAGTTAATGCATTTTAGCAGTTTACAATATTGCGACGACCAGTAATCCGTGACGCAACGTCTTGGTTAGCGTTCAGGTTATGTACCTCAGATTAGGGATCGATCTACGTCAGATGATGAGGGCTTTGCTCTACATGAACATGTATTTCGCCCATTCGGTGGAAATACATTTAACTTGAAAAAACGTGTTTTCAACTATAGATACTGTCGAGCGTTGAGATATATAGAGCGCAAATTCGGGATATTGAGTAATTAATACATGGCGCATCCGTCATAGACCGCTCAATGTCGATGTTGATTTTTTAAGTGAACTTGCCAAAGCTCGAGATCGAGATGGAGGATATTTTGAGGCTGCATTAACAATAAATGGTATTCACGACTTTGCACCTCAAGAATCAGTTCAAGGAGGAAAGGCAGTTAAAATTGTAAGAAATGCTATTGTGGACTACTTTTTGGCCGAACATGGTTCAGTTTCTTGGCAAATGAATACAATTTTAACATTAAGTATTAAACATTAACTTTAGTCTTGTACGAAATATATCTAGAATGATATGTATCCTAAAATATAAGTATTTCTGGCTTTTTTTGCGGTTATTAACCATAAATTGTTTAAGTGTGACTGATATTAAAACAATAGGAAAATTTGCATTTCTGTTGCCACCTTTACCGCTAAACGGAATTTTTAGAATCCTATTCTCTAATCTCTATAAACTCACCAAATTCAGTTTTTTCAATTCACTTAATTGCTCGAGGTCTTCCCTCAACATGCAGTACACATCCTTGGTCTTCTCTCAACACGCAGTATACATCCTTCTAACCTTCGTTTATTTTATTGCGATCTATATATTCGCTACTAGATTTGTCCCAAAGACATGTGGGAGTCTCTACTGCCGAATTTAAAATTTCGGTATCCATATTATCGCTGCTCATTTTAACCAAAGTGAGGTGACATATTCAATAAACAATTTACGACTAAACCTGACGAAGAAAGCGGATAGTGTGAAAGCCTGCGTATGTTCCTGTGTCCTACCACCAATGGTTCCGGTCGTCAAGGAACCTGAAATCCAGTCGACTAGTCCGGCTACAATCAGCTGTAGGACCTGAACCAGATAATAAAAAACCTTCATTTAAGCCAATGTTTCACTACCAGGTTTTTATTCGGAGCGGCATATGACAAACAAAAACCTAATAGTGTGAAACGGGATTCATCCCCTACTAACAGTCCTTTTACACTATCAGGTTTTGCTTGTCAGGTGTCGATCCGTATAGAAATATGACGAGTAGTAAAGCATTGGTTTAAATGAAAGACTTCACATTATCCGATTCAGGTCGGGTACTTGTTAGCAACCGAACTAGTCCACTGGATGAAGTGGTGGGGAAACATCCGAATATGTCTCTGAGTCGCCTTATAATCAATTATCCTTAATCATACCTATACAAATATCACGAAAGCCTTAAGAATGAAATATTTGTAAATGTACAATTAGTGAATGTGTCTGCTAAATATCATGCAACTTTACGGTCTGATTTCCTCTAAGTTTTAGAACGGCCTAATTTTCGATAATGTCGAATATATTTTACTCCAGAATATCGATCTTGATCAAAGGGTCACTTTTCGGTTAATTTTCTGCCAAAAGTAAAATATTTTTAATTACTAATATTCACACAAAAGCTGTATTCACGTAAGTTCGAGCTTTATCTGGTGTATTGGCAAAGCGATAGTTCGATGAGAATAAATCTCAGGCTAGATTAATGGTGCGGTTCACGGTTAATGGAAAACTCGTGTTTTACGCCGATAGGATACGATCTTGGGTTGGATATTATAGCAAAGCTGCTTGTTTGAGCACAAACTAAAGGTTGATAGTTTTGCGAATGGGTGATAAATGAGAAATCCTCCGTTTAGATTTTTGTTCTACTGTATTTATATATTAT
Organism: Pissodes strobi; assembly: GCA_016904865.1. Classification (NCBI taxonomy): domain Eukaryota; kingdom Metazoa; phylum Arthropoda; class Insecta; order Coleoptera; family Curculionidae; genus Pissodes; species Pissodes strobi. The sequence goes on from MU182837.1 coordinate 35,164, forward strand.
GCCATCTTGCGTCGTAAACTTGTTGTGAAATAATTCAATTACTTCAAGTACTTCAGTTACTGTGAAATACTCTACATTCACTTGAAAATATTATTAACATAAAACCCGACAAACATCCAAATTAGATAACCTTTATTATTAGCTAACTTTTAGTGGATTCACTATTTATTTACTCATGTGGTATCACTTGATTTCTGGCTTATGATCAAACTACAGTGTTAGTGAAACATGTTAAGATGTTGTTACAAATTGTGGGAATACAAGTATGTTTGTCAGTTACCAAGCCTTTAATGCATAGAAACGCATTACCAAATTAGTTTTACTTAAAACCCTAAATTCTAGTTCCCTCATAATCACACTAATGATATTTCTAATATACAAGGGAGTAAAACTCTTAGCAACGCATCTGTTTTTTTTTTGTTATAATATGACCCTATAATTATCCTTTCGCATACCTACAAATTAATTAATAAAAATAGACAGACTCCCATTCAATAAAAATGGAATAGTATAAAATTTTAATGCCCTGTGTGGTATGGTGAATATTGTTTCACAGCTGTTGGCCCGTGAGTTCGATCTATGTACGGTATAATTAAAATTATATTTATAATTGCCGCTACCAATTAAAATATCTGCAACAAACAACAAAAGTTTAGAAATTTTGAGTTGACTGGTGATAGCGATGTGTCCGTCGCGACGTAGGTGTAAGTTTACGATTAAGTGATATAGAAACACCTCAATAAATGCTAAAATTCTGTGGGCTATGGTGTTCTGTAAAACTATTATTTTCCAGATTGCTCCTCCTTAGATACGCACCTAATATTTTCAAGTGACACTTCTTTAGGCATCCTGTACCTGGAGAGTAAGCTGGTGAACGTGTTACGCAAACCCGAACGCAAACGCTACAAAAAGTGTCATATGGCGAGCCGAACTTTGCATGAAATAAAAATATTGTTCTGTTTTATGCGGATGAAATTTCACCCTCTCGAATACACTAGACATTTATTATTCATTGCTTGATGGTAAAAAAATGTTACGAAATTCGGAAATATTACAACCGGTGTTGGGTGTAACACAGAAAATATTCAAGAGCAATTAAGTTAATTAAAGTTAAGAACATAAATATAAGTGAAGACACAACAACAGAAGCGTAGACGAAAGAAATAAGAAGACAAAAAATTACATAGAAAAGATGAAATTGGTATCAAAATCCTTAATCGTTGAATCTGTCACGTTATGATTAAAAAAACATGCAGTAGACAAATGCAACATGGTAGTAGACAAAGCGTGTTACTTGGAGTCATTTTAAACTGCTAACTAAAATATTAACAAAGGAAGAACAAATGAAATATATATTTAGAGAACACTTTCATCAATAAAATCTTCAAGAATTTACTAAGTAATGCGCGCATAGACAAACATATAAGGTCAAACATTTAATGATTATTCTAGTCTTCTAAAACCACTCGTTTTAATTCGTAATTCAATAGTGGGCGCCTGCTAAATATGTAAGCGAGAATTAAATAGCAAGATAAATAATGAATACCCATAAAACGATAAATTGAGGTATTGCTAAGCAATATCGGCCGGTAAAGCCCATTTCCGCAGTAAGTGTTGGTTTAATAATGTTTTAAATTGCAAATTATAAAGTTAAGCTCCAGGGCGTGAATAAACCATTATATTCTAGATTGGATTTATAGAGATATAGTATGGAATATATAAGCAGTTATTATTGGCGTTCTTATGAATAATAGCGTTAAATCAGAAAGTCTAAGTAATTTATATCTGTGCGAAAGCTTTCTGGCAATATTTTTGTTAATGTCGTCCGCACACTTTCGTTTCAGCCTCTATATCTTGTCAAGAATGACTTGAGTCATGTGCCTATTTAGTTTGTTTGGTAAGCCCATGGTGATGGTTTAAGGCAGATGATATAATATCGGCCAGATGTCAATGTATTATGTTATATTTTATTTATTTATTCACGAAACGTAACACCTCGGGCGGCATATCTGCTGCTGCCAATTAGGTTTGATATCCTCTATTTCCTCGCGAAAGGAACTAGATGTCCGAGATCCTGTGATGCAGGAAATTACGTGATACTGTACGATAAATACCCACTACACATCAGTTTTTGAAGTGAAATTTCTTTACTGATGGGGCGACAATTTTCGAGCGTTACGAAGACGAAGATCGCGTTAGGAGAGATCGACGAGTGCGTCAGCGGCGACAGGAGGGGGAATACGCAAACGCTTGATTGCGAGATGACCGGCAGGAGGGGAAATGTATGCGTGGCGTTGCCTATATAGCATCTACGTATGTGTTAGTTGGAACGACTGGAAGGCATATTTACGTATCCTACCTAAACGGTATAGTAGTAATCAATCAATAATCATTTATTTATCACATTTAACAATAGTATTATGTTCTATTTCATAGTTCATTCTGTATTTCTTATATTTACAGTTCGTGCTTTTGGCCCTGGCTCTTGCCTGGAGCATCTCAAAGCCGCACAGCCTGCAAATAATAATCCCTTCGTACGGAAGGGGGGTCGGTGGAAGCGACCCTCAAACTATGGTTCGTAACCAGCCTGTTTTACTAACAATACTTGGGATTCAATCCCTTCAATGGCGTTTTAGTGTCTCTCGATTATGCATCGTGTGTTACTGAACACTGGGATTTCTGTGGGCGAGATTTGTGGGTAGAAAACGTGGAGAAAAATACGCAAAAACTCCACTTCACGGTTCTTTGGTTTATCTAGACGTATATACAACACAAATACACTTAAAAACATGTAGTGGACGGTACAATTGTATCATGTACTGTCCTTGTGAGGGAGGGGTAGCAATGGAATAAAGGTAGGGCAAGGCATCGCAAGCCATAATTCCACGCAGGGAGTCAAGGAGCACAGGTCTCTGTCGCGTCCTTCGAATGACTATGAACCTGAGACCCCGTAAGAGACGGATCTTTCCCGGCTTTGTGGAACAGTACTATGCTCGCTTTCTTCCAGGAAGACGGGAAGTACTGCAAGCGAATTATGGCATTGACGATATGTATAAATTGTATAATGGTTTTTCTGGGAAGGTTTTTCAGGAGCAGGTAAGGTATATTATCAAGTCCCGGGGCCTTATTCTTCGGTAGGTGGCTTAAGACCTTGCTGATCTCATTGGGGGTGACCAGAAGCTTCTGGAGTACCGGTGGGGGGATCGGGTAAGCGCGACCACTGAACAGATGGACTCGCTGCGTGATTTCCCTGTGCAATGGCGTAGAGTCCGGCGCATATCTGTGGATCTCCTCAAGCGAGTCCGCAAATGCCTCCGTCTTCCCCTGGTCATCCAGAATATCTCGTCCTCGGTGCTTCAGCGCCGGGTATTGAGGGGGGGGGGTATTGCGGACTCGTCTGGCGAGCTTCCACAGTGAGCCGTCACTCGTGCCTAGGTCATTCACATAGCTCATCCACTTCGCACTTTTGTGCTCTCTTAGAGCCATTTAATCTGGTCATTGATCACGCTCACTCGCCGCCCCTCGTTCTCATTCCTGCTCCTTTGCCACTTACGTCTCAAACGGTTCCGGAAATTGATAAGATTAAGGATCTCATCAGGAAGAGTTTCCACGAATGGCCTCTTCCTGACTACCGGACATATTGCGTCACGTACGCGCTGTATGTTGGATGTTAGGGTGTTAACTTCAGTCTCAAGCTCCTGGATCGTGTCGATTTGGCCAGGGATGACCGTGACCTCGTTCAACCTCTCCCGGTACATCCTCCAGTCAGAATTCTTGTACGAGACAAATATCTCGTAGGCTGCCGGCCGCCTGTCGAGCCTTAATGCCGGCAGGCTAATTCCGACTGGAAGATGGTCCTAGTCTATTCATTCCCCGGGAAATCGCTATGTCCAGGTATGAGGGTCTGAAATTTCCACCATAAGAATAATATGTCGAGGCGTTTGGGCGATGATATCGGATGTCCAGATTATTTTCTATTATACCGTGTAACACACGGCCTTTGGCTGTTGTCCTGTTATCGCCAAATGCAGTGTGGTGTATATAGTAGTAATGCGGTGCTGTAGTTGATGTTCTGAAGGCCAGGGCTGTTGCACTTTTTACCGCGTATAAGAACTACACTGTCCTTTCAACAGATCTGCTGGTGCAGTGGTCAGACACTGTGCTTGTGATACGGGCGGCCTGCGTTCGATTCCCGTCGGTGGCAAAACATGTCTTTTTTTAAGATTGATTCATGTTTTCATTAAATTCAATAACAAATTCCTTGTCAAATATATTTTAAATAACATTATTCCCAATTATTATCTCTTGTTAAAGAAAATACTAATAATCCTAATAATATAACTGTATCTATAGCTGCTAAGGAAGAAGTTTCACTTCTGTCACGCTTGGATTTCACGCAATATTTTTTTTCTTTTGTTCATTGTGTTGTTAATGTTAACTGACATGCGGTGATCTTTGGACCCATAATTGCTGCCTTTGTTAATGAGTCTTGATCTGCTTGATCGACGACGATACTGATGTCAGTCATTTCTTGCTTAACCAACCAACCTGGATGTTCATCAGTTCTGCAGATGCATCTTGACTATACTGAAGGTCTATCTAGTTCATGATGAAGGAGGCCATACATCGATCTGGCAATGCGGCCTCTCTGAGCATTTTATTTATTTCTAAAATAAAGTTTTAGGGATGTTGGTTATTACTCGGGGCATGAAATATATTTTCAAGAAGCGGCGGCATGAGTTTCCCACCTCCTATAGCTTTATGGTAAGGTCCTCTCTACTAGAGAGCACCTCCACTGGCGTTTCCCTCTAGTACAGAGCTGCGCCACAAAATATTGGATTTGTGTATATTTTCTCAGCATCTTAGAAAGTTTTTCTTCTAAGAGTAGGCCATGATGTTTCCTTTTTAAGGGGTCTTTTATACCGAGGTGTCCTGGATTTCTTTTGGAATAGTGGTTAACATTATGAACTGCTTTGTAAAATCTGCTTATAAACCTTGTCTTTGGCCGTGTTTTCCTACAGTCGAAACCTTTGTTAATATTTTCCGCCTCATATTGCAATTGGCATATCCGTTCCGAAATCACCTGGTACAGCTCTTGACCGGCAATTCTCAGTTTAGTAAATCGAGGTATTTCTCGGCAGGGGCTCCACTATGTTTCCTGTAGCTGGCCATTCAGATTAGGGTTATCGAAAATTGCTTTAGCTCTCCTTGCCTGTTTGTGCTGCTTGTTAGAAGCTTCCTTGTGCATTTTCCTAGGTCCAACCCTTAAAAATTCGAGCCCCTAAAAATACAAATACTATTATTTATTTATTCAAATTGTATACATTATATGTGTACGAATATTGAATATAAGTCAATCTTAAATAGTTTATTACAACCAAAAAGTTTTACATTGGAGAAATCAATATCGGCATATTTTGCGGCGACGGTAACTATGATCATCTGTGTAATAGCTATATTCCT
>MU182837.1:41026-53662 GCA_016904865.1 Pissodes strobi
TCACTCTTAAATAATATAAAATCCCCATATGATCAAAACTAAAGTTACATTACAAAAAAAATTCAGATATGATAAAAGGAAATAGGTAAAATATCTCATGGAATTCAATGCAAATGGTGGTCAATGTAAAAAAAAGTTAACACAGATAAGGCAATTAAATCAGTAAATTAGACAAATAAAACTTTAGCAATAATTACCTCTCTCGAGTTGGAGGGTTGCTGGAGGATCAACGGCCTCGGTTTTGTAAAATGAGCTCGGAAAGTCTCTAGAAATAATAGAAAATAACCTTTAGCGTTATGGCGATCATGTGGTTCTCAGGTAATAAAAACAAATAACTCCAGAAAAATCTTCCTAGTGCAGTACGAATATCCCAATCACTTGTTAGTGTCAAGCATTAATTAGATACTTACTCACAGATCCCCTAGAAGGGCAGTATTAATACAATACAAAAATTTGAGTCCACTATGACTGCACTAATAGCCAAAATGCTTCCTCTATTACCGAGGGGTATTTCTAGAAGAACCCTGCATCCGTTTCAGTCAATTTGCCTTTCCACTTCCACGAGATTAGAGAAAAAAGCGTCGAATCAGAAAAAGTGGTAGAGCCGAGGAATGCTTAACAATTCGATACGAGGGATAATTCTAAGATAATAACCGGCTTAGTTCTCATTTATTATTGTTGCAAAACGACGGCGGAGGCCACAATTAATGAGCTAAAATTAAATTTTTCAATAAATACTAAGAAATATTCCTAATCGAAATAATAAACCTTTAAAATTCCAAATCGACAGCAACAATTATGGGAAAATAGCCCATTACTACTATTCAGAGCTACCAACCGAATATTACCAAAGTTGCAATATGCCGCGTGAAAAGATAAATATCAGGATCTGAAAGCAAATCAGTGGTCCCAAAAAGTTATCTGCCTGAGATTAGAAGTGAAGCAAATCAGTGCCCCCAAAAAGTTTTTGAGATTAAAAGTGGAATATTCAAACCGAAAGTAGAATATGAATTTGAGGCTTAACAGTAGGTTTTATTAACCTAATTCTTAAAAATACAGAACGGCCAGCAAACATAATTAATGTAGGTAATATAAATAAGCAAAGTTAGACTAATAACATGATATCTTATTTTAGTTGTTTGATCAAACCTAAGCGAGCTACAGATTTTGAACTAAAATAAATATAGTCACAAAGTGCCTGAGGACAACATAAGAGAAAGGGATGATCAATATAGCTACTTAAGGCCACAACAGTGTTATAAAACTAGTACATATTATATATCATTAACCTATATGTAGAATAAAATAAATTTACATTAATAAATGCTACAACATTAAGCTTATTGACAACAAATCGAATAAATGAATTTTAAATTAATTAACCGAAGAGGTTAATACTCAATAATTCTTACCGCAAAATATAGCATCTTTTGTTGCTAAATGCAGCATATAAAATGAACTGGCAAAGTCAGACGGTTACAAAGTCGAATGGCTCCCTTCTGCTTTTCAATCTGGTAGTATGCCTCAGGCACGCCACATGATAGACCCTGATTTACTGGGGAGCTTTAATAGTCACAGTATCTAAGGTACTCACAAGATCTCAAATACCCCCTAGAGATAGCTTGTCGTGTATACAGCAGGTAAGATAGAGCTAGAGTATATAAGAAATCGCTAAAAATTTAACTATTGGTCTATTTATATACTCATGCTATCATACCTTAGGCAGCAATCTGAAAAAACTGTACTCTTAAACGTCAATTTTGTTTGTATCCTTAAATACACAAACAGCTCGAAAAGCACTGGAATCCAACAAAACTCTGAAGCAGTATTGATCTGCATGGTGGCCTCTCCGATTGTTGAGAAAATATAAGAGGGTTACCATAATCTCAAAGTGGAATTATATGTTGAACTTCTTCCTAAGAGAGGAGATCCGTGTATGACACGGCCGGCCAAGCATATTAATTCTACACTAGTTATTATACAATACCTTTCGAAAACACAGGCAATACCTTAAAATGCTACTTACCTTATGAAAAAGACTCATCAAGTTAAACTATCAAATTTGTTGAACCGGCCTGGCACATAATACAAGCCTGTGTATCCTGCAGGTAGTAATGTACGGCAGTACTTATGCCAAGCGATGGACTTAAAGCCAGTCAGTCTTTTGGATAGATTGGTAGAAGTCTAAACTTGAAATTCCACATATTTTCAAGGTTTTTCTACAAAAGCTGACACTCTTCAATAACACTGTTATGCAAAAAAAAATGTTTTCGCCGCTTTTAATTTTTTTGGGTGATTATATATGGTTATGACATACTGTTTACAAATATAATTTCGTTTTTTTTCTAGTAGGTAAGGATTTCTAGGAATATTTCAAATTAACTTCTGATTTTTATATTAAAGCCGTATATTTGGACAGAGGTTGCTACATATAACATATATCCGTAAATATTTTTAAATGAGTTTGTTTATGATTTCTTCCATCTTTATCTGAAAAAAAAACAAGAAAAACATTTTCAGTTATTATGAAATTAAGAATTTGCGAATCTGCCTGGCTTACTCAAGCATTTTCAACAAAAAAGGTCGAAAGCCTTAGGACCTTTTTTGTTGAAAATGCTTGTCTGCCTGACTTCATTTTACGGGCAGTAGCCAGGGAGCTATCCCGTTTTAGCTACCAACAGTAATCCCCCATCATACTTATGTCCCAACGCCCCTGATATCGATATTCCATTTCTTTGGTATCTTAATGAAAGCATTATCCTTGTTCTTAACTAACCCCACCAAGACTGTCAGGAAAATAATCCAAATGCAGAAAGTGTAATTTAATAGCATCGCGTTCAGTGGGTTTCGTAGTATTAAGAAAATTGTCGTCTTTCATCAACTTCCTTATTTGGAGTCCAAAAAATATACCTTCTTTAAGATTGACATTTGATGATAAAAATTTTAATTTCGTGCACAAATAATGGAACTAGGAACCATTTTTACCTGGAGCTTTTACAAACTGTTTCATGAAACTTAACGTACAATCGAGGAAGCAAGATTTTATCGCGGGAAATCAAGCTTCTTCGTACCTAATACATTTGTTTCCCCTGGAGTAATCAAGCTTTTTCGTACCTAATAAAATTTTTCCCCTGGAGTAATTTTCGTTCGGGGTGGCTAATTTACTGTTGTCCAGTGCATATCACTGGCCCTACTGTCGCATTCGCAAAGACCGCATGGTATCTTAGTATAGCCAGCCTGCTGTCCCAGACTCATATTATACTTACAATATTAAGATTGCCGCATATGTGCCACTGATGTTCATCCTACTTTATTTTGACTAAAAGTGTTTCCAAATTGTCATATGTTTCTTTCATATGAACAGAATGGGCCATGGGAACTCAACTTATTACCATTATGCAATAGAACATCTTTTAGACTTCTTTGCGATGAGTCAATAAAACAAACGCCAGTCGCCTGGATCATATTCGTCAAGACCCAAATTCAAGATAAGCCCTTCAATGTTGTTACAATAAACCAAAAAACCCTCTTTAGCAAAACACTGCAAATTCTCTCTCTCTCTATTCCTATACCAATAAATTGTAACATTAGACGCTAGTAGATTATTTTCCTTCAACCCAGAACCCAACAGTTCGGAGCGTTCTTTTGAACGTTCTAGATCCCTCACTAATCAATTAAGTTCGTTTTGTATAATACTTTGGGCTTATAAGACTCTATTTGAAATAAAACGACTTTATCTGAGTAAGTATGTTTATCGTATTTGGAATTGGAATATAGTCTGCGTGTGGTGTTGGTCTTCTAGCTGAAGGAATATCTGGATACTGAATGGATTTTCTTTCTTTTTTTTTAAGTAAATCCTGTAGTTTTGCACACACAAAATTAGCAATCATCAACGTGGTTACGTTCTTCTCGCCATATCATAGATACACCAAAGGGTATTGACTTTTGTTTATTTTGAGTCCACTTTCTTGAAGCTGCCAGGTTTTTCTTGATTTTCAAGGTGCACAACGAAATATGCGTAATATGCTTGGTGCACAAATTTCGTAATGTTTTCACGTTGATTTTGTAAAACAAAACCATCTCAAATGGAACAAAGTATATTTGGGTCATTCAGACAGCATCTTCTACCATATTTTCACGCTCACACTGTAAATACGTTAAATAAGTAACCTAAACACATTGTTATTCACTTCAAGCGACGCGACGCGACAGTTGGACAGTTATATCAGAGTACAAATAATATCGAGTAGAGTCACTCAGCAAAATCGTTTTGATGTTTTTGGATCAAACGCAAAAGCCGCCGCACAGCAGCAGCACGGTATAAATCAGCGAGCAGTCTGCCGGGAGAAATTCAAAAAGTATTCGCTGATGCAAAATTATTTCCTCGGTTATTACTTCAACGCGAACTGACAGTACACAATCTCAGGGCGTTTGCACACCAACTGTAGACTCTCCCTCGTAGCCGAGCCATCACAGGTCACGAACCAGATTGATCCGGATTCGCTCCGACGCCAAACACTGTCGGCAAAATTGGAAGTTTGTCTCCAGTGAATATTTATTTATACCCTGGTTATACTAACATCATCTGTGATGGGCCAGTTGCGCAAACAAATTATTGGCGGTCATGCTGCCGGTTTCTCCAGTGTTGCTATGTTAATACAGTTACACTAAACTTAGGAAATTTCACGTGACAGAAAAATTATTGATCATTGATTTTAAAGGCGCACATTTTTGCATCAATTTTGCTTATTTTTTTCTCTTCTACGAAAATTATGGATAGTTTCGGCATGTTTTTCTAAGAATTATGAGCAAATTACCTATGTTTTTTCCGCATTATGAATAATTTCTCAAAATTATTTATTATTTCGACTTTTTCACAATATTTTAAATATATTTAAATTTCTTTAGTTAAGTATTTAGTCAGTTTTATAAAAAAATGAAAATACCCATAATTCCGAGCAAAAACCGAAGTAACTAAAAAACATCTGCCCTGGACGTCTTTTACATTTTCATATCAAATATGTCAATTAAATATATTTGATATTTTGCAAAGATTCCAAATGTGATCATTTGATATATCAAATAAAATAATATGAAGAATAATAATGTAAACTTAGAATATCAAAATAATGTTAATTTAATTATTTTTTGTTTTCTTTGCAGGTTAGTGCCATTAAATTTCTACAGGAGTATCTAGGTAAGAATAATATAATGTATGATAATATGTATAGAGCTACCTATTTAAATAAAGGAGTTTAACATTATAAGCGTGAAAATTTTAAGAAAGGAAAAGACGAGTGAAATCACTGAAATCTTATATATACTTATATATAATTACATATTTCTTTGTAGCCGTGAATAGGGTTCAATGCATTTAGTCCTTCTCTACATGTTTATGAGATAGTACTCATTAATTTATTTGCTATGACACATGTAGAATTTTGAAAGGCGGCTTTAGCGATAACATCAACTTTTAACGCTACGGTAGTCAATCTTTAATATGTGCATTAGGATAATTTCGACGAATGCACTACAACACAGTTTAATCCACAAAACCGAACCGGATATTTTACACTAGACACGCGTCAGGTGCCAATCGGTTTTGTGGATAAGACTGTATTGTAGTAATTAATTTTTTTGCCGACATAAATACTCAAGATTCTCTAAAACGTTGAATTAATACAATTATCAAATGATTCAGAAACTGACAATGTGTATAGAGAGATGTCAGAGGTAATCGCACCAATCAGATCTAGATAACAAAATCTCGAGAATATCCCAAATGATAGAATCCCATATAATCAAAGTCCCGACTTATCAAGTTCAATGATTAGCAGCAGTGGCACACACACCAAAAGGAGATCCTATGACACACGGCGAGCGGTGTGTGTGCGGAGATATTGATTGACATGGTTCTTGAATATATATAGGCTGTAATTAAGCGAAAACGGACGTCCTGGGAGTGAGTACCACCACATTGATGCAGTGCGCCATACAAAGCAGTCCTTGGAATTTCCAGTTGTACGACGAATAAGTGGGTTCTTGCCATCTGTCGTGACTGCCTGACAGGCATTGCTGGGGGCGGGATGAGGCGGGGCAAATCATGGGAACATTTGCCGTGAAAATATCTGTAAAACAAGGATATCTCCGCGACATGTCTCCCGTGTTCCACACTATCTAGATCCCGGGTCAACTTCGGGTCGCCGTCAGCTCTCTTCTGAATGGAATCCAGCAGCTTTAAGGTGTGCTTAGGTGGAACACTCAGATGTGTGAGCAATATTTTAAGCATGGTCTTATTTGCGTTTTGTAGAGCAAGATCAGCTGCTGCAGTATATACAGTTTTTTGTTGCGAAATAGCGCACCAAACTTCTGTGAGGTTGATCTTGCGATGTTAGCAACGTGGTCATGCCAGGACATATTGCTGTTGACCGAGTCACCCAGTAGGCCGATTGACAAGGATGACAGTAGGGTCGATCCTACTTGGTAAACGTGGCCGCTTGGGTTTTTGCTGCATTGAACTGAGCCAAATTTCTGTCGCCCCAAGTTCGAACTTTCTCTAGATCTTGATTAATTGTTGTGGTATGTTCCTGTCTGCGGTGGTAAGTCCATTACCAGTCGCTGGTAATGGGTTTCCTTATCTAAATTGGGAGAAAAGGGTACTGCCATCTACAAAACTGTAAACAGGATTATTGGTTTCGGTAAGCAGGTCATTAATATAGATGAGGAACAGAGTTGGTGAAAGTATTGCTCCTTGAGGCATGCCTGAAATAAAGGTGAATATATCTGATATGTGCCCATCAGCTGCGACGGAGATCTTGTCGGCAAGACAGAGACAAAAGCCTGGAAAAGATGCATGTTAGTTTGTTGCCGCAGGTTGGTTGTGGTGGGGTAAGCCTTGGAGGACGTTTAAGGTAGAGTGCGATAAAAACATTTCAGCGAGCATGTTTTTTTTTCTTAGTCGCCGTGAGTGACGCCGCGTTCGTCTGTTGGGTGGGAGAGACGTTTTTGTAAGTAAGTAAGTAAGTTATTACTTACTGTCTTTGCTACCGATGAGAAATTCTTGGAGTCGCTGGGAGCGGTTGTTAAGATATTTGATTGGCCATATCCGGTGACGAACAATATAGATTAGGATAACTATTACCAAAACGTATTGGAAAATTTTACCTACTTTTTAAAATATTATGCTTTACGTAGGCTCCCAATTTCCGCGTTTGATTTAATATATTTCAAATATTATTTCCAGAGCTCTTATAAGTTAGAATTGCAGTATTGTGCAAAGCATCCATTTGGTAATTTAAGAATAAATTATGGCGTGTTGAATTATCTTGGGATACATTGAGTTACTTCAGGTTAATTTGCACCAGTTTATGTGGACTTTTGTTAGTTCGGGTTTGTTTGAGCTAATTTGGCTTTGATTGAGTAAATTTTGCTACTTTTTTACTTTTGGTTCATTTGGCATAGGGTTCTGTGTGGTTTGAGTTAGCATAGAGCTGCAATGAAGTCTAACGCGTGTTTCGGAATTCTGATATTGAAATGTGTTATTATCAGTATTTTGGTTATTCGCGATTGTCGAAATTTTGTTTGAAATATTAATATTTTCATTTTCAGGAAGGTAGAAGTAGAAGCTTTGATTTATCAAACTATACTTTGCGTTAGGTTATTGTTGGCTACACGAATTACTAGTAATCCTTAATATCTAGTACATTCTCTGATAGGAAATGAGGATGGGAAAATGATGTGGCAGCAGCAATGAACTGTTTTGAGTCGAATATCTCCGCGCCTTAATATTTATATTATTTGAATAATAATTTACATTCTTTTTAAAGAAAAATTAAATAGACCATTAACATTTTAGCCAAGACTACATATTTTCAACGAAATTTTGTAAATGATACAAATAAATTTGCTTTTAAAAGTACTAACCAATAGATTTGCATAGAGTTTATTCCGAAAAGTAATATTACTGGAGGTGACCGAAATTATAAGATGTAGCTAGTCTATGATTTTGCATGCTATATCTATATACTATATATTATGTATTTGGGAAACAGATAGTTATCAGTTAATATTATTCAATTACAATATTATTTTACTTGATATTCGCTCAGTGAAATGCGACAGCAGACCAAAAATCAGTATTCGGTAAAATGAAAAAGGCCTGAGGTTAAAGTAATAATAATACAGGCTGCGTCTATGCTTACGGAAAAATGTTCAGATTTGTGTATCCTCTGGTTAAACCAGACATGAAATGAGCATCGATATTTCTAGCAGGATAGGTGCAGACTATTATTATGCCGAAGGCACAATATTTATAGTTACAGGATTACCTGATCTATACTAATTTGATAATCAAAAATTCAGATAGCAAAGTAGTTGCAGTTGGATGATATTTGCCCGGAAAAAAAACAGAAACAATGCCAATGACCTCTAACCATGCCTTCACGTGCTATCAACAGAATACTGCCAATGATATCTTTCTGCATGGCAACTTCTTTCGCAGTCATCACCACGTGTGTGTGGGTGACGATAATCAGCTGTGAGAGGTTCCTCTAGAAAAACTGAACAATCATATGTTATTACGCACATATCACATAGTGATTAGCTTTTCTTCCTCTGCATACCATTGATTTCTTAGAAGTTTGGGTAGTGATCTTATAATTATATTGACATTTAAGCCATTACACTCAAAGCTGTAATGATTAAATATCAGTCTAGTACGCTTTTGGATACCACTTATTATTAAAGAAATTCTTGGTAATCTCTTGCTCGCGGATATCAATCTAAAATGAACAACAAATGCTATAACAGCTGCAGTTCTTATCATCTGAAAGTATCTGTAGTTAGGACTACTTATCCGAGAAGGCAATTTGAGTTGTAACTGTGGATATCTTCGAATCATAAGACTTTTGCGTGTTAAACACAGCGCGGCCGGTTTTTGGGGGTCTAAGACTTCTAAGATTTTCTTTGAGCGCAAAAAGTTTCCAAATTTACTCTCCAATTATGGTCATGTCCATTTACTTAGTTGTCCATGTAGTTCTATCTAGAACAAATTTGAGATTATATGTGTTGAGTTTCTTTTGGGTTTTATGTTCAAGCCATGAATAGAGCTGCCAATTATAATCAGGGTAGATTAAGAAAATTTTCCTGCAAGAAGACTTTCCTGTTCAAGAAGTTTTTTGTTGCTCTGAGGATAGCCATTAATGCTTAAGCTGAATAACTGAAAATCGAACTAGAATAGAATGGATGAATCAGTTAGGAAATTTAAGAAAAAATTGTAGGCCTACTAAAATATTGAACTAAACACAATAATATACTTATGCATAGAAAATAAGAAAATATCGGTTATATACGTAGTGTTCTAGTTTATGTTGCTTAATATATTTCATGATGATGCTTTATGTGTATAGTTATCACTCGTCGCATAAAATCATGTTAGCTCTTTGTCGGTTATGAAATTAAAATTTTAGCATTGATTTGGCTAAAATAATTATTTTGCAATTCTAATTATATTTACCTCAGTATTATACCTGCTCGGTTTTATGTTCACTCGATACTTTTTCAGGGGTCTGCTTGCTTTCACTGTTTTGTGGTAAACTATATTTTAACTCAATCCATTACAATATTTCTATTTACATTTCATAAACATAAATTGCTTCAGCCAATTTCTGAAGAATTCATGCTGGCTTCTTTTGATTTGTTTACTTCTCGTTACTTTTTCCGATGAAGCTTACATAAAACGTTTCTATTTCCTGTTATACTTTTCTGAAATTGAGCTTATTTTATTATTTTTATTTATAAGAAAATAGATGGGGAACATGATTGGCATTTTGGTTTACTCTCAAATAATTTTATATTCCACTATTCATGTTTTAATTAAAATTGTTTTTCCGAAAAATTAATTTGGCAATAAATAGCCGGCAAAATGTGAGCAAACTATTAGTTTCCATTTCTGGAGAGGCATGATATTGATTACATTATGTTTGTAATGAAATGCATACAATTTTAGATAAAATTTTCATATTATATATTTAAAACCCTGTTAAAATTCTGTCTGCGATGTCATGCAACGTTCAGCAAAATAATTATTGTTTACTTTTACATGGGTAGAGCGTGAATATTGCGAATTTTCTCGGATATTTTCCTCCGCAATTCTTGTTCACTTGAGCATCTAATCGATCGTTAATTATACACTTTCCAAGTATTCAGACCTTATTATTTAGTTGCCTTATTTTGAGACAAAAGTGATATTATCCAACCACTTGTGCTGTTGGCAAAATGGCATGCCGCTGAATCTAGCCAAAACATTGTTTTCAAGTCGTTATGTTCCTTTTTCAGATCCAGCATGTAAAACTGTTACTCTTTTACCGCGGTTTGACGGCGCACGTATCACACACTTACCATTAGAATCCACTGGTTGGTGTGTCATGGGTATCAAACCACGTTTCATGTAAATAAATTATTGATCTTTTTTGTGTCCTGCAGTCACTGATTTCTCTCCGATATTTCGCACGCTATTCTTGAAGATGCCTGGATACTATTAGAATTTGCCTTTTATGATTTTTTTTCAATTCCCTGGATGTATACTTCCATAAAGTCGTTCTTAAGCACTTAATTTCGGTTTGTACATTAAACTGTCTAAAGTTAGAACATATTGTTCTTCATACATTTTATAAAATTTTCGTCGTATAATGTCCTCGTCACCACAGTCTAACTTTCTGTCAACTCCAGCTTCACTTCTCTGTTTGCGTAATTTTCCACACAGTGGAGAAGGTTTCCTTGTGAGTAAAGCTGTTTCCACTACAGCTTTTTTAAGGTACAAACTACCGCGCTCCATTAGGCTTAAAAACACGTTTTTAATAATTTTTTAGCATCTGTTGATAGTTGCACTTTTCGATTTGTTTCACTTTCACAAATCTCACTAGAGCTCCAAGGACGCCACATTTCTAAATAATTATTATTATAAAAGGTGGGAAATGAAATACGAAGTAACCACATGTACTATGACTGAAGATATAATTTAAACTGGCTATTTAGGTTAATTTCAAATGTAATATCTAAATTTTTACCTGAATTTGCAAAGTAATGCCGGCCTGTGCGAAGAAGTGTCATCATCCGTCCCATTAATTTACAGCAGCCTAACATTTTTTTGTCGGTTTGTAATATTTCTGAATACACTTTACCTAGGATTAAATTGTGAATTGTTAGTTAGTCCTATTTTAACCATCGGATAGTTGAGAGCTGCTCGTTCTTGAGTAATTTGTGAATTCTGAGCAATATGTCGTATGCGGATAGTTTTTGTTATATAAGTATAAAAAAGGGCTCACCAGATGATCTGACAAACTACCGTCCTATATCGATGGTCCCAGTTTTGTCAAAGGTTTTCAAAAAAGTACTTTAAACCAAAATAGCATATTACCTCCAAACTTAGTCTCTCTCGAACCGCATTATCTATTTCAATTATAAGAAATAAAGCATTACTACCACATTGTCTTTTTTATACTTGTCATTTGTGTCACTTTTAGATTAAGATAAAGATTGTGTATCTGGCATCGGTACCTGCACTGCTGCCAGATAATATAGACTGCCATATCCTGTAGTTACACGCAAACTTGTTGCTATTTTCGTTTAATAATCCAACTTGCATTTTATCTGCATTTATATCCGACAACAGTAAGTACAAGTAAGAGCGACTAGTTTGAACTCTGGTTAGTCACTTTAATCACTCGTTAAATTAATCAGTGTTTTAAATATGATACATATATGAATTTTCCATCGCTTGTCTTCCGATATGATTACATTGTAGTTTCTGAATCACCATACCCATCGATACGTTTTTAAAGCATACATTTTTTTATCTTCAACCCGAGCCTGCAATCGCACCTCAATGCTTACTCATTCTGTTTTCCGTATCCATCGAATACGTTGAAAAAACGTGCTGTGCTTGTGTTTGTGAAATAAAATGTCGAAAATAAGGGAAAATATATTGTCCAGTTCCTCGAGTAAGTGTTAA
Organism: Pissodes strobi; assembly: GCA_016904865.1. NCBI lineage: Eukaryota > Metazoa > Arthropoda > Insecta > Coleoptera > Curculionidae > Pissodes > Pissodes strobi. The sequence continues at coordinate 53,037 of MU182837.1, forward strand.
TAAATTGTCTATATAGGACTAGGCAGGGGCCTAATATTTACGAACAAATATCTACGTACAATGATACAATGTACAGTTGATAAGTTGTGTTGAGGTTTACGCTAAGCTCACTAATTACAACTAGACTATTTTAAATAATTAGAATAATTAAAAAACCTTGCATATAAGCCGAGGGCCTATTAAATTCATATTCATGCAGGTTTTCAGTAAGGCACAATACGTTGCTCAATCGAGAGAAATAGAGAATAAGGCACATAGACGAAGGCCTTGTAATATTTGCGTACGAATAGCACTCGATCAAAAAATTCGTCTTGCCGTGGGCATAGAAAAAGAATACGTCCAAGCCGAGGGCTTCGCAATACAAAAAATTCTTATTATTATTCGTATTATAAATTATTAATTGGTTAAGCCTATGGTCGAGGACCTAACTATTCGACTTCCCCACAAAGAGTTGGTTAGATTGAGTTAGATAGTGCATAGGCCGAGGGCCTCATAATTCGCATACAAATAGCACTCAATCGACAAATTCTTGCCGAGGGCATAGAAAAATAATATGTTTAGGCCGAGGGCTTCGCAATACAAAACATTCTTAATATTATTTTTATTATAAATTATTAATTGATTAA
>MU182837.1:71495-164616 GCA_016904865.1 Pissodes strobi
TTTTTACTTAAAATAATACCAACAAATTCGATTAAAAAATATACTTTATTTGGTATAATGTAAGTATGCATGTTATGCAGTTTCAAATTTCATTTGCCGTTGATGGACACATCTCAGACACATTGACCATTAACGCGGGCGTGCCTCAGGGCGCGATACTTTCACCAACTCTGTTTCTCATCTATATTAATGACCTGCTGGCCGAAACGAATAATCCTGTTTACAGTTTTGCAGATGACAGTACCCTTGTCTCCCACTTTAGATCAGAAAAACCTTTAACAGCGACTGAGACTTATCACCGCAGACAGGAGAAGATTACAGCAATTAATCAAGACCTAGAGAAAGTTTAAACTTGGGGAGACAAAAATTTTGTCCAGTTCAATGCAGCAAAGACCTAAGCAGCCACGTTTACCAAGAGGGCCAATACGGCTGGCCCTGACATCATTATGGCAGGATCGTCCATTCCTTCATTCTCGTCAATCGGACTGCTGGGCGCCTCGGTCAACAGCCATATGTCCTGGCATGACCACGTTGCTAACATCGCAAAATCAGCCTCCCAGAAGCTTGGTACGCTATTTCGCAACAAAAAAACTGTATACACCGCAGCAGTTGCTCTTGCTCTACAAAGCGCAAATAAGACTGTGCTTAGAATATTGCTCACACATCTGGGGTGCCGCACCAAATCACACCCTAAAGCTGCTGGATTCCATTCAGAAGAGAGCTGTGCGTCTCGTCGGCGACCCGCAGTTGACCCGGAATCTGGATAGTCTGGAACACCGCAGATATGTGGCCGAGATATCCATGTTTTACAGATACTTTCACGGCAGATGTTCCCAGGATTTGGCCCGTCTCATCCCGCTCCTGGCAGCGCCTGTCAGATAGTCACGACAGACGGCAAGAGCGCCCCAGTTCGTCGTACAACTGGAAACACCTAGGACATCGCTTTACAAGAACTCCTTTGTCTGGCGTACTGCATCGCTGTGGAACTCACTCCCATGATATCTGTTTCCCCCTAATATACAACCTACAACTATTTAAGAATCGTGTCAATCAACATCTTCGCACACACACCGCTCGTTGAGCGCCATAGGATCGCAGCAAATGCCAGCCCTTTCAGAATTCTAGAAAACATAAGTAATACACTTATCCAAAGTTTCTTCTCATGTAATACGCTATATCCCGTTGTATCTTTAGGAAATCGCTCGAGTCTTAGGTAGTAGAATTTAGGTTCGTCCGCAGTTGGAATTTTCAGTTTATAAAATATTCCTTGATATCATTCAGATAGAGAACCTGAAGGGCTGCCCTGAATTACGCCTGGCGGTACTTTAAACGGATCGAATTGATAACCATTAATAAACAACACCTGCTCCTTGTCATGCAGGTAAGATCAGACACAGCGCAGAAAAAAGACAGATACACTGGTCTCAGCAAGGTGCTCAACCAGTATGAGCTGACATAACTCCAAAATGCACGCCAAAGATTCATCATCATTACGGATGTTCGATATAACCATAGCCGAAAGAATTATGCTTTCGGCTATATAGCATAGCCGACCTTGACTGAAATCGCCACAAGGCTTAAAGAAGATCATAAACTTGTATCACGTTTTCCATTATAATTAAAATTGCATCAAATGATATTATTTTTAGATGGGCAATTTCTAAAAGAGCAAAATATAATTAAATCAGATTTTTCTAGTTTGCATTTTAATATGTATTACCGTTCCCAGAGTAATTAATGCCGAATACAGTTAATGACATTATTAGTTATAGGAATTATGAGTAAGAACTAAACACAGTAGTAAAATAAAAAATGTCATTGTCAATGATTACAATATACAAGATCGCCGAAGAGTGTGACAAAAGACGATATTTCATTTATTGTACCAAGTTCGAAAAAAAAAACGGGGAATGAAAGTTATAACCTTACGGAGAAAATGCTAAACATAAGCTGGGACGAAGGTTGTGCTTTTAATATACTAGTTTTAGATTTCGGTTTGATGGCGTATTTCAGACAATTCGACAATATTGTTTAACCGGAATAGTGACATCTATAAATTACCAAAATCTATGATCAGTTAGGCGCCAGAGCAGCGTAATACCTACCTATATCGTACTTTCTAGTTAACTATAATTTTCAAATAAATATAGGAAATACAGATTACATACATTGAGCGAGATAAATTGAATGCAATTTGGGTTAGTTTATACCACAGTGTTAGCATAATCATCAAAATAAATATATTTTGCATGAGAACCGAAACCTAAGAAATACTGAAAAATTAAACTAATAAAAAACTGGCTAGCACCACTTGAATCCAGGCCACTATCACACAGCAAAATATGGCCACATAAATAAAATCAAAGAAAGACAGAATTGGGTTTGCGGGCCAGAAGGAAATCAAGATCAAAAGCACATTTGCAAGCCGATCTTCATTTACACTACACTTGAGTCAGGCTCATAATCTATTTTTAAAGGAACACAAGATTAACTTTTAAATTAAACTTGCTCATAATATACTCAATAATATACAAATATAACAAAAATAATCATAACTTGATTTTTAATATTAAATGTGCGTATTTTAAATGTTGATAAGAGTTGAGATGGCTAAGTAATTGCAATCACATCAATTAAAAAAGCGGAAAAATAAAATAAAGATTACAAATAAAAATCTAAAAAAATTATGGTTCTTCATTATTTGCAGTTTTTGGAACAAAGTTCAGATATACGTCAACAGAGTCCTCTAAACCCTTCATAATATACAAAAATATTCTATACCATATTCTTATGGAGCCCTATTATAAAAAAAAATATTAAATAAACGTATTGGCCGAGGATTTCTTCCTATCAGTTTCTCTGATGAATCAATTTCAATCAGCTGGCAGCTCCAAATCAGTTTAATTTAAGATTCAAACATGTTTTCAACCAGATGTCTGGAGTGCCTGATTTGCAAACAAATGTTGTTTCCAAACTTAAATATGTCCTGATTACATCAGTAAATATTAAGTGAAGTTTCTTGATTTTTAAGCATATTACTGGCAAAATTCCTAAATTCCTTCTTAAAAATATTGAAAAATATTTAGCTGGCAAAAAAAATTAAATTGAAAGTTATTATTGATGACTTGCATTTTTTATTTATTTGCTGCATTTTTCTGGCTCTTGGTTATATTGTAGGCAGGAAAGATGGCTGCACGATAACTAAGAATTAGGTAGATGACTAAGAAGCTGTAAATGTCTTCAACATTAAGGCAGCAGTTAATCCAGAAAGAGCTATCAATTTGATATTTCGGAGTTAAAGTCTAATCCGCTGCTCATCTATCAACTGCCATAACAATTATTGATATGATCGAAAATTAATATCAACTGGACATAATATACTAATATAGTACAAGACAAAATTCGAAAGTGTCTTCTTTCTTTACATCAAATGTTAATAATCCATTTTAAATAAACGAATTATCATAGATCTTTAACGCATAAATCTTATATCCATGCGGTGGGTGTATCGTGTTTCTTAAAATTTAACATATAATTTTATATCAATAAACTTTCATTTGTACTTTGATATCCCCATAAGCTAGGTGGGTGTCAAAATATTAATTGCAATATCTTCAGAAATATTGCAGAACCGGAAATTAAAGTACCATGTAAAACAAAATTTAGAAAAAAAACTTGACAACCATTACAAAATTGTTAAATGATTTTCAATTAGTATATTTATATTTTATTAAGTTCCACTTGATGTAAGCCAGCTGTGTTAAAATTAATGTAGAGGCCACATTAAACGTTTTATTGCAGGTAATTGGTTAATGTCTAAAGGGCACGTGGTTCGATAAAAAGTAATAATCCGTGTAATGGCTTTTTCTCGGCAAATTTGTTTTATCGGAGTTCTTCTTTCTGTTCTGCAACAGAGACAAGTTTTTAGCCTATTCAAATCAATACTTTTGCAAGCGGGATTCATAGTATTTCTTTTACGTTCAAATCATGGCAGTAGTTTTAGGTAAAGCGGAATTTTCCCTGATATTTGGGCTAGCCAATTTTCGCCCTAAATATCTTTCGAATAGTTTTCGTTTACATTTTGTCGAAATGTCTAATTTGATAATTTGTAAAAATACTTAAATTTTAAGCACATCTTAGCTGGCAATAAATAGAGAGGATCACATATTTAATATTCTATAAAATGTTGATCTGTTTAGTTATCTATATCATTATCGATCATTAAAGTATGACAAGAAATATACTCTGAAAAGAGAAGTGAGTGGCTATTTTTCGAAAGAGACCACTTCCACAGACTACAATAGGGGGTCTACGTTCCCAATTCTAGCTCAGGGTTTAATATTGTGCAGTGGCGGACTAACGACTTGCGAGGCCCGGGGCGGTTAACTATATGGGGGCCCCTGAAGGGCGTATTTAGCTCCGAGTTATGGGGGACGCAGGCGCCGCCGGAGGTCAATGCGCCTGGAGGCGCAAAATTTTGAGGGTGCCACGCCCAATTTTTACTCAAAAGTCGTTAAAGAAACACTCCTTCCACTAGCGGGCGAAGCGGATTTTACCATGTGTTCATGGGCCTATTTTGTATATTTGTATAGGATATGTTTCCATTAATGACAACCAAAAAAAGGCCACTATTCCAATTTAACTCGATAAAATTGATTTAAATAAGGGTCCAGGCCCAGATGGACTCACTGCTAAATTTTTAAAAGAATGTTCTTTTTTACTTTCAAGGCCCCTCTGGTTAATATTTAATAACTCTATGGCTAATGGAGTTTTTCAAATTGTTTGGAATCTCTCTTATATATATATATTATATCTATTGCTCTACACCGAATATATATCATGGAGAAAGGCAATGTTATGGACTCGGTCTACACCGTTTTCTCAAAGGTCTTTGATAAAATAGATCATCGGTTGCTTTTGGGGAAATTGTCTGGTTATGGGGTTCGTGGCACTTTTTTGCAATCATATATTTCTGGTCGAACACAAGCTGTCAAAATAAAGAATCATCACTCAAAAGTCGTAAGTGTTACTTCTGGGGTTCCTCAAGGGGCACATTTGGCCCCATTCCTATTTAATATCTATATTAATGATAAATGCAATTAGTTTTTTATCATCTGAATATATTTTATACGCGGACGATTTGAAAATTTTTAAAAGGAGTAACAGTGACATTGTGCAGGTTCATGAAGACATCGACAGATTTTGTGACTGGTGTGTTAGGGAAATAATGGTCCTTAATACTGATATATGTAAATATATCCAATTTTCTAAATCTCTTAACACGGTTCCTAATAATTATCAAATCAACAGATGTGACATTCAGCGTGTCAATCTAAAGAACTTGGAGTATTTTTCGACTCAAAGCTCACATTCTCCCATCACATAGATAGCTGTCGTAACAAAGCTTTAAAAATGTTAGGTTTTATTAAAAGAAACACAAAGGACTTCAGAAACACCAACTCGATTAAATTGCTTTACACATCTCTTGTAAGATCACACTTAGAAAACTGTACAAGTGTGTGGAGTCCTTACTACCAAATTCATATAGATAAATTGGAGTCTGTACAACGTAATTTTTTTCGATATGTAGCCTTTAAAAAGGGCACACGAATGAAAAATATTAATTATGTAGAACTTGAAGAGAATCTTAAACTAAAGCAATTAAAAATACGCAGGGAAATATGTGATATTGTTTTAACCCACAAAGTTATAAATGGGCACCTAAATTCCCCAGAACTATTAAATAAATGTCAGCTTTATGTTTCTTCGGGGTTTTTAAGAAACCAACGAACTTTTTACTTGTGTCAGCATAGACCTCTTTATGGAGAGAACTCCCCCATAAATAGAATCATGAAAAATGCAAACAAATTTGAGGGGGACTTTTTTTTAACAAATCGCTGAATGGTCTTAAGTTATTCTTGAAGAGGCATTACAGTACTAATGTTTTTTTGTAAGGTTCCTAAACATGTTAAGTAATACATATATGATGTTTGTTTTAACTATACCACCGATTGTTCTACTCGATGACTATACTTAGATTTAGTTTATCTAATTTTAGTTTTATTTCTTGCTTTATTTTTAGTTTTATTTTTAGTACTACTGTACGAATGGGCATAGTCCGTGTATGAATAAATAAATAAATGAATACGTAAAAATTTGTTTCCGAGCTTTTGACGAACTAAAGTTTGATAATATTGGCAAATTATTTATATCTGTCGTCGGTCATTGTCGAATGCAGATAATCTGTTATTAATTTGAGTTTTGAAAAACTTCTTCCTCAGGTCGCTACTGAGACTCAGACTGTTATTTTTTTTTTGATTTTATATATTTAAATTGATTGGGCGCCCCAGCGGGGCGGACCGAACCACCCCCCCCCCCCTTAGTCCGCTACTGTTATTGTGAAAGGTTTCACAAGACTCATTGATTTAAAATTTCAGGTAATGCTGAGAAGCATTTAATTTGACACTTGATAAAGACAAAAATGGAAACTGGTGTCTCACGAACTAAAGGAGATATGCTGTTTCTTACCAACGAACGAGTGCAGGGCGCTGGTGGGATTCTATGGCACTGTACGTTTAGACGGCACCTCAGTCTGATGAGATCGACGTACCTTTGCGTGAGCGAGAATCAGAATATTTGCGAGAATATATCGAGCCAAAGCCACAACCCACAACAGTCTAGCGCTAGCGGCGGACCTGCTTCCATCCGTCCGTCCCTTGCTCCCTTGCAGGCGCCATATTCAAAATTAGAATCATGCATATAGAATCATGTAATATGTATTGAATGCAGGATATCTGTGACGGGAATGTGTTTTGCCTGTACCTGTTAGTGTAAAATATGTTCTATTAAACGCCAGAATATATAGGCAACCACTTATTTGTAATTGGCGCCACGCGGCCTAAGGTGGCATTAGATTTTGTCGATATAGGATATGTTTACACATCAGTGTCTCGAGTACTAACAGACTCGCTCAATTTTTTTTATATATAAAGTAACTTTAAATCCCACGTCGCGTCGCTCTGATTAACCAAAATTAAAGTAATCTCTAGTAGGACGACCCAGTTGATTATCTCCATTGATCCAGGATCCAAGCGCACACGCTTTTTCATTAGCGTTTACACCTATCCTCGTCATGTTCCGTAGAAAATATATTTATGGTTCTACCCTTAACATTTGTTGGTCTACTAAGATCTTTATTTAGATTTACTCGTATCAATACCTAATATTATATGTATCCATTACTTTATCTGTTTTTCTATTATCAGGTAATGAGTTTTAATTTGTATTATGTATCTTAACCCAAACAGTTTACAGCGACATTTAGTTGAATTAAATTAATTCAATATAATACATATTAATTAGTTATTATGACCCTTTAATCAGGGCACTTGAAACTTAGTTGTTTAATTTATAAGAGCGTAAAAAGAACTAGAAAATTCATATTATTATATTAATTATTTGTTTTGACTTAAGCTTGACACTGATGCCAGCAAAATAGTATATTAAGATACTTGTCTTAAAAGACCATATTTCATCGCACGAGCACGAAATTAGGAAACGACCCGGGGAGTTTCCTAACGTGCGAGTGCGCTAAATGTCTTTTAAAACGTTTATTTTATACTATTTTCTCTATTTTGCACGTTTTTTAATGAAAAACATTAATCAAAAGTTGGACGGCCGTCTTGTCACTTTTGACGTCTGTATTATTAGAAATCCCATTCAAAACGGTGTCGAAATTTTTGCTAGTGAGCCTTGACATTGAACAATTTTGTTAATATCATAGCAACCAGTCAACAAAAGTAGTGTCGAAAAGAGCTTCTTTTCGACACTACTTTGCGTATCGAAAAGACTTCTTTATGATACCGAAATAGAAAAAGATCTTTATACATAAATAGGTTCAACAAACATGACGTTTATAATTTGGGAAAACAATCATTGAGAGATGCTACATTTCATGACATTTAAATCATTACGGTCATATAAAAAATATAATTTTTCTACTGCTGCGCGCAATAGTTATTTTTGTTGCAAGTACCTAAGATGAGTCTTGAAAAACTTCATTTAGGTACGTGTGACAAACACTATTTTTTGTCATACGCTCCCAAGATTTTGTTATACGCTTTTTACAATTCTTCAGAACGCTAAAATTTGCAGATTTTCCGTAATTTTTGAAATTATAATGTTCGAAAAAGTTAGCTTAGAAATTGGTATCGTAGCAACAAGTTTGTTTATTTGATGTCATGTCATTCGAAATTTGTTAGAAAGTCACATACATTTTAAAATTCTTGTGAAGTCTCGTGTCATTTACCATAAAGAATAGGATGCTTTTAATGAATGGAAATACGAAAATTGCGTACTCGTTGCTAAATTATTTCCACGAAAAAGTAAGTACTTATTTAAAAAACTAAATACTTACGTTGGCTGAGTCAGTCAACGATACTTACTTACGCAAGATGTATTTTGATGCTTTTAAATTAAAATATTACTCTCTTAAATTACAGTCACAAGCGTTCAAACCGTCGACAGTTTGGTCGAAATATTCCATCCTGAAAGCAGTGCTAAGTGTTAAGGAAAATATTCATATTGACAATTTTCCAAAAGTTATTGCTTTTTTGAAGAGGAATTCGGTGGGTTACGAGCCTAAAAAGTCTAAGGTTTTGTCCAGAGAAGAGATCGATCAATTTTTGACCACGGCTAGTGATGAAACTTATTTACTTACTAAGGTTAGTTTGTGATGATGATTTTAAAATATGTAGATGGTTTCGTATTTCATTTTATTTGATTTTTAGGTTGCTCTTGTCATTGGCCTTTGTGGAGAATGTATAAGAGAAGAATTGCACTCTCTACGAGTGCAAGACATCATAGAAAAAGACAACAGCTACCTTTTAGTTACTCTTGCTGATACAAAGACTAATATCAAAAGAGCGTTTCCGGTGGTGTGCGAAGGAAACGTTGTCAATTCAGTTGAGTTGTATAGAAAATATGCTTGTCTTCGGCCAAAAAATGTACCACATGATTATGTCGTCATCTCTTATCGTAAAGGAAAATGCATCTGTACCACGCGTCGGCATTCAATCATTCGGGAAGATGCCTTCGATTGTAGCAGCATTTTTAAAGTTGCCGAACCAAAACGAATATACAGGTCATTGTTTCCGACGTACTTCTGCTACTCTTGCTGCAGATGCAGATGTGGATTTTACATAGCTGAAACGCCTAGGAGGTTGGAGGTAAAAATATTAATATTTTCCGATCTTGTTCTAAACTCCAATAATTATTTAGGTCGTCCACAGTGGCGGAAGGTTTATAGAAGAATCTATGGAGAAAAAGAAGAAATTTTGCAAACTGCTGATGGGGGAAAAGAAAATCGTGACCACTTCCACGGATGTATCACCAAGTACATCGTTCGTATTTGCTCCACCTCATCAGAAAGTAAATTTGCCTGCCAATCGAGAAGGAGTAATTTCGTTTGCAGATACCAGTTTTCAAAGTTCACAAAATTGTTCATTTCATTTTTCCAAATAACTTTATTAGTCGATTAATTATTAGATTACTTGTTAGCTTTTGATATTGTTAGTATTAAAAGATTTATGTACGTTTTAAATTTTTGTGATTTTTTATGTTTTTTTTTTTCGAATTTAAACATTCTAAGGAATTTTGGAATAGTCCGTAAAGGTTGCCATGACGACTTTTAGAGACTAGGCCGAAAAAGAAAAAGATTTTACGGACTTAAATAAATCTGTAAAATAGCTATTTTTGGGAGCGTCTGACAAAAAATAACTAATTACTAAATTCAAATGAAATCGCAAAATCGACGAATGCCGTGGATCCTTATTTTGCGCTCTGGCGCGAACATGGAAAAGAAAATTCTCACTTTTTCCGTCGAGTGTGATATGAATGGTCATGGAAACCGCAGATAAATAAATGACAGTCGTGCGTTTGTTACAGTTTGTTGCTGGCACTCCGGTTCTAAATATGCCCGAAGCCCGAATAGAAGTATAAGTAATATCAAATTCTGAACGAATTTTTGTATCAATTATATTTTAATTAGTTTCGAACTAAAAGTTTGTTAAAGTCTGTCTATTGCAGGAATCCTAATTAGCGTTCAAATTTCGTTGGGAAATTATTGATTTTTCGTTCTGCAAAATTTAATCATGAACTAGAAGCATGTTTTGATATAAGTTTTAAATCTCTTTATTAAATATAAATTATATAATTCAAAGCTTGTTTGTATGTTTTCCAGTATAATAGATCAGTAAATTGAATACATTTAATTTATTTAGAGACAAGTCAGGCCGTAATTATGTAAATAAATCAGTCATAAAATAATAATATGGGAGATGTGGCGTTTAAAGATCCCAGCTCACTGCAATATGCGTGTGGAAGTTGTACAGGGTGTTCACCCATAATGTCCCCCCCCCCCCTTTAACTTTGTTAATTTTTAAGCTACAAAAAAAATAAAAAAACCAAATTGTAGGGTTTTTTATGTAGTTTTTGCACACCTAAAGAAAAAAACAAAAAATTGTATAGTATACAGGGTAGATCAAAAAGAACCATTTTTTTAAAATCTAGCCTCCATTTTTTATTCGATTTTTCGATTCTACCTAAAATTCTAAGCATTTTTAATGTAACACACTATATGCCTATTCCTAATACTTTAGGAGTTATTGACAGTTGAAGTCGCTATTTTTAATTATAATAATAATTATTTTAATCATTTTTAAAACAGAAGTTACAAAAGCACTACTCGAAGTAATGAGGTCGAGTTGAGGAAACTCACTATTTACACCTCAATGACTTCAAAAGCTAAAAAAAAAGTTATATTCTTAGGTGGCTGTTGCCATAAAAAAATAAAAGAACAAAACAAAATAACGACTTCAACTGTCAATAACTCCTAAAGTATTAGGAATAGGCATATAGTGTGTTATATTAAAAATTATTAGAATTTTATGTAAAATCGAAAAATCGAATAATAAATGGGGGCTAGATTTAAAAAAATGTTTCTTTTTGATCTACCTTGTATACTGCGCAATTTTTTGTTTTTTCCTTTACGTGTGCAAAAACTACATTAAAAGCCCTACAATTTTGTTTTTTATTTTTTTTTGTAGCTTAAAAATTAACAAAGTTAAAGGGGGGGGACATTATGGGTGAACACCCTGTACATTGAGTGTTGAGTGGCGTATAGATTAGACTCTAGCGACAGCAGCAGACCGTACCATCTGTCCGTCCGGTCCTCCCAACCCTCCCTTACGTTGACTTCCATGTATTCGTGATGCAACCGGTTGTTTGTAAGTCCGCAGATGCTCTAGGGGTCTGGTTGGTTAGCCTTAACTTCGGCGACCCGGGTTCAAACCTCGTTGGTTTTTTTTTTAAGATTGTATTTCTAAAGAGTTCTTTTCTTTATTTTGGGTATGTTTTGGGTTAGTTATAATTAGCACTTGGTTAGTTTCCATTTCATGAGACCCGTAGCGCGCGAAGCGAGCGGAGAGACATGCGAAAAGCGAAATTTGTGTAACCAAATAAATATTTTAATATGCATACATGTATCGTACAGTATTTTATCTACATCTGCCCGAAATTTAAAGAAATTAAAATCTTATGTTTTTCATTATTTCTATACTCAGTACAAACTTGATACCATCAAACTACAAAGAATGTTCATTGAGCATAAACCTTTAAAATTAAAAGCATAGTATGCAAATGTGTTAAAAATGCAAATTTGAACACCTCCCCCCTCCCTGTAATTTTAAAAATGTTATTTTAAAACACTAGTGTTTTAAAATGACCTACTTTAATCACTAGTGCTAAAAGGGAAATGTTAGCTTTTAAAAGTAAACGACAGAAAACATTTGTATTTTATTTATTAATATTAATATAGATAGTACAACTTAAACGTTCTACCACTTTCCGTGATACAGGAGCGAGGGTGAGGAATGAACAGAAATAGCCACATATTTCAAAAATACAAAGCCAACAATAATCGTTACGTTTTATTGACCTCTATTTTATATACGATGTATCTAAAACTATCTGCTTCCAATTTAATAAAAAAATACAGAATTTAAAAATATCTGGCGAAGGATTTTACCAAATTACCTCCTAAGTATGCAAAAAAATTGATAAAAACTAAAGGTTCATATTTTAAAAAATTGGCTTGATGATGGTTCTGAGAAATCGAAACGTTGATTTGGAAAACTGACAACACCTTAGGGTAGACCGTTAAAAAGTGCCTCTAGAAAGTGTTAATGCTTTTTTGTTATTTCCAAAAATAACGTCAGAAAAAATTAAAAACAAAATTCGAAAATTTCGGTTTTTCGCAGATATCTCCGGAAGTACTGGAGATATCTCAAACTTCAAACTGTCATAATACTGGGCACTAAATTGCGCAACTTTGCACCAATTTATTTCACCCTGTATAACGGCATCGCCACACGATTTAGCTAGGCAACCATTTGCGATTTATCAATCTATATATTATCTAACATATAATCTTTGTCATCGTCAAATAACAGATGAGGGTATATATTTCTAATACCGGATCTTAGACTAAAAGTAGATCTATTTTAATTTTTGTAATCGGATTGTGCGATAGAATATTATTTTTACATCTTGGCACATACTAAAAATTGGAACAATGAAAAAATGTGACTTTTTTAACTAGAATAAAATTATTAGGACAACATTGTCTTATCTTCCTACTTAAGGTTGTGAAATCACATTTATATATTTAGCATTCTGCTGGTACATTTGATCTAAACTGTCGCGTAACCTAAGTACAATGCAATTTTCTAAGAAATTAGGAGTGCAAGGTTTTACATCACATGCTGAATACATATTTTTTATTCTCTTTTTTTCAGTGCACGTACACATATTTTGGCGTAAGAACAATGTAAATACATAACTGCAATAAGCTTCAATAATAGACAACGGTAAAAGCTCCGCCCCCCCTTCCCTAAATTACTTTTACACACTACCTTTTAGGTGCATCCCGTGTCCCGTGTACATGCATGTACCCATTATGACATTAAACGTGACTTAAACGAGTCGTTTATAGTAACCTTCGTTGAAAGAGATGCCACTTACAAAATTTGTATATACGATCCAATAAAGTTTTGTCATATTTACGACTATTATCATTTCTGTTTTAGTTCCGCTGTTCAGCGCGAGTAGAAAATCCAATTTAGCAGGAAATAATATGTTGGGAAAACGATATAAAGCAGACAAACGAAAGTTATCGCTTTTTAACAGTGAGGTAAAAGAAAAATCAATATTCACTTTACATTTTAGATCTTCTATTATAGATGTATTATCATAATTATCTTAATCAGATGTTGATGTTGTATGTCATAGAATTAATTGGGGTTCAAAATATTTAGTAGAAAGCTAAGACCTTTATATTAATTAATTTAAATATTTTATTAAATATTTTTCCTAGTCTCTGTTTTATTCCCACACGTGTGTTTCCCCAAAGTAGAACAATGAGATTTTTATAATAGCAACTTGAATTTAACTGTTCAAGCAATCTAAAATTTGCCATTAGAGTAACTATTTCATGACTATAACTAGATAATCGATAAATAAAGCAAACTAAAGGCTGAAGGATATATCTTTGATGAATATTTGCTCATCTCCGAATTATCCTCTACCGGTCACAAGAATATATCTGCGGAATTAAAATCTTAGTAATGTAACTCCAAAGAAGTTAAAGCTAAATAATAAATGGAACTGGTATTTTGAACTTCCATTGTCTTAATTTATTATCACAATATTATGGTGTTTTTTTTCTGTCGTTTATCAAGTTAAATTAACTGCTATAACTGATATATACCTATTGATATATGTTTAGTGTGTATTAAACCTAGAATTTCTTCCTATTAACTTGTTATGTGCTTCTAGTACAGGGTGACCAGGGTCCAGTCGTATTTTGACCCATTTTGATCTCATATATCTCGGAAATGAAAAAGCTATCAAAGTGATGTTTTCATTGAGTATTTTCGTTTTACCGAAAGTTCTATTTAAAAAATACGTCCTATTGTGTTGACAACCGGAACGACTAAAAACAAAATGGCCGTGCCTCAGGTATAGGGCGACTTCATTATTTTACTTGGAACATCCTGTATATCTTTGCGTACTTTCAAGCTTGTTCCTTCTTCTTCTGAAATAAATCGCACATGATATAGTTATTTTTCAAAAGAGGTGAATATTTGTTAAAATATTTTTTTTTATATTATTACTATGATTCAAATAAAAAGACGATTTGTTACTATAAAGGTTTAAGTGTAAATGCATTTTCTTTTTAAAAATTAGTGTAATTTACTAAAAATATAAACTGAAAGATAAACTCAGGGTGTATAGGCACGGCACATATAACAACCAGCAATATCACATCTTCTTTTTTCGCATCTGCGCAAGTCCGCGCGCAAGATATTCCTTGGTAGGAAATCCGTCAAACTGCCGCCAGCGGCGTCGTGTTTTTACGACTGGTTTTTTTTTATTGCTATTGGAGTTAAATCGAAATCATAGGCGTGTATTTGTCAAATAATTGACATTCTGAGAAACGAACGTTGTTTATGACATTGTGTAATGCAAAAAGCCATAGTGTTTATGCAATAAGAACTTGTACAAACCAGAGGTATTCTTCCAAGAAGAATTTCATTAGATTTCCTGCTCATACAATAAGGTAGACATATATTTCATAACCCACTGATATTTGAAATTTTATATTACGGCTCTGTTAAAGGAAAATCATACTTATATATATTTCAAATCCAGCCCTGACTTTTCCTACCCAACTGACATTAGCAAGGTCAAATTTAATTTTTCGCCTGACAGGTCGAGTAATATTGCTGGTTGTTATATGTGCCGTGGTATAGGTTCGGAGCATGCTGATTAAAATTTAGTTCCGAGTGTAGTTGTTGTGAAAAGGTGCAAAATAAAAGATTAGAAATTTCAAAACACAATCATTCTATTTAGATTTCCTTCTATCAAAATAAGGGTTGATATTTAACATTCTGTTGAATTTTCTTGGTGATATCTGCCCTTTAATCAACTTACGGTTTCTCCGAGCTGCCTGGAGAGTGTTACTGAAAGTTGGTGCAGTACCTAGGATCTGTCCTGTAAGGTTACCGGAAGCTGCTCTCCTGGTAAGGTGAGTGCGTGTGGACTCAGTAGCATGAAAAAAAAAACAGTACAAGGCAGTTAAAGAGTTTACCAAGAATGTTGTTATGACTCTGTTTCAATTTGGCGGAGAGCGTCGCCTGTCTTAGCTTAGGTTTTGAATATAGAAATTGACAAAAGATAGCTAGAAATGATTCTTGTCAGTTAACAATGCTGAAAAATGTCAAACGTTAAAGGAAAATTATGATATTTACATAAATATGCCTCCGCCAATTTGCACAGAATTGTTTCGGTAAACAATTATGCTTCCAATAAGACAGTGAACAGATTAAAAATAATAAATAAAATAAATAGATATCTAAGCGAGATATAATATCGTTATGAACACTATTTCAATTAAGCAAAAAAAATATTATAATAATAAGGCAAAAACAAAAGTGAAATTAATAAATTTACACAGGTAATCAGAATTGCCTGAAGAAACTCAAAAAACCAAAAAAGTAGCTAAGTTAGTAGCTTAAATACTTGGTAGATAGCTACTGCCCAGCTCTGCCGTATTATCACAAAAACGGTACACTTGGCAACATTGCAAACATAACCAGTGAATTAGGCATCACGAAAAAGCCCTTGAGAGTGATCTTCAAAATAATTGACCATTTCTATATTTAACGGCAACCCTGTATAAAAAGCCTTTTAAAATAAAGAAAAATTCCCTCATTTCCTTATTACTGTTTACGGTACAAACTGACTTTTACGTTATGTCCTTAACCCTTAACCTTATATTACCTTAATATAACGGGATCTACCTATTAGGAAATATAAGGAATAGGTAGAGATAGACTATTTTAATAAATTGCCCCAAATATAACCGGAAAATTATCTTATACGATCAAATGAAAAAAACTGAAAAACTAGCGAGCTTCCATGAAATTAGCTATTCTCTGATCGTGTTTTGTAATTTTACCTACCTACTTATACTTATAATTAATTAGGTAATATAATTTTTTACTCACGTCCATATCTTCTTTACTAGCTAGTTTGCAAAGGATTTTATCATTTGGCAATTCACGCATTTTGCAATTTATTTCAAAAAACATCGATGATAGATCACACAATTTCACAAATCAAGCAAAAATTAGCAAATGCAAGTGGAGTGTAAAAACCTTTTTTAAATTTTATTGATTATTTTATCTTTTTTATTCATTATTTCACACAACGAATTTTAATTTGAAAAAAGAACCCCAGGAACTATTCAATTGTTGCTTTAAGAGGCTATGTAAATAGCAGACGTATCAGGCAATCTTGGGCGGACTCGTCTTCTAAATATGAAATGTTTTTCGGGTATTGGCGGAATTAATCGCGGAAATAACGCGTCTCCTGTTTACAAATATGCAACCGGGTCTCCTAGACTGTTTGTGTGTATTACCTTTAAAAATGGCAACTCCCAACTAGAATCTTAATGAACCCTATAGGCCAATAAAATCGATTCTATCAGTTGGGTTGCTTAACTAAAGCCGAAATTTAATAACTTCTTTCTTTTGTAGGATAAAGTATTTTCTTCTTCTTTTAAAAAGCCTTAAGCTCCAAAAACCAATATTCCATATGCCCTACAGGCAAAAATATACCCCACGGCAAAATACAACGTGGTATATGAGATGATCGTAGGCAGACACTACAACAGACAACGCTTGCCCATAATATACTGCCCTAAATAAAATAAGAAATTTATAAACGGGATATCAGGTATTCACGTGTAAATGGCCGATGCTAATTCACGAATTATCACCCGTAATATTACACGCAAATTGAAAGCTTAGCAGTTTTATTCTCACTACAGACTTTTTGATATAGGAAAACTTGAAATCAAAATCAAATAACGCAAGAAATAAAGGGCATTAGGAGCCTACCTTCTCAGCCTTCTCGATTTGGTCACCGGTACAAGATAGATCTAATTCCTGTCCTACCTTTCAATCAGAATCACTTCTTGAAAAAAAATTGCACCGAAGTGCAGTCATCACAAATGTTTAACTTTTCTACCGTACGAAGCGACCGATTTCAAGCATAATATGAGCTGCATATTTGAAATTATTTAACATTTTTAAATAATACATTCTACTGCTGTATTTATGAGAATTCAACCATAATATTAATTTTCGTTTTGCAATAACTAAATAATTATTGACTGACATTTATTTTAAAAGACAAAAAACAATTTTAAACAAACTTGATGGGCAACACAAGATTTCATTATTTATTAATATTTTGATACTGTTTAACACAGAATTTTCCACACTATTGTTACCAGATCGATTCAGAGAGTAATTTAAAATAGGTTGAAGACTAAAAGATATTATTTTAAACCAAAAATAAGCACAAGTGTACTCGCAGTAACCTGATGTTACGAAATTGTTAAAATTACCCTAACATATTAACCTTTTAAAAAGTTTATGAAGAAAGCTATGAGCTATGAGAAAGCAACACAAAAACACTTATATAAATATATTAAATAGGAGAAAGGAGCTGTTTTTAGTTTGACTCTATGTCGTTAACGTACGTCATATTTCCTAATGTGACATGATTTTTAAAACCTGAAAATTTATGATAAATAATTACACAACAATGTTTATTTTGAAAGAAGCATGTCAACAATTAACAAATAATAACATCAACGGTAACGAAATGTTGAAACAATAACGTAACAATTTAAAATAAACGTTGAAAGTGTCTTCTCAAGGTAAATGCATTTGTCTAAATTGCTTGCAAGTCTGTTAAAGCTATTTCTGGAAAACACTTGCCGTACATGTTTATGATATAGGACTGTAACAACGATCCTTCACATGTGGCCAGGGAAAAGTCTGGAATCGTTAGCTCTGGCGATTGTGGAGCTCACGGAATTGGACTTGCTCTTCCGATCCATTTGTCGATCCATTAATTGGAGTATTTACATCTTGCTGAAAGTATACAGTATGTAGTATATTTTCTTGTTGGAACTAGGAATAGAAAATGTTCTAGCATGTCAACATAGCTTAGAGAATTGAGTATTGAAATGTTGAAGATGAATGGTTCATATATTTTTTGTGCAGATACACCACACCAAATTGTAACAACTTTGGGTGAATCTTTCACGTATTCCTGGTAGAGTTGGGGATCTTTCGAAGCCGATATCTGGCCATTATCTTTGTTAACGTTTTCATTTAAATGGAAAGTAATCTCGTCAGACATTATGAAATTACCCACAGAATTTATATTTCTTCCTATTAAGTTTCGAATGATTACACAAACTTCAACTCTCTTTAAAATCCATTTGGTTTATTTCCTGATCCATTTCTATTTTATATGGTTTTAATTTGCGATCGTTTCTCATGGTGGTATCAACAGTAAACGGGCTATATTTACGTACCTAGTTGGTAGAGTGTTATCAAACTGTACGACGTCCAAAACGTGAATGGTGTTGCAGAAAGCATTTCGGCTACTTATTGTTTTTTTTTCTTTCTAAGAACCTCGTTAATCAGAATGTTCTATACTATTTTTATTTGAATTTTTTGTTGGTGGATTTTTGCTAAATATGTTCCTAAACTTAGAGAGCAAAAATCATACACTTTTGCTTTTCAGTTAAACTGAACATTTTTAAATTATGATTGGACTATAATTAATCGAAAAATATCGATACTAACAGTGACCTTCATCGATACTAACAGAGACAGTAATGTCTGAAATGAATTTGAGTCCGTAACTAGTCGAAGATGTATTGAACATTTTTACGAATAACTATATCATGTGCTATATTTTTGAGAAGAGAAAGGAACAAGCTCTAAAAATATCTGAAGATATAGATGGTGTTCTTTTTAAAATAACATAATATATTTCCGGTTGTGAACCAAAATAAAGTATGTTCACATTCAGAGGCTGCTTCGCTTCGCCGATAGCAGCGAATATTAACTACGACAAGAAGGACCACTCAATGGCAAGAGAGCGCTACAAAGGAATCGTCGTTTATTTCCTTCGTTGCCTGGTAACGATCCGCGAACATCGCCGCACACAAGTTGAATTTAAATAAAAGCTGGTCATAAACGATATTTTCGTTTGCGGTATATTTAATCAAATTTATGACGAAATTATTTATAGCACTCTAATACTCTATTTGGCTTTGGAAAAACACAATTGATATCTTCTGAATTGTTTGCAGCGCCCTGTCAAACTTACGTTATGGTTTTTTTTTATTATTATCACCAAATAAATATTTTGATAAAGTTTGTATTCAACTGGCTGTTTCAAAAATCTGTTAACGTTTTTAATTAGTTATTATTGATAACAATACTCAAGGTATGTGATAACTAATATTTAAAAGATTTTGATTTTGTGTTAATGATTTCACCATATTTCCGAATACTGATATACTGACAAAAGACATCAAGAAGAAAATGTTGCTCGAATTTGCCCCATCTTTTAATATTTAATTAAATTTTGGCGTTTTGGGTGATTTTAAAATTGGTTAAAGGTTTCGCACAATATTTTTACTGTATATTTCATTCCTATTTTGTAATACAACACAACTAAAAAATAGCGATATTATCTTATATCGAATATTGACTCGACTATAGAATTTAGGCGTGAAAATTAATCTGACAAAAGGATGAGCTGGTCTATGGCCGCCGCATCAAAGGTCGCCTGCCAACATGATTGTTTTATTTCTATCATGGCCTGCCGATATTCTGCTAGTGTTCGCGCGGGGAAGGAGACACACCGTTGACATGCCGCCGCGGAGAGTGATCCTTCTTATCATATAGTTTTGCCCAAATACATAATAAAAAGATAAATACTGATGTACTATACTGCTAACGTGCTAACACTCCGTTGAGGTTATGTGTTGGTGTTGTACCTAATTGTGCAACAACTGAAGCCAGATTATCAGAAAATGGCGCGTCGAAATGAGGATTCCTTATTGGCTAAATTTGTAACGTGCGCAGTTTTCCCTGCTGCTGTCTTGTTTGAGCATTTACGTTTCTCTGTTTTTTTTTTGCTTCATATGTTGTACTGAAAGTATTTTCAAATGTCATTTCAATTACCCTTAACGCAACGCATTATTAAATTGGAATTTTAAAAGCTATATCTGTTGTAAAGTCATCGGTACAGGTGGGCAAGAAATTGAATGGTCGATTAAACGCTTAATATTTTAGCAAATAACTGAATAATCGATTAATCGAAATAATCGATTATCGATATTTTCTGAAATATTATTCGATAAGTCGATTAATCGGTAATTTCTTAAAAGTGAATCGAATAATCGATTATTGTCGCCCACCCCTAATCCCATAATATTGTAGTAAGAGTAAGTGAAACTGAAGCTGAAATTTCGGTAGAATCATTATTGCTGATGCAAGACTGATGTTATTATAAAAATAGGTAATAAATACTTTGGCTGAATCGGCAGATAAAAATTTATAATTTAGTTTTAATTTGTAAATATGGCTTTGATATTACCTTGGGATAGTCAGAATATAAGCAAGTGTTTTTGAACAACAGCTGCACTGATGCTTCTATATTTTTTACTAGTTTCGTCCCTATTAGATTAATTTTAAAAAATAGCGATCTCTGAAATACATGTATGGCAAAATTGCAGGCCCTCATCAACGCGTTTCTGTCGTCCGCTTAACATTCATTTTGCTCGTGAGACTCCTGAATTAACCGTTGCAAAAACAAAATTTGGATCATCGGATTAAAAATTTAAAACCCTTTTTTTACAACGAAGGAGCCCTTAATTTTCAAAACCATTTTTTAAAACGATTTAAGAACACACAGATGATTTTTATACATGATTTTTATCGTTAGTGATAATTGATACTCCCTATATATAAATATAGATGATGAGCAAAAAAGTCAACAATTATTTGTCTAAAACACGATATATTAAACGTGTAATACTTAATAACTTTTATGTCTTATTTCTGGTAAACCTTATTATGGCCAGCTTTCCTAGAAATTCGACCAGTGTGCGCCGGGTCCAAAGGTCACATGCCAGTATCATGCTAGTTTTCGCGCGGGGAAGGAGACATACCGTTGACGTGCCGCCGCGGAGAGTGAATCTTCTTATCGTAGTTAATATTCGCTGCCGATAGAGAGGTTTCCATGTTCATAAGGCATTTTGTAGATAAAATTCTTCGTGTAAATTCGGCTTTGATAGCTTCTTAGTATTTGTTTTAGCTTGGAAGCAGTTATATATTATGGGTATATCTAGCTAATTAATTTTTTTCATATTCCGTTTATATATTTAATGTCAAGGCATTTTGGGGCAACCCACTAATAAAATATTACAGAAAATTGCTGTTGACATCTTTTTTCATCACAGAAATCATACTCGTAGACGGTTGAATTCACTCAGAAGGGCAGTTTTCATACGGCTTGATGGGCATGCAAATACATACGCAAATTCAACTTTGCGCACGCTCATAAAAAAGACACATTAACTTTAATCAGCTTTTCTTCTATTTTAAGTTGTAATTTTTTCTGAAATATCTGCGCAATTTTGCATCTTTTAGCGCTTGCTAAAATGCTCATATACTAAATTCCTTGGCAGGAAATCTGCCAAGCAAATCTGTTAAATGCTTTAACGGTCGGGAAAGTGCACTTGCGTTAGAAACAAGATCTAAATGTTCGTTTATATTTTTATCTGTTGCTTTCCCTCACTGTGTTTTCTTTTAGTTTAAAACCGTTATCCAAGACAAGGTGGGTCGGTTTTCCTGGATTTATTTTTGAAAAAGTTGTACAATTTTGATAATATTCTAACCTCGTACTTCAGTTATTTTCGTTAGAAAGAATTACTAGTTTTCTCTTATCGGTCATGTTGGATTAGATCCATTTTTTACGGATCGCTTAGTAAACATTACAGTAAGATAAACCGTTTCACGTTCCAAGCTATGGTACTTTTTAAAACTGCATAGCAAATTGCATTATAAATCCTAATTTTATCGTAAATAATGAAAGATATTATTTTAAATTGAATTTAGTTTAAGCCTAAATATTTTAGTTGGCTAGCTCATTAAATTTACTGCAAAATGCAAATATGAATATTTACTATGAACAAATTATTAACAATTAAGTCTTGTTCGATCGAGAATCACTGGAGTGACATTGTTCTTGCGAATTATTTCAATCTGGTTCATCTTCATATTTTCCAAAGCAGTTTAATTTTTGTATTTAAATTCCAAGTTGTGGTTCACCGAATAAATGGCTACTGTAAAACCACAATAGCACTCTCATGATCTTCTAGTCTTACAATTATTAATCTTGCTACTCCTATCTAATTCCAAGATGGTGTCATCTAAAGAGCATGTGAAAGACGACGCTCCTGAAAAAGTTTCATTTATTTGTTGCAAAAAAAGTTTTCAAGTGTAGTATTGTGTGTAAAGTGTGGTGGTATCTTCCACGGCTCCTGTGCAGTGCGAGATTGAAAGGTAAAAGTATCTTTTGTCGACAAAACTCGTGTCGTTTGTTGCAACACCGACGAGGCTAATAACGATGGGAATCAGGCTGGTAGAGGAGACAACCCAGACAACAAAACAGAAACAAAGGTTGTTACATATCTAAAAAGGTTAGTGGCTGAACTCACAGACAAAAATAGAATCCTCCAAGAAAATGCAAAGTTATGGAAGGAAAAATGTATTGATGCTGCAAAAAAAAACAGTTTACCGCCAAAATCAGAAAAAAGGTATACAAAAACAAAATCCTTTGCTCCCTTCCACACCTGATCAGTCAGCTGATAATGACGTTATTGTCGTTGAAGTGGACGTTCACGAACCAGTGTTACCAACCAAAGGAATGGACACAGAAAAGGAACTCTGCAGACAGACCGAAATCGGCACAACCACGGCTGAAGATACAACACTGTGAATGCGCTTTTTGACAGTCAGGTCATGAATTCTAAAAATCCATCAACTGACACTAATGACAGTACCATTGACAAACCAAATGACAATTCAAACAAAAATTAAAACAATGAGAGACTCCTGACAAAAATGAATGGAAATTCGTTACAAATAAAAAGAATAAGAAAAAAGTCAACAATAACTCAAATGGAACAACCACTCTACGCCCTGAACCAGTGAGGGGATTAAAAGAAGCAGAATGCATTATTAAGGTGGCATAGAAAGTGACTACCCTATTTGTCTCCGGGCTAGATGCAGATACAGAGGACAAAACCGTTTTGGAATATCTCAAAAACCAAAACCTTAAAGATAAGTGCATATGTGCATATATACCTGTTAACTATAGCAACCTTCATTCGATGCAAGAACAATTAAATTCGGACTTGGAAAGTATATATATATTTGCAAAAAATCATAACTTAAAAATAAATGCTCTGAAATCCCAGGTTTTGATTCTTGGTAACAGAACTGTCTTTAGACAAGATATTAAAAATAATTTACAAATTCAAATTAATAGTACACCAATTCCGATTGTCAATGAAGCAAAAAATTTAGGGGTGATATTTGATTGCTCACTCTCATTTCAAAGCCACATTAACTCTAAACTAAAAGCGGCCTTTCTTCGCCTCAAAAATCTTTATAAACTAAAACGATATTTGCCTGCAAAACAAAAATATTATTGATGTGACACTTTAGTTCTCTCACTTTTTGACTATGCCGATATTGTTTATGGGGATTCATTAACTGTAAGATTAAAAAATAGAATACAGAAAGTACAAAATGCATGCATGCGATTTTCTTATAATATTCCTTATCGAAACCACATAACACCTTATTTAAACGAATTAAAAATTCTAAATATGCAAAATCGTAGGAAGCAACATATGTATGGTCTTATCTACAGAGTCGTAAAAAAGGGTCAACCGGTATATTTAGCAAGTAAATTAAACAGTTTTTCTCACGACCATCTAACACGTAATAATCAAAACTTTGTCTTGCCCTTGCATAGAACATCTGCTTTTCAGCGATCGTTTACTTTTGTAGCCATTCAAATGTGGAATAACCTTAAAAATACAGCAAAAGATTTACCTCTCAATGGTTTTTCAAAGTACGTCAAGAAAAAATTATTAGAAGATCAAAGGTTGTAATCTTTTTCTGTTGTTCCCCTGTGTGTCCGCCCTACTACCGGTACTGCCGATTCTTTTCTTCTTCCCGCGCCTCGCCGCCAGCCTGTTGCTCTGCCTCTCTCTCTCTCTCTCGCTTGCGCCTCTTCTTAGCGGTAATTGTAGAATTAGAATTAGATGGATATTGTTGTCAGTTAGTTTTTTGTTTTTCCTTTTGGTTTAGGACTTAGGTTAAAGTCTGTCTCGCCCATGCATATTTGTAATGATATGCATTGGATACCGGTTTTGATAATCGAGAGGCTGTCCTTTTTTTTGCCTAAGCATATACCTAGCAATATATTTTTGTTTGTAAATTTATTTTAATGGCAAAAAATAAAATGATTTGATTTGATTTGATATGTGCAAAAATGAAAACCGCCAAACAGATGAAATATAGGTACTTCAAACTGTCAGTTCCACTGGAACAGGAACATGTGTAAATGCCTGCATCTTTGTGGCCAAACGATGTGGTTGTAAATCATTTTCAAAACCTACAGCGACAATCTCAAATGGCCAGAACTCATTCAAGGATGCAGCAGTCCATGTGTTGCACATAAATACCCGCTCAGTGAGAAATAAGGCTGAACTGCTTGAAGCTTTCTTGGAACAAACAAACTTTAACATTGTTTGTCTGTCTGAACATTAGCTTAAGCTTGAAGAAGAGTATTGCAGATTGGTTCCTACAAACAGGCCAACATCTACTGCCGATCAACCTATATGGGTGGAGGTGTGGGTATATATGTTAAGAGTTATTTGAATGTAGTGATGTATGATGTTAATAGGTATTGTGTAGAATTTTTTTTAAATGTTGTGCTGTATTTGTTAATGATTTTAATTTTTACATTTTGATAATTTATAGAGCCCCTTCGGGGAATTTTGAAACATTTTTAAATTTATTGGAATCAGTCTTGAATAAATTGGCTGTTATTAAGAATGTCATATTAGTTGGAGATTTTAATGTCCATTTTAACACAAGGCAGCCAGAGGCTCTTTGCCTCTCAGAGGTCTTAGAAAGCTATGGTTTCATACAAACAGTTGCTAGCAATAGAAGGTCTGGAGCGTGCTTGGACAAAATTTTCATGACCTTTGGCTTGGATTCCTTTGCAGTTAGTACTGTGGATGTGGCAATATCGGATCACCTTGGGCAGGAAGTTCATCTGCTCCATGATCTACCTACTAACGAATGCATTATAAATAAATAAAAGTAAAAAATAAATTTTTAAAAACAAGCTTTTATTTAAATGCACTAAAAAGAAGAAAATAAATTTTGAAGTAAATCAAACCCATTATTTTGTTACATTAAACATTTTTATGATATAAAAGCTTGTCGCGAGATTTTCCTGTTTAAATTTCTCGCGACAAGCTTATATATCATAAGAATGTTTAATGTAACAAAATAATGGGTTTGATTTACTTCAAAATTTATTTTCTTCTTTTTAGTGCCTTTAAATAAAAGCTTGTTTTTAAAAATTTATTTTTTACTTTTATTTATTTTTTACTTTTTAGTAGGTATTATGGTATAGCAAAATCACAAATTTAGTAAATATTATATTTTTATTTATAACACTTAGATTCGTAGTATATAATAAAAGCCATTTTGAATTTCCAATATCTGATAAAAAAAATATATTCCTTGTCCCTAAAAACCACCTAATACCAATTTTAAACCAAATCGGACATTTTTTAAGTAGTGCCTTCACCACTAACCTTTAAAGGGAGGTGGGAAGTGTAAGCAACACCATTGTCTTCATAGGAATACACAATGGCAACACCATAGTTTTATATTTTTATTTGAACTACAAACGCATCCCAAATTTGAAGCCAATTGGATATGTAGAAGTCAGTTAAAATTGACTTGCAACATTTAACCCAAAATCGGCCATGTTGAATCCGCCATTTTAAATTTTCAAAATGTGATAAAAAATTCAAATTCCTTGTCCCCAAAAACCCCCATATACCAATTTTAAACGAAATCGGACATACTTTAAGTAGTTCCCCCCTACCCTACCGTTGAAAGGGAGGGGGGAGTGTAAGCAAGACCATAGTTTTATATTTTCATTTGAACTACAAACGCATACCAAATTTGAAGCCAATTGGATATGTAGAAGTCAGCTAAAATTGACTTGCAACATTTAAGCCAATATCGGCCATGTTGAATCCGCCATTTTGAATTTTCAAAATCTGGTAGAAAATTCATATTCCTTGTCCCCAAAAGAACCCATATACCAATTTTAAACGAAATCGGACATACCTTAAGTAGTGCTCCCTCCCCTATCCCCGAAAGGGGGGGAAGTGTAAACTTAACAACATTAGAATATTGTATTGTCATCGGAACTACAAACGTGTACCAAATTTCAAGTCAATAGGATATTTAGAAGTAGTTCTAATTCAGCTTCCAAGATTTGATTACAGACAGATCCACAGGTGAAAGTAAATAAAAGCTTATAATAAAAAGGTGTGTAGGCCATTGAAACAAAAAGGTATGTCAGATTTCTTTGGTTTGATTTCTTCGTATGACTGGAGCTTTGTTACTAATGAATGTGCGAATGTCAATCAGGGCTTTTAAACATTTTTGGGGAATCTGGAAAAAGCATATAAACATTATTTTCCTGAAAAAACATATAAGGTCACACAAAACAAGAGAATTAAATGGTTTGATGAGAAACTAAAATCAGTGCGTGATCATCTACAGCTCATCTACAGCTTCTAAGTGAATTATCTCGTCAATAAGAAAATGTCTCTTTTAAACAAGAACTTAAAGATTTTCAGAAAATATACAAAAATGCCATACAGGAAGCAATGCTTAAGGCTAATGACCACTTTGTTAACTCTGCTGAAAATCCCTCTAAGGCAGTGCCAGTGTGGCAAGTTATACAGAGTAATATAGTTTCATCTAAGCTTAAGAGCAATAATAATTGTAACATATCAGCAGATGATTTTAACAATTTCTTTTTAAGTGTTGTACATGATAATGTAAAGAAGATCCCTGTATCGCATGATTATCCAATTCATATTCTTGCAAATCTAAATTTAGCAGAAAACATGTTCTCGTTTTCTCATGTCTCCTTTATTGAAATTAGAGATATCATTGATAATTTAAGAAGTAAAGCAAGTCGAGATATCTTTGACCTAAATGCCAAGCTGATCAAATCAATTAAACACATAATCATTAGCCCTCTTACTAAGCCAATTAACCGATGCCCGAAGTGTTTTTCCCGATGTACTTAAGGCTGCCAAAGTGATATCTATTTTTAAGAAGGGTGATCCTGAGAAGTCAGAAAACTATCGACCTATATTCTTGCTACAAATAATTTCAAAAATCTTTGAGAAATGCATAGCCACCCAATTGATAAAAATTTTTGATGAAAATAACTTATTTACCTTAAACCAGTTTAGATTTAGAAAGGACAAGAATACTGTTATGGCAATCTTGGACTTAGTCTCTTTTATTCATGATGCTTTTAATAACTTAGAGTTCAGCAATCTCTTGTTCTGTGACTTAAGCAAGGCATTTGATTGTGTGCTACATAATATCTTACCGCATAAACTAGGCAAATATGGCTTTAATGCAAACAGCATTACCACTTAGATCCTATTTGACGTGGGGTGGGGTGTCATCAGCAAAAAGTAGTATTACTATAGAGGTTCCTCAGGGATCGGTTTTGGGACCTATACTATGTGTAATCTACATAAACGATTTGCCATCTAAAGAACCAACAGATAAATTTACTCTTTTTGCTGATGACACAACAGTAGCATGTTGGGCAAATTCTCATTAGACCTCAGAGCTTGAGATGAACATTTCGCAAAATGGCATCCAAGACTGGTGTAACATGAACCTACTACATCTTAATGCTGACAAAATTAAAAGCGTCGTCATTTTTACTCTAAGACAAACTGATCTACCAAGGGAGATCACAGTAAAATTTTTGGGTATTCATCTAGACCCTCTTCATCAATGGCACTCGCACATTGATACAGTGGCTGCAAAACTGAGGGAAATATATGCCCTACGTTGCCTTGCTGGTTGCTTCTCTGATAGTGCCCTGAGAACTGCATATTTTGGACTGTATCACCCTGTGACAACATATGCCATTTTAGTGTGGGGCCATGCTCACCATCTCACCAAGTAAAGAGGTTGTTTGCAATTCAGAGAAGGGTAGTTAGAGTTCTTGGCAGACTGGGTTGCAGGGATGACTGTAGACATGTATTTACAACTATGAATATACTCACCTTACCATCGGGTTTTATCCTGGTAAACCTACTGTGGGTGCAGAGAAATAAATGCCAATATCAGGTTCATGGAGATGTCTATAATTATGAAATTTAGCAGAAAACTGGTTCCAATTTTTCATAGGCTGACAAGATGTCAGTGGGGTCCTGGGTGCCTGGCTGTTAAACTATACAATAAACTACCAAACAATTATACTGAATTGCTTTTACTGCATTTTGAAAATAATATGAAACAAAATCTAATAAGAAATGAATTTTATTCGACTGAAGCATAATTTAATTACATATTTTAGGACAGATATACTTTTAGTATTTATCTTAATCTATATAATTTTCAATATGATTATGTACAAAATATTTTAATATCTGTCTAGTTTAGTGTCTATTTTAGTTTTAGTGTTTATTTTATGACAGTTTTAGCTTGATCTTCTCTGTTGACTTGTGTAAATACTATTGCGTATATTAACACTAATAAATGAATTTGAATTTGAATTTAAGTTTTGTGGACCTAATTAATCTGATTATTTTATTGTTGATTACTTCTCTTTGTAGATTTGTCTGAAAATATATATCTATGACAAAAACTAGACTTTCTAATGACAGCAGATAAAATAAACTGTTTAAAATATATATTCCTAGATAACATCACTTCGCAAAAACTTCCTATTATTTATCGTTAGCAATATGGTCAGTAACTGTTTCTGTTGTACTAATTTATTACTGCCATATATTGCGCATTATGACTTGCATTTGTGCTTTGAATTATGCAATTTCTTTATTCGTAAAAGACACTTGTTTAATAAAGCGATACAAAAGATAACCGTACCTATTAATGTCTCCCATTTGTTATTTCTGTTATATATGGTTTTACGCTTCAGCAAAACTTTTGATATATTTTACTTTATTCATTGACGTTGCATTAGGTCAGTAGCTTACAATTTTGTTTGCTCATTGGACACCCTTCTTTGTGATACGTGGGGATCGCGGTGGTGATGGAGCTTAGGCCCAAACTTCGAATACCATATCGGACAAAACAAATCTGGTACAAATCCCTTTAACTCTTTTTCCTAAATTCCAATCATTGTCGGTAAATAAAATTTGGTCACCGGATAAAACCGTTGTGGGTTTTGGTGATTTCGGACATCAGTATACCTTAGTTTTTCTAGTTTAATAATTATAAATGCTAATATCATGCGTTATTGGTTATGGAGTTAAACGATTTACTCAAGCATGCCAGCGAGGCTGGCTAAAGTATGATCAAATCACAATTCAATAAGATACATCGATTTTGATGGACTCTAATTACCATAAGAAATATAGTAAGGAAAATGTCAAATATCCCGTACCTTAAACCTCAGGCCTTTCAAATGCTAAATCTTGCTTCAAAGAGAACTGCTATATTTTCTTGTGAAAACCATGCTTTCATCTACGTATGTGATAAATAGTAATGTTCTAGGCTGTAATAGCAGATAATAGCAAGATGTCACTAACGAAACACAAAAGCGGTTAAGTATTATCATAGATGAATATAGCTAACGATGGTATTATATTCGTTGCGCCGACCTTAGCCAATATGGAAAGAATCTTCGAAGCTTCTCTGTCCTCAAACAATATATGAAATTGATTTTTAGGACAAGGTATTATTAATTATTTGTTTCTTAGCAAAACTTTATTAAGCCAATAGGACCATTCGAAAAGAATTTTTTGACCTGTTGGTGAGAATACTACAGTTATTCTTCTCTTTTAAGTTCTTTTTGAGTCGCCGAGCCAGAAAATATGACGACAATTAAAGGAAATATTATTAAAAGTTGAATATGTCAAAATCACTGTCACTGATCTTGAAAAATAGCACGTGACTTATACAATCCCGCAAGAGTAACACACGTTTACACACTTTGCCTCGTCATATTCTTCTATTTAACTCAGATTTGCTAATAATAGAATTAATAGATCTTGTATACAAAGTGACTAAATTGTTAGATAGAAAAGCAAACATCAACTTTGCTAGATGGATGTCTTGGCCCGATGACGACCACGTAGGTCGATACCGCGCCGATATTATCGAAATTGATCATGCACAGCTACAGTGGTCCTGCCATTACTATCATCTCGTCGTAATGCATATCGTTCGTTGAGCAGGCGTTGGGCCTTAAAAATTTTAAATTTTACTCCATATGCTAATTGAATGCCAAATTATCATTATGTGGACTGCCTTGTTCGGAAATTGTATATCAGTTAACAGCTGATCAGTAGCCTTCAGGCGTTTATTTTCGCCGAATATTAAACTCCATGGAATATACCTAGTTGATTTATTGATAATAACGTTAAAATCATCTTCATTGTCATAAAGCACTCGCATCGAATTATTCTCATCTTTGCCATTAAGAATGGTTCACATAGCAATGAATAATGTGCGCATTATTCTACGTTCTCAAGACCTTCCTCAATAGTTTTTGCAGGACACGGTATATTGTCAATATAAACGATCCATGCTCTTTTTCAATCGCACTCTGATAGCATGACGGAGAATTTACGAATACACACGACATCGATTATATTATTTCTAGTCTTATTGATTTCAATCTGATGAAATGTCGATTTCATATCCAGCGTACAAAAATACACAACTATTGCAAGACCACCAATATGATCTTGGATTGGGGTTGTGTATAGTTCATGTGCAATACACGATTGCTTACGGGTCGAAAATCACGATCGCCACTAACATCTAACACATTCTTTTTTTGCAATTTATGTTATTCATTAAAATAATTAGACTAGCATAAACAGATTCACTTAATTTTATCTCGAAGTTGTTTTTCTATAACCTGCTTGACTTGTAATCTTCGCTATAATCTAGATGGTGAAGTTCACAGGCGACCAGCTGTGAATCATTATGTTTAATTTCCGCTTTTTACTGCAGGTGGCAATTGTTTTTGTGCGTCTATTATTATTGTTTTCACAGCATCGCTTACTCGCTCGTCCATTCCTGACACATCCAAATCGTGTTCGTCTAATATACGTATTGACAAAATGCCGAAAATACTTTCTGTTCACTCTTCGTAATCACTATTACTTTATTCTATATTAGACAAATTAAAAGGTTAATTTTAAAGATCATTATCGGTGTAAAGATTATAGCGCTACAGCGACCAGTGGATTTTATAAAATGCTTTCCCATTCCTTCCCTGAATGTCTGACCAAATTTTTCGGTTTACCTTTGCCACCAATTTTTCGTGTAATATCCAGTCGCCCGCACCTATGTCTACTAAATAAATATAATATTGAAGCTACCTACAGTATTGTCAGTGTGAGTGTAGCGAGTGGAATCCATCGTGTGAAGCCAGTGTTTTGCATCAGTATGACTCGTTTTGGTATTCCATATTTCCGATAACAAACTTTACCTTATCTTTTGACAATGGTTGCACACTTTAAGTTCTTAGAATTTTTCTGGTCAGGCATGAATTGATTAGTTTTGCTCTGTGATGACCTAGAATAGCTTCTGTGGTAAAAGGTCGAATTTGCATCACTTGCTTACAGTCTTATTGTTTATGCACATAGCAATAATATTTTCGGCACTTTCCTTGGAATCCAGTGTTCATTACGGAAATTATGGTTACCCTTCCGAGGCAGATCAGGAGGGTGTACTCCTACATAAATCTATCGTGCATCGCAACCAGGCAACAATTTTGAAAAATAGGCTTCACATTTTAGGGCCGATAGGAAAATCATATTTTTAACTTCGTTATTTTGGATCATATCCAACTAAATTCAGAACTATTGCCCACAGTAAATCGAAGTAAAAATGCTTGATGGATGCAAGTTTAGTGTTTCCATATTCCACTCAAGTGTAAAAATTTAAGCTCACAATTGCGAGACGTGCGCGCACTCGCATAGCACGGGTACCGTGTCCAATAAAAGCAACTGCAAAGTCACGTCAAACCAAGCAAAATCGGTTTCTAGGGTTCATAAAATCGAGGTGCCCGTCCTTGAAGTGCGTGAACAGCTTCCAATCAATACCTCCTACAACAAGGCCAGACGGCTTACGCGTGACGTCATCAAAAGTGGTCTTAACTTATTTACAGGCGTATATTGAAATGTGCAATTTCTTTTAAAATTTTACAGTTAAGTAGACATTTTAGATGCAAAAATCTCGAAAAAATATAACAAAAACTTGTGTTTTGTAAATTTATCTTTTTGTATATGTAGTTTGAAACGTAATTGGCCTAATACAATGCCTCCTACAAGCTGATATTACTTTAAGCACTACTATCATGATTCATGATGTGTATTACTCAAATTTTTTTTAATCAAATATGAAATTGCAGTTTACTTACCTTTTTCTGCATACCTACATAAATAATATTTAAGAGCTTCCGGCTAAAACAAGGCTGCAAGACATGAACAGCCTTTAGACGTGCCTCATTCGATTTTTGTTAAAGGAAACCGAAATTTCAAAGCAAAAACCTTTGAATATCCAGTTTATCAAAATAGAATCTACCTATTTTGATAAACTGAAACTAGATCCCACGGTAAAATATCACTATAGGTATAAAAGTGTCATAATAGGTAATAGCTTGGGTAATAGTAATGTCAAATTTGGTAGTGCGTTTTCTCCTCGGTTTTCTCCATCCAAAGAACCTTGCAATCTTCAAATATTTATGATAAAACATGTAAGATTTATACAGGTTTCAAATTATTACTTTTTATGTTAGATTTGGTATATTACTCGGTATATTATTGGGGTCTAATATTTATTTATTAAAAGTCTCCAGTTTCCTTTTTTCCTTTTACCCAAAATATTATGATTATGTTTAGAACAATAATTATTATTAAGAAAGAAGTGTATTTGAAATGCTGCAAAGAAAAATTTTTGAAACATCAATTCTTAGGTGATTTTAACAATTTTCAGAATGAGTCAAAAGGCTGTTTTGATTTAGATAGTTTAACAACAGCTCACAAAGAAAAGACTTTTTATTGTAAATATCTAAAAATGTGTCTTCGAACTCATTAATCAGTTTTTTAAATATAATATAGGCTGTTGAAACTACGTTCACGAGGATATAAAAGAGCCCCACGACTTAAAGAATTAATGAAATTGTAAGAATCTTCTACAACACAAGGTTCACTTAAAGTTAAATTTTCTTTACAAAATTCATTTTTTTAACAATATGACAGTAATATCTACTTAAATAAGTGATTAACTGGCATTTCAGATCCTCTGCTGTGTCTTGTGAATGTGACAAATTATTAAGAAAACCCGAGAGAAATCCTTTCAGAGCCTCTATAATAAAGGGATTAAATATTTTGAGAGCTAATTTAACATTTTGCTTTTTTATAAATGATGGAAAAAGGGCTTTTAAACTACGGGAATATCCATGTTTTAATATTTTGTCTCGTTTTAGTTCATGAAGTTTTTTGACCACTGAGGGCATATAGCAAACATTGTATTACAGCCTTTATGAGGCATAATTACACTAAATAGTACTTACTCCAAAATTAGCTAACAGGAACAAATTTTATAAACTTGCTGACTACATTGAACAAGCACAAAATAAACTCTTATTACACGAACGCAACAGGTCAACTCCAAACATTTTGGAAAGCTAAAAACATGAACTTTAGATCTTTTCGGCGAGTTTCCACCGCACAGCATTGTTCACATACATTTACACACACGAAAGTGTAAAGAAATTAACAGAAAAACAATCAAAATCGAACAGAACAATAATTAAGAAGCCGGTCGAAAGTACGCCATTACGCCAACTGACAGAAGGCACTGAGGCAGTGTTGCCTGATTTAGAGTTAGTTTCATACATTATTTGGGATGTAAATTATTAACGTTGGACTTTAATTTTTACAGCATTTGTTGAATGGCATTTAAAATTATGTTTTTAAATGGAACTAAATATTTATACAAATAATTAGGTTATTGGTTAGCAACGTTATTGCTTCACTTTTCGGTTTTTATATATTTACTTTTCGGATTTTAAATATTTATTTATATTTAATATAACTATACTATAATATACCAAAGCAAACTTTTACATTAAGTATCTAATATATTGTTAATTGTAATCTTGGAATTCGAGACGAATATTTTACGTTTCTTTGAAAAATAATTTGTGGCAAATAGCAAGTAGCTCAAATTGTGATAAAGCGCCCAATCTGGCAGCACCGGATACATGATGTCGAGATGGGAATTGAGATTCCAGTCGCCCAGCGTGGCAATCAACGTTAAATACGGAAGTAGGGGCGATAAAATAAACAATACTTTTACTGGGCACCTCTTGGCTCCTCTTAATGCTTTTCTTATGGCAAAAAAGTATGGACCACTTTTCATGACGTCACTGCTAATTTCAATATCAGCTAGTTGGCCTAGTTGTAGGAGGTATTGTTCCAATACAATTAAAGTTTTTGAAATTCTAAGCTCTTGTTGAATCCTCGTGATGCCATCCAACCAAATTGATTATAGTGTGACCTAAATCAAAGATTGAAAGTCGAAGGTAGGTATACCGCAACAAGGAGATATCCCACTTCTGTTGTTAACTTTTATATACAGTAAAAGCATCTCTTCCAAGATACCAAATTTAAATGCTTTATCAAAAAAATGCAACTTTAATAACGTCTTAATATTATAATATTAATAGTCGAAGTGATGACATTGTTGTTTTAAGCTGTTTTAAGTGTTTTAAATTACACAGTTTCAAGTTTTGCCGTTCCCCTATAAATGAGGAGGGTTCATGCAAAAGCAGACATCTCCATTTTGTACAAACTTGAGAAAAACAGCAAAAACTCTTGTGTGAAAATTCGTATAGGGATATGTCTTGTTTTGAAATAAAACTGCACACTGAAAGAGTACGTGTAATAGGATTTGTCTTGTTTTGTTTAGTTTTAGATATGTTACGTATATACGTTTGGATATGTCTTGTTTTGGTTGAACTCCATAGATTTAAGTGACAAGTAATGTAGGATATGTCTTGCTTTGTGCGAATCTGACTAAGGCCAGCCCTAGAGACCATCCCAGAGAGAACAAATCGGCAAAAAAATCAATTTGGTAAAAAATGGAGATGTCTGCTTTTGTATGAACCCTCCTCAAATGCTATAATAAAATTGCAAGAATAAAACTACAGATTTTATAGCAGTTGCAGTGTAAATATGTAATACTTACAGCTCATTTATTTTAGTAGTAAAATACCATTAAAACAGTTTCTTATTAGCCGTTTGAAATGACTTTAATAACCTCAATCAAATTTTTTAATGGCACTTATGAAATGCAGATTTTTAATTGTTGATAGTCTTACTTTTATATATGATCAAACTTAAGTGATAAATCTTCTGAATATCTCTACCAGTAACATATTTATTTAATTTATTTCTGAAAAATTAAACATAAATCTATACTGGTAAGTACACTTACTGAAAAAAACAAATTATGTGCCTCACCTTTATAAGCACACAACTGAAGTGAAGCTTCTTAAAGAGATATTAGGAATTGAGCTTTTTTTAAGCTCGTTTTTCTCAACTTATGCCCCCGGTTTCGACACTTTTTTTATATTTTTTTCCTCTTTTTCAACTATTTTTTTTTCTCCAAAAACCGCGTTTCTCTAACTTTTTTTTATTTATTTCGTTTAATAACACATATTAACTTTCCAACAATGTTTCTTGTATTATATTTTTTTCTTATTTGGTTTTATAATACTTTTGCGAACTCTCCAAACAATCTTTTTTAATTATTTTTTTTCTTATATCATTTTATAATACTTTTATTAGCTTTCCGAACGTTTTTTTCGATATACCCCGTTTTTTTTTAATTTTTGTTTTTCTTTCATAAAGCATTTTTTACTCTCATTTTTGCCATCCCCGATATAGTGGCTGAACTACTTCGCCTTTTTTGCCAAAAGCCGCGTTCCTCTAACTTTTATTTTTATTAATTTTTTTTCTTAGTTCCTTTTATAATACTTTTAAGCTTTCCGAACAATTTTTTACGATTTTTTAATTTTTTCCCATCTTTAGGAAAATTTTTGGGTATCATGGGAGGTGGGGAATTCCCCCACGGATGACCCGGTCATCGTTTGTAAGATTCTCGATCCGGGGCTCCGTTGCAGAGATATCGGCAAAAAACGTTTTTCCCCCAAGCTCCCCCCTTAAATTAGAGCTCCGTTCCCCCCATACGATCAAAGGAAACCCCCATGAGGCGCACCTACCTTAAAAAGTTCGACCACGTAGCTCTTCCCGTTCTCCCGAAGTTAATTATTTTAGTTTTTTCTTCTCTTCCCTCTCCTGGCCAAACGGGTGGGGGCCCAGTTTTCGTCCAGATTCCTCATTTCACCACGGCTACATGTCCTGAAAATTTCAACCCTCTAGCTATACTGGAACATGCTAATTAATGGGGCGTTTCACTTTGATAAGCGTTCCATTTTTTCTGTCTTTACCCTCGCTAAAGAAGTTTCACTTCATAAGTAAAATGTATCATGTAAGACAATTTTTATTTATACAGACTGTGACTAAAGTTGTCACAGAATTATTAGATATTTTGTTTTGGTACTTATTTTTAAGTGTTGATTGAGTTCTATACTTAGTAAAAATACATAAGGTCATTGAAATGATGTTTTGTTGCTTTGGTAACTTTTGCTGTTGTTTTTTCACAATAAGCTCTTTGCTGTTAATAGCTCTTTTCTTTCTAGTTGTTTTCGGGATATCTTTATATGGTGTCTCCAACATTTCAATAAAACTCACGTTCAGGACATTTTCTTCCTTATCATTTTTTGTGTTTGTGTTATTTTTTCCGCTTTAGGCTGGTTCTCTGATTTTTTGTCCTCATTTTCTTTCTTATTAAGCG
This sequence comes from Pissodes strobi, assembly GCA_016904865.1. Classification (NCBI taxonomy): domain Eukaryota; kingdom Metazoa; phylum Arthropoda; class Insecta; order Coleoptera; family Curculionidae; genus Pissodes; species Pissodes strobi. The sequence continues at coordinate 108,770 of MU182837.1, forward strand.
TTCTCTGGATGTTTTTTTTTATTGACTCCTGGTTTTCTGCGTCAATCTTTAAACTGTTTAACGTCTTTTGTTCTTTGATATTGGGTTTTCGTCAACAAGTTTTACCTCGTCATTCGAAGAAATTTTTTCTGATAAGGTCTCGCTGTATAAAGACATATTACCATCTGCTGATGAGGAGCTATTTGATGACGTTTTAGTCCAAAAGATTAAGAATAACTGGAGATCTTCGATGGGGGAGTTTTTTCTATGGAGTTTTCGTCATTTCTCGGTTGACATCCGAAAGATTCAGGTTGGGGTGTGGTTTCTCTTCTAATCCTTGGTCATTTTCTTGTCTGCTACTTCCTTCCATGTTATTGTCTTTCACAAGAACTCGTTCCGTTAAAATACTAGGAGCTAAAGCTACTTCGGGAATAGCATCTAGGTTGTACGGATAGATACCCATAGCAGAGAAGCCTGATATTATATTTTGGGAGGGTTACTGACTTGTCGCAAGCGATACAGTAGAGCTCCCCAAACTCTTGCTTCTTTATAGCTGGGTCTTTGTGGCGAGTCAAATATAAAAGTACTTCTTCATCCCAATGATGCTCAATTCATTTATATAGAGTTTTGTTCATTGGCTGCAGCTCATGCGTCGTATTACTTGGAAGGCATAAAAGTGTGATGCCATAAGAGTATGCAGTTTCAAAATAGAGGGATCTAGATGGTAAGATGTTCCATCAAAAAGTGCTTTAACTATTCATTAAATGTTCTTATTGGCATGCTTGCTTTCGGCATCATGAGGACCAGATCTCTTGGCAGCAAGTTGTCGCACCATTGCCTTTGAATAACATTGCTAGGGGAAGTCTTGCCCAACTGGCGTTGCCATACGCAACGATTCTCTGCGTGTTCTGGTGTCACTAGATAGACCCTTTCCGCGCTCTTTCTAGATAGAATATTTTGCTGAGGTAACGTTAACCTGCACCCCTTTTCGTCTATATTATAAATTCTTTCAGGTTTTTCCATTAAGTCAAGCTCTAGAAACAATGTTTTCAGTTTTTCAAAATAATCAAAAACAATAAATTTTTTGTTGCGCTTAGTAGAGCGCAGTCGCAAACACCGTCGACTTGAACCATAGTATATTTAAAGGCGTGGCTTAAACAGCTCTTTAGACAGCTTAAACAGCTCATTAGACAGCTTTTTAGACAGCTCCGGTCCGCCATTGGATAAGTTGTGAAAACTAGGATAGGAATGTGAAAACAGTTTTTCTATATCTCTTTAGGCTTAGATACAGGCTCTGAAAGTGCCAAACTGTATCAAAATTGTCGACTTTATAATGAATTATATGGAGAATTAAAAATGCAATAATATACAGGGTGTTCCATTAAAAAATATAACTTTATATTGACGTTTGATTATGACACCGTGTATAATATTTTAATTTCTAACAAAAAAATTACCTACAAGTTGATAAAAAAATAGCTCTCTATCTTTAAAAATAACAAAGTTGGGGGGGTGTCCATTTATAATGAGTAACCCTGTACATAATTTGCCTATTACGAATTTAGGGCAGAAAAAATTGCGATGAACAAAAAAACGAAAGTAATTTTAGTTTCGCTGCATTAAATCGCCAATAGATAAAAATGTGTTGTTGAAGAAATGTCCTTTTATTTTTACAAAATATTTATTATTATGCTCAATTTCAAACTTAAATTTGAAAATTAAAATTTTCATTACGGCCGACCGTTTCTTATTTAGTCTGATTGAGTTCTAACTTTTACGCGTCACCACCGATGGCTTGTTCGCGTAAATAACAGCTGTAATAGCAACGTGAAATTTGCTATCGTAAAAACCTGTATTCCTTGATTTTGCTATCTACTGATAAACAATTTACTCTATTCCTAAAGTTTTTCTAGACTAGTTTTTCAAAGACGTTTTATTTAATGGAAGATATTCAGCGCCCCTTAATTGATTTTCCTGATGATTGGAAATTTAATGTTTTTTTTACTAAAGAAGATGTTTTGAAGAGTTTTTTTAGTTAGATATGAATTAAGAACTCTGAATTCAGAAAAGTAATCTGTTTCAGAAATGTGGAGTGTGCTTGCTGATAAAACTATAAGTCATAAGTTTGTGAAAAAAATACATCAGGTTCGACAATGAGCCGAAAACGTGTTTTGTAACTTATCATGTATGGTCTAACATAAAAAGTTTTTGACATTTGATAGTCCCCAGTTATTAAAAAAACACTCCCACCATCTTTAAAGCAGAACTGAATGCTATCAATAGAGTCATCTCTGAATGTGCCTTAAACACTTAGCAGCATCAACTCCCGGCTAGTGTGAGATTGTCGCATGACCGCAGATCAACTGGCAAACAGAAACAAACTCACCCTAATGTGGGTATTAGGGCACGAAGGTGTGGAAGGCAACGAAGCCGCTGACCAGCTCGCACGGAATGACGCACAGACTGCGTTTTGTGGGCCTGAACCATTGTGTGGCATCACTAGAGGGCACCTGATAAATGAACTCAGAAATTGGGAAAAAAAGGAGGAAAGGGACATTGGCCCAATGCTAGCACCTGAACAGAGACAGGCCAAAAGGATCATCTCCCACTCGCCTATTTTTTTTATGTTCGGCACACACACAAAAGGAAAATGCGAAGAAGATTGTGGACATTGGACTTGAAGCGCTGTAGGTTGTAGTTTTAGGGAAAGACGTTGCTTAGAAGTCCATTCCAAAGCGAGACAGTCCTCCAGATAAAGGAGTCCCGCAACAGGGACGTCCTAGGTGTTCGCAACTGAATCGTATGTTGTTGAACAGCTTGTGTCTGACGGGTGTCTCTGTTTGGCACAACTTTAGGTGGAATCATAAGTGCCAGCTCATTCTAACACCTTCCGTATTAGTATCAATAGTAAAGGGATAGGTCCGCCGCTGTTCTTCGATGCTCAAGGCTATCAAGGTCTTTAGTCAACTCTGGCTCATCCACAAGACGGACTGCTCTCTCTGTAAGGAGTCCAATATCTTAAGCAAGTTTTTGGGTGCCGAGATCCACACATGGGAACAGTATTCCAGAGATGGTCATATCTGGGCCTTATAGAGCTGTAAGAGCTGATGAGATGTATACACCTTTATTGCTCTACACAGTGCTCCTAGCTTTTGTGCTGCAGCCTTGGCGATAACACATGTTGTTTTCTACGTTGATGCCCAGCAAGCTTATGGTTGAGGCCAGAGTCAGTGTTTGCTCTGTCATTGATTAGTCAGATCTTGCTGTGTTTGCCTTTCTTGAGAAGATAGCTGCTTGAGTCTTTCCTGCGTTAAACTGGACCTTACTTTTCTCACCGTATTCCACGATGGCGTTTATATCCTTATTGATGGCAGCAGTCTGACTTTCTCGCTCGCGTTGAAAATGAGCAGCGGTCATTGGAGTCCGCGACATGAATGAGGATATAAGAGTCCTGTCATCTGCAAAGCTGTGCTGGTGGTAGTCCGTATGCTGTCAATTTGCTTAACAATCTGTCATACCTCTCTCTATCAAATGCTTTGGATATGTCGAGAGTCACTACACGAGATTCTTCGTACCTCTCGATAGCTTTGGTTCAGAGGTAGGTCACGTAAGTCAGGATATATCCCGTTGATCTGCGCTTGCGGAAGCCATACTGGCGATCGGTTATGGTGCCCGCCGATTGGAGATATTTTAAGAGCTGTTCGTTGATCAGTATCTCCATGACTTTGGACATGACCTTACCTTTCTTTGGGATTGCTTGCACTTAAGCTCATTTCCAGCTAGAAGGGAAGCATGCAGTTCTGCATGATCAAAAGAAAAGCCTCCATAGTGAATCTGTTAGTTCAGCAGCACATTTCTTAAGCACTATTGCGGGAACACCATCCAGTCCTGTGGCATTGTTATTGTCTAGGCTTTTGAGTATCCGTTTCACTTCGCGTTGGCGAAATACCAGACCTGGCATTGAGAAATTCACTTTCGGCATAATTGGTGGAGTCTCTCCTTGATGATCTAAGGTAGAATTTTGTTGCATATATTTCGACAAGAATATTTGCTTTGTCTCTGCCGATTTCGCTATTGAGCCATCATCTTTGATCAGTGGTGGGATTGACGTCTTTGAGAAACTCTGATTGATAGCTTTGGCAAGTAACCAATGGATCTTGATCCGTTAGGACAGTTGAGAAGCTTGTTCTTGAGATGCTCGTTATATCCCTCCTTGTTCTCGTCAATGGTCCGCTTACACTTGTTTCTATTCGTGATGAATATATCTCGATTTTCGACTGTCGAATCTCGGCGCCATATACGGTAGGCGGCATTTTTAACATCGACTGCTCTTGAGTAGTTTTTTCCCAAACCATGATTTACTGTTTGAGATACGTGTAGAGGTCAGGATTAGTTGTTAAGAATAGATCGAGGCGGCTAGCAAAGTAGTTTTGACGCTCAGGGATCCTAGTAGTTTCGTCAACCACCTGAGTAATTCCGTGACTTATAGCAAAAGACTCGGCTTCTCTTCCTTCATCGTCGGTTTTGTTGGAGTGTTTCAATCAGTCGATGTTATGTACGTTGAAGTGTCCTACTATGATAATTTCTGCCGTTGGATAGTTGATCTGCAGAAAATTAATTTGATTGCCAAGATTTGAGAAATGTCCTTTACATTAGTTTCGCTAGGTTGTCTATACAAGCAACACATGACCTTGATTCATTTGAACCACATGACATCGAGCTCCTTAGGTTCGTATGTTTCTTCTTGTTGACAACATAAATCGTCTCGTATAAAAACAGCTAATCCAGCATCGAAATCGGGAGTAAAGATAATATCTGGGTATAATCAAGTGAACATATGTAGAGCTTGATTTCACTTTTGTTTCTGGTAGCGCTAAAATATGAGGCTTATTCGATGTTAGGTGCTGGTGGACCGAGTTAAAATTTGTGTTGATGCCTTTTATGTTGCAGAAGTTCAATCGCGTTCTATTTTCTATCCTGAAGACGTTCAGGCCTAATGGTCTTCCCAGGCCAGCCTACACTCCGAGATCCGAATGTGAGGCTATTTTTACGTCCGAAGTATTTTGATCTTTGATTCCACCCAGGGAACTAGATCAGAAAAGCATGGTGACGAAACATGAAGCAGAGGCCATTTCACGCCATCTAGGCCAATGTGGTGGTATACAACCGGGCGATGCGGGTGGACCACATCTACCAAAACAACTACACAAAAAAGACTCTCAAGCTACAAAAAGTGATAAAAAGTTGATCCTAGATCTTCTCACTGGACATAACCCGTAGAGGTACCACCTCAAGAAAATGTGGGAAACCACTGACGAACAATGCAAATTCTGCCAAATTATGGCTAAATCGTCAGAGCACCTATTCTGTGAATGTCAGGCACTGACTCGCCGTAGGCTAAGGCATCTCTAAATTGCCTTTGTGGCACCTGGAGATCTACAAAAGCTCACTCTTCGAAATATTCTGAGATAGACCTTTTCAGGTAAAATAGAAGAGTATACACAAAAGATCAACTGTGACCTATTGAAGGCCAAATCTTGCCGAGCGACCCCTCTAACATACCATACCATACTAAAAGAAATGCAAACTATGATTTCAAATTTCTTCAACCGAAAGCCAAAATCTCTGTGATATGTGTAAGCTGTAGTTACATAAGCATCTCTGACATTGGTTTTATTTTCCTGCGCAGCAAGTTTTGATTCATTTCCTTCAAAGGAAGCCATAATTTTGCAAGTCCTATGGTGGTGGTTTTTTTTTCAAATACAATGAACTGTGAGATATTGCAAGTATATCTCATTTGAACTTTTCGAGTTAATATTTGAAAACACATTGATATAATGTTAGACTTAATAAGGGCTGAAGGTTGGTTGTTAGCTGAGAAGAATTGGAAAAGCTGGCAGGAGAAATCCTATTGTTACTTCAATTTTAGTGGGAATCTAATTTAAAGCATGCTTATAATTCAACCCGGATGAGATCTAATTATCATGGTAAAGGCTTCATAAATAAAACATGAAGCCTGTGCGTGCAACGAGGTGGAAAGCAGATTAGGCTTACCCCATTTTCTCTACCAAGTTCAATTAGCTCCATGTTTTTGGTGTGTATAGCGTGTCCCTCTAGTAAGCAAATTTCAACCGTAACAGTGGGTCCTTGTTCAGCTAACAATAACGACTCCACTTGCTTTCTTCCCTTACCTGAGATTATTTTTAATTTTGTTTTTGAACCGACAAAACGGCCGTTTAATCGCAGCTGCAAATCCTGCCAGTTCCTAAATTATATTTATACAATACTTCGCCCAATAATCCGTATAAATTTGTGGCCGAAATCTTATTAAAACCGATAGCTATGGCAGTTGCTTCCGGTTTTCTTATACTTATATAACTCTTGATTGCTTTAAGTTTATGTATCTTACTGTTTTTGACGGCAAGCTGGTAAGCTAAACTTCTTAGTCCTCTTTCAGTAAGTTCGAATAACCATGCTTCCGTTTCTTTTAAATATTTGACTCATTTTCTTCATAATTACTAAACACTGTTGTAATTGGTCCTAATTGTACGTCTAATTTCATTTCACCTATGGTCTTAATTACCTTGACGTGCCTCTCCAAAGTGGTTTGTAGTACTACATACTCCAGTGCAGCTTTGTGGTAACCCATTTCTTTGATCAACAATTTTCTTCATGTTGTTTCTTTTGGGGCAAAATATAGCATGTTTCATTTTGCCCCAAATGACAATTTATTCAAAATATTTTTTTTACATCACTCACACAATTAAATGATATTGTCAAATATACCTACGATATGGCACATTATTGAAAAAACGTTTTTCCTAAGTTGCAATCCTGAAAAAGGCGTTCTTAAAAGGTGATGTACTAAAGGTACCCCCACACGCGTTATTCTTAAGTTTATCAGGGGTACCCATCTTACTTAATGACTCCGTCTTGCCTCTAACTTGCCTACTTTTATTTCTTAAGTGATAATTTCTTTAGCACCGTTGTTTGTGATTTGGGACTCAATGAAACGGAAACGAAAAAGCGATACTAAAAAAGTAAAAAATAGTTCTGGTCCGATCACTGAAGCTATGCCATGTCGGGCGTGCTTCGTACTTGGATGGGTGACCGCTCAGTTTAGTTTTATAAAGGATTCACTTCTATCACGTGTGAACTCCATACATGATTTTTTTGTAAGTGAAAACTTTTGTGGCACCGTTGGGTGTGATTTGGGACTCGATGAAACGGAAACAAAAAGCGACACTAGAAAAGTAAAAAGCAGTTCTCTTTCGATCACTAAAGTGAAGCAACGTCGGGCGTGGTTAGTACTTGGATAGGTGACCGACAGTTTAGTTTTATAAAGGTGTCACTTCTACCGCATGTGAACTAGTGAGTGAATAGAGTTGCATATAAATACGAAGGTATGTTTGTAACTGGGTAGAAAACGTTTTGTATTTGTCTTATAAAGTACCTACTACTGAATAAAAATACAAATAATAAAAAGTTCCATAAGACTATTTTTTGTCTAATGCCGCCCTAGCGGCTAGCTTTTTAGAGCGTCATTTGAGTCGTTGCAATCGCTGCCGTCCTGGATTAGCTTGCTCCTCAATGCGCACGGGTTATAATAGGCCTGTTCCTTTGGTCTGCACTCACTACTCTAAGTGGCTTGGAGCAGGTGATCGATGTTGATTTGGCTCGAGCGGCTGATATTTTTTTGTTAGCTTGGGATGGAGCACTGTGCTCGAGATCAGTTAGATCATGCTCTACTTGCAGAATTTTTGAGTACAGAGAGTAAAAGAAATTTTTATTTCAATCCCAAAAGACAACTTTTCCGCACTATTCCGAGCGAAAATTTCAAATTTTGTTTTTTACCCACCCTAAGCCACGTATTTTTTATTTCCGCGTTTTTGTGAGACTTTATACCTCGAAAAACTTCAACATTAAATGTTCTTCGAGGTATAAAGTCTCATAAAAATGCGGAAATTAAAAATACGTGACTTAGGGTGGGTAAAAAAACGAAATTCGAAATTTACAAATTTTGTAAACAACTGTATCGGAAAAACGCGTATACGCCAATACATGCCAAAGCTTTAAATTTATTTACTAGGAAAGTAAAATTTTAGCTTTTGTAATCAGTAAGCGGACACGTTTTAGTGTCGAACTATAACTTTTAGTTACTTTGCGCGATTGCATTTCAAACAATAGCAGAAATGTGCTTGGGTTATTAATATTTTCCCTTTTTATGTTTACCGTACAAGAGACAAGCAACATCGGTACGTAAAAAATATGCTAGCAATGCAAATTGCAAATACGCAATCATAATTGCCAGATAACCCGATAACCATACCAATAATAGCACGTTAACAATTAACAACAACAAAAAGAAGCTTGGACTAGATGGCATAAAAAATATAGCATCCTACATCAGTGTGGAGTAGAAGAGCTCTTATCAGAGGGGAACCTAACCCAATCAAAGTAGAAAAACTGTCATGAGAGTGGATTTGAAAAACGCTGCACATAAATTAGTTGAAGGCTGATATCTCAAATAATCAATATTAATTAAAGATTGATATGGATATAGGTGTAAATGACAATTGAAGACCATAAGTAAGAAACAAGCTAAGTGCCAAAATAATCAAAGGGAGTTATTAAGTAGAAACATTTTAATAGCAACATTTTTAAACATTTGAAATTAACATTAAATTTAAAGATATAAACGATTACGCCCAAACATCCATCCTATACAAGAAAAAAACTTATTTAATTCTAATAAACACTAAAACAAAACATTTTACATTCAAATTTGTGAAAAGAGCTAAGTGCCACACATTTTTACAAAGAACTAAGTGCCACTTAAGAAATATTAATATAAACATCTTTGTGCTTTTGATCGTTTAAAAAAGGTATCATGGCCCTTAGATTTTGTTTTTGTCCGGAGAAACACTGAGGTTTCCCGATTAATCCCGATAACGAAAAAAAACAAAATCATAAGCATGGCACTTAGCATGTTTCTAATTTAACAGTGGCGGTACATAGTAGATAAACCAAATTTAAACGTCAACCGTAACGACGGTATTCGTCTTGGCACATAGCGTATTTGATATGTTATACTTACTGGTATTTATCATCTTTCTACGGCAAAATCTCAACTTACCATTTTTTGGCACTTAGCCTGTTTCTTACTTATGGTCTTCAATTAGCAAAACAGTACTAGAATAATTTTTAGGTGGCATCTGGCATTCTTCAAGGATGACCAGAGTAGAATGGATTTTCATCGGTTTGTAAAGAATCAACTTATTTAATTGGTTACCAAGTATACAACGAAAAAGAGACCTGATAACTGATTTGTTTAGATTTATCAGTTTAAATGCTAAAAGCTATTTTTGGCAATACAGAGCAAAAAACCGAAATAGTTTTGCGGTCTTAATCTCTTAATGCAAAATTAAGCATATATGAAGGCATCTGCCTGCCCCCTTTTACCATTCGGCGCCAGAATTAAAATAGTGTACCTCATAATGATGTTAAAGCTTCCAATCTCGAAATATCCGGGTTCAAATCGATTTCGAGGATGAAAAAGTAGGAATTAAGTTTGAGCAATCTCGAGATTCATCTCTAGAAGAAAATTGGTAGAAATAATTAGTGCCGCGCATTGATTTCAAGGATCTTGTGTTTATCAATGAATTAAATACATTAGGTCATGCTGGTGAAAAAAGAAATTAAAAGTCTTTGCTGCTCGTATTTTGAGTGTTAAGTATAAGGAACAGTTAAATACTAAAACATATTTGTTTCCTGCATAAAATTTAAATTTTTTGGGTGCTTTTTGCACTAATTTTTTAAGAAACATAGTTTTTTTCTTCTTTGTGGTAAATATGTCGGTTTAGAAATAACCGTCAATAACCTACATGATAGCTAATTCCTGCTCCGATTTAACCTCTGTCCCAGATCGTGTTTATATAACGTCACCTCTAATCTCCATAATCTCGGCTTTTGGGACGATTTATATTGACAGCCGGATTCAAACTCTGAATGAAGTTCCTTCAGCTGATGAAAACTTCAGTAGATAATAATTGTGAATAAGGATATTAATAAAATTCAATTATAAATATGCAATAATTTTGTTTGATAATTGCTTTATATATTTTATATTAAGATAAAATAATTTAGGTGCTTACCACTAAATTCTGGAAATAATAGTTGACTTAATTACCGCAACTTGAATTTATTGGCTATATACACAAATACTTTTTTTTACTACTAACATGATAAATCACCATTATTTACTCCATTCCTCAAATGAGAAGTAACATTTCTCACCCTAGGTAAATAATAATATTAAAAAAACCTAGGTCAATAATTTGAGACGCCACTAAAACTCACCGGATCCTGGCCTATCAGGTGATGGGTCCGCCCACCCCACGTGACGTCACACTTTGACTTTAGAGGTTAGCGGTAAAAATAAAAACAACGTTTTTGTTTACATTTTGTCAAGATGTGTAATTTTAACGATTTCTCCGTGAATTTGCATTATTTATGAATATTTTTAGATAGATACTTTCTAGAGACATATTTATTTAGTGTGTTCAAGTATTCTCCGAGTAATAGGACTCAAGGAAATACTATTACATCGAGAATAATAATTGAAGACTGTTTTGGTAAGTTCATTTCTAATGTATAGATTATAGATTTGTTTTCAGATTTAATGCTATTAAAGTAATATTTCAAAATAATTTCAACTACTTACTTAAAAGTTTATAGTAGGTAATAAGTCTACTAATAGTACTGGTTTTTTCTAATTTGCAGGTACAAAGTGGATATAATCTCATATTCTTTAGTGCTTGATACATAAAGATGGATATCTTGGAAAAATATGTCTTAGGCATACCTAGATCCATATAATATCAAACGAAGACTGTTCTGACAGAATTTCCACCCAGATTGTAATTTATTTAGACCATACAAAGAGACAGGCTCATACAAAAAGGGCATATAGGTACAATGGAGGAAATGAAAACAAGTATCGAAGCTACTTCTCGTAGTCTAGTCTGCTTGTGAAGAAAGCAGCTGTAGTCATTGACATCTTACATTTTAGTATCTATATATACTTGGAAAGTAAGTAACATTGTTATAATTTATACTTATACATGATGAGAAAATATTTTTGTTACACCTATGTGCTTTGACGAGTTAATTTTTGTATGTATTCTTAAGTAGAATGTATGTATACAGTATTAATTTATTTCAGGATATGCACTTACAGAGATGATATAACCCATAGAACCATCCATAGCAGCACAAATAAATTTTACAAGTGGGAAAAAAACATTTGAAATTCCTGTTTTTCACAGAGACGAGGAGGAGTAAAATGTCCCTCCAGAAAGCAAGATCTGAGATAAGTAACTTACATGAAGAGAAATTATTTTTATATAGGTGTACTTTCTTTAATATTGTTAAGAAACTATTTATTTTTGTAAGACTTGATACTTGATTTTTTCATATTATTATGTAATAAAACATCTATTGTGATAATATTGTTAATTATTTTCTTTATTATTTTGACATCAGAATATTATGCACTATAATAAGCATTGGCCCATAACATTTTTTTTAATGAATGGAATGATAATCTAGAGAATATCATTATTGTTTCACGCATATTTTACATGGCACACAGGTGTGGCATAAAATATACCTACCTAGGTAAATCATTATGGAAAAAATAGACTAGATATTTTGAAAGTCCAATTTAATTTAAGAAATCCGCAGTTTCGATTACAGCTCGTAAGAAGAAACTGCAAAAAACTTACGAGTGATGTTATATAAAATTATCACATATTTTTTAAAATAAGAAAAGTACAATATTTACTTAAAAACTATAAATGTAACTAATTATAAGTATCTCTACAGTATTACCATTTAGAATCTATACACAATTAATATGTTAAAACTGCATACATGTAAGTGGTTGCTTTGTTTACATGCTCCATTATTGTACCAAATTGTTTCATGCACCTTAAAATAAATATAAAATGTCATTTTATAAAAGACATATAATAACTTATTATAAGAAACATTATAATAATATTCACCTTTTGAAGATTTTACCTGAAATTCTCCAAATCCTACCTGTTTTACCTCAGTTCTGTTCATTGTTTCTGCAATTTTGTGTGCTCCTCCTCGTCTCTGTGAAAAACAGGAATTTCAAATGTTTTTTTCCCACTTGTAAAATTTATTTGTGCTGCTGTGGATGGTTCTATGGATTATATTATCTCTGTAAGTGTATATCCTGAAATAAATTAATACTGTATAAAATACAATAAATACATTCTACTTAATAAGAATACATAAAAAAATTAACTCGTCAGAGCACATAGGTGTAACAAAAGTATTAAATTACAACAATGTTAGTTACCTTTCCAAGTATATATAGATACTAAAATGTAAGATGTCAATGACTGCAGCTGCTTTCCTCACAAGCATACTGATTATAAGCTTTGATACTTGTTTTCATTTCTTCCATTGTACCTATATGCCCTCTTTGTATGAGACCATCTCTTTGTATGGTCTAAATACATTACAATCTGGGTGGAAATTCTGTCAGAACAGTCTTCGTTTGATATTATATGGATCTAGGTATGACCAAGACATATTTTTTCAAGATTCAAGATATCCATCTTTATCTGTCGCCTAAAGCACTAAAGAATATAAGATTATATCCACTTTGTACCTGCAAATCAGAAAAAAAACAGTACTATTAGTAGACTTAATAGTATTAAATCTGAAAAGTGAAAACAAATCTATAATCTATACATTAGAAATGAAATGAACTTACCAAAACAGTCTTAAATTATTCTCGATGTAATAGTATTTCCTTGAGTCCTATTTCTCGGAGAATATTTGAACACACTAAATAAATATGTCTAGAAAGTAACTAGACTAAAAATATTCATAAATAATGCAAATTCAGGGAGAAATCGTTGAAATTAAACACCTTACACGTCTTGACAAAATGTAAACATCGTTGTTTTTTTACCGCTAACCTCTAAAAGTTAAACTGTCACGTCGCGTGGGCGGACCCATCACCCGATTGGCCAGGATCCGGTGAGTTTTAGTGGCGTCTGTCAATAATGAAACGGAAACGGAAAATGTCAAAATGTCAAACTTGTTAGTTTGACAACTAGTTGTCATGTCGGATTATTTGAAAAATGGGTAGGAAATGATTAATTTCAAAATCTAATCAATTCAAATAATGATAAGGATTTTATCAGTGCTATTAGTAAAAAAATTATATACAGTATGACTCACTTTTCATGACTTCCCATAATATTCTTATTAATAATGCGATTTTGTCAAAATTTAGATGGAAAGAAGGTACTTTGTATGTATGGAGCTGTCAGGAGATTAATAGCGTTTTTTGGCGAGTAACCACGGTTAACTACAAGTAATACTGAAGTAAGTGCCAAGCGGGCACCCCACCACAAATTGTACTGTCTGCTTCTGTCTTCGCCAAAATACCGTAGTTAGATCTTGCATTGCTAGAAAAGAATATAGATATTTTGCATATTTATTTGAAAATGATCAGTTTGATCAGTGCAGAACGTTTACTCATATTTTTAATGACAGAATGGTGGCCTCTGGAGATAAGCAAACTAATGGTATTTTTTCGATGAATATGTTCAGGATACTTTATGCTGCCCAAATCCCATTTGGGGCACATTTGTGTAGGAATTCCGATGCGTATGAGGCTTCTATAGAAGAATTTCATGAACGTATAATTTACAAACTTGTTCAGAATGGAAAAACAAACATTTCACATGTTTAACGTTTCAAAATTAATCCGCCATGACTCCATCAAACGTCGAGTACCACACCTCGTCACGTATGTAAGTTGTAGTAAGCCGTAGTTGAAAAATTATGATGTAATAGTGACGTCACGAAACTTCCTCTCACATACCACAATTATATTAATCCTCGTGAAAACAAAGTAGTATCCTGTAGTATGCCGTGGTTAATTATTGTAGTTAGCTCGCGAAAAAACGCTTCTTGTTACGATATCTGTCAGTTAGACAGCTGAACTTCCAGGCTACTTGATATTTCGAACTATTTGAAAAATAAGTAGAAAATGACTAATATAAAAATCAAATCGAATCAAATATGGTAATATATCAGTGTTAGTAGTAAAAAAAATTCTATATATACCTCGGTTGAGAAGGCCATTATTAACCTCGCACATTATATCCTTCGGCGCTACGCGCCTCAGGATATAAAAGTGCTCCGTAAATAATGGCTTACTTCTCAACCTAGGTATATAATATACTATTATTGCAAACAAAATTGTGCCTGCATTATCTTTTGATCGAGAATATTCAGCCTGCATAAACGAAAAATACAACTATACCGAAAATATTTTAACGAATTGCTGCGTAATAACTTTTTCAAATTTTTCGACATGAATGTCTTTGTGCAGAGGCGGTATATTTTGATTGACAGAAGATCCCGCCTGCGTACATGCAAAATACAACAGTTAAAAACGTTTTTTAGATATTTTGGTTTATACCGGTTGACATATTGTTAGCTGGTGATTTGACAGTAACAGAAGTGAACATTTTGCGGTAAATTTCCGATTACTTATCCCGTTGCCATGAAACATGTTCAATAGTAACATTTTATTGCATGCAAAATTGCTGAAAATCATACATGAGGATTTGTTGCCGTAGAACCAGCTTGAATGCATTTTTACTGTTAATTGCAAAAGTTCTAAGGGTAATAAGTAATAACAATAAAAATGCATATTTCTTTAGGCCAAAAAATCTCACATTCCCTTACGATTTTTTCATAGTGTTGTTCATTAAGTTGCAGTTAGGGTGAGTTTGGGTTGAATAACTGGTAGATTAGAACAGGCGACGAATTAAGCATAAATAATTTTCTATTATGGCAAATAGTTTTTTTATGGATTCTGCTTTACTGATTATATATATTTTTTGTATCTGCTTTTCGCCAAAGCTTTTACAAAGAAAGCCAGCATGAATCAAGTGCTATTTATTATCCCTAGGTCTAAGCCTGCTTAGCTTGCTTCTCTCTGGGCCCATGTGGACATGGTATTCCGCCCAACTGTAACATTTTTGTACCGCCCTCTCTTTGCAACGTTGTAGGTGAAATTTACAATTAAAAAAACGATCGCAATGGAAGGTCTATGATTTTTTCACATGCTAAATAATGCATTAAGGAAATTTTTAATCAAAATTTAAATATCTATATTTTAATTATAAGATATCAAGTTGCGATTATAGATGTTCGTTTCCTTGGTAAATTATCTTTGATAAGATACAAAAAAAAACAATTTTTAGCGATTTTCGATATTTGTTTTCAATATTCTGGCTTTTTCTTGAAAATTTCGACATTTTATATAAGGTAAGGTGGGGCACATTGGTACATGGAACACATTGGAACAGTTCAAATTTACCGCCTTATCGTTTACTGAACTTGCCGCTGCGGCGCTACAGTATTGATTGCCCAATGAGTATCAATCGAATGTCCATAATAAATTATTGAAACTGAAAGCGCATTTAAATTTTATGACGTGTGAAAAAAAATTTAGATTAAACTAATTATCATAACATTTTATACGTAAGATCATAAAGTGGGTAACTTGTGCATGATGATTTTCGTGTTTGTCTACAATAATCTAAGATTTGTGAGGTTAAGTTTATGGCATAGACACAAAACCCATGTAGAAGAAAAGAAAATATGGTGTTAGGTTTTACGCGCTGATGCTGTTTTGGGCAGATTAGGACCAATTCGTAGGGGCAGTTTGGGACAATATACCAATCTGCCCACTGATATTCTGAGAGTAAACATTAATATTTACAGTAGTATGTATTACGACTGATAGGTTTGAAACCTAATATATGCGTGTTTTCAGTAGGTACCTACTGAATAACAGGGCATGAAAAAAGCTTTATAAAGAGATCATTTAAAATAAATCGATTGATATTGATATACAGGTGTCTCCGTAAAGTGCAAATAAAAACAATAATGCCAGCATAAATATTTCATTATTTTGCAAACATATTTAGGCGACCATTTATATTTATTCATTTATTTGTGATTTAGCCGTCATCAAGAAAACCTGGCGGATTTTTCGGAAATCGTAAACGCATCGTAACCTTTACCTAGGTGATTCCAAATATTTGTTTTTTATTGACAGAGCTCTATCAGTAGTAATTGAGCATCCTCAGTCCACTCCATCTTTGTAACTGAACAAAATAATAAAACAAACGTGGTCGCTTCGTCGGCGTCTCGTGGCTCGTAGCGCGCTGCACTTATAGCCGTCCACACTGAGCACTGAGCCTCAAGCCATCATTTGATGTCTCATTAAAAAACCGACTGGGGATGGATCGAAACATATACTTAAAAAGAAATATACTGCTAAACCGTCATTTGGACAATGAGTGGAAAATGAAGTCAACACTAAAAGACGGGAATATCAATTTTGCATAAGTCTATCTTTGTCGTTCAGGAAGTTGTTTGTGCGCACGCTCTGTACGGAACGTTCTTATTGGTCCGTTTGTCGCGCATTAAACTGGCCGAGGCCGACCCCGACCACGGCTACCTATACAAGGCCATGAAGCAGCAAATCTTGCCCTTCTACTACCTACTACCTAGCGCTTCCCTATTAATCTTAAAATAAGACAATATGGTAAAACTGGACACAAGTTTATTAATTATAAAAATAAATATGAGAAATATAGACATGAAATAAAAATCATATCAAAGATAGGGATAAACTAAAGTTACGAGTAGTAGATGAACGGAATATCTGAATAACATAATTGCTTTGTATTATGCTTGTTGGCTTATAATTTCCATTTTTGATAATATGTATGTATTAATGATTAGTTAATAACAAATGTGATTACAGTTAAATGAAATATGTAGCCCAAGATCAAAGCAGTTGCAAAAGGCAGTATTTTACGTATAAGTATTCAAGTAGATTTCTCAGAGTAAAACGAGTCACAAAAAATAAAAGGTATATATAGTGTATGGTTTTTTTTTAGTTAGTTCACCTATTCAGTACCTACTCAAGCACAATCTTTTTAAGTAGCAATAACAGAATACATGATAAAATAAAATGATTAATTAGCTTAAGTCATGTTAAGTAAAACAAATATCACATATATAAATACAAAAAGCAGTGATTTTTCTATGTTGTATAAGTACTGTGAATAAAATGCAAAGCAGTTGTATGAACCAATAAGTATTGCAACAATAAAAGCAAACCGAAGGTTTCGAAGCAGCTCAATTTTACTAGCTGTTCTAGACAGACACTGTTGAATTCTAATCTTCATGCAAGCCATTTTAGTAAAAATACAAGTGCTTATCTAGTTAGTTCGCCACATGAACAAGATATACGGCTTTCCGAAGAAACGGGATGCCGCTTGTGCTTGGAGGGCAAAGAAACAATGGAGCATGTTTTATGCTATCTGGCAATGGAAAGAACTAGACAAACTCTACACCCCCAGACAGCTATTCGATTACCTGAAAGGGATTAAGCCTCTGGCCTAGTGGAATCTACAGATGTGAGCCACAACAGACCAAGGGTTGCCCAAATACACATACAATTACAAAATACAATAGTTAGTAAAGTTACAGTTCTATAGTTGATGTTATATCATCTTCATTTTTATTGCCAATCAAAAATATTTTGGCTTCATGAAGCACTTTATCTAAAGTACTTAATATACTCAACCCGCACGTACTGATAGTTTTATATCAGATTTGTCCGAACACAATGTTTTTTTAATGAACAAATTTCCCACAAACACTTCAAGTCTTCTGACCTGACAGAAACACAGGCATTTGCACACTTGGGTACCCTTCAGCTGGTTCATTTAAATAGAAAAAGGACAAGTTTCCTTTTCCTTTCAACTATCCATCCTCGAGTTCATTAATCTTGATATCAGCTTCATGTAGCGCAGTAAAAGATATTGCTTCATTTCGTTGTAAATAGTTGCTCTATCCAAACTTTCAGCAATAGCCGAGGCAATAGCCCCTTTCCATTTCTCAACATTCAATCTGATCTTTCTGCGTTTAGTGTGGACATTCTCTTCATCAACTTTACTTAAATATGAAGGATATCTAGGTAGCTTACATGGAATCTCCCACAAGAAACCGTTTCGAAATATAATTATAATATCTACACGTTATAAAATAATTGAAAAAACTGACTGAAAAATATTAATGTAAACAAATAAATCGACCATCAATTTGGTTGTCGTATAGGTGGCCGTGCCCCGACCCGTGTTCCGTTTATCGATCCATCTGTGTTTTATTGTGTCGTGTGATTCGTATCGTATCTTGTGCACATTAAATTGTAATTTCAATTTAAAACTGTTTTTAGACATTTTTAGAGTGTTTGTGCTTTGAAAATAAACAGCAAATAAGCATATCCGCTTTAAAAAATAACCTCTGCAAGCGGCAATAATTTAAATCCAATAAACTACCGCCAATCAGGGGGATAACTTTATTGGCTGTTACATATATTTTCAACTAATCACAGAGCGTTTCTAACGATTGCGCAGTATGAACTTACTGAATGACAAAGACCGACTTATGCGAGTTTTAAATAGCTCCGTCTTTTAGTTGTGGCTTCAATTTTTGGTTTGGATTAGCGATATATTAGTTTATATATATATGGATCGAAACGAGCGGGGCGCAAGCCTACCGCGAGCCACGTCCACACTTGAAATTTTGGCGCGTCTCGCACTTGTCTCGCGTGCGACTCGGGCACGTCTCGCCAAGTCTGTACGCACCTTAATGAGCAACCAAATGTAATGTTAGGTAAATTACGTCAATAATTTGCTGCAAATTTTTGTCCAAATTAATTTTTTATTAATATACTTACATCAAATTTAAATAATATTTCTCCTATTTTGTAGTTGTAAATTTTGGTGTTTGCCCAGAGGTAAGGTTGTGGCGCCAGTAAATGTCATTAAAGACGTGCAGCCACTTTATTGACATTAAAAGAACGTAATGGTTTTTTTAAATGTCTCAGAATCATAAACAGGCTCCTGGAATCTCTGTAATAAAGTTTAAAATTGAATCTGGATCCAGAATCATGGATATTTTGTTGAAGTTGAAGAAATATCAATGTCATATCACCAGCATTTTTCACACGAAAACTTTGCAATCTCCAATAATTGTCATGCGTTTTGAATAATTTTGAATTTTGGTTTAAATAAAAAGTCCAGTGTCATAAATATCGTTTTTTTCACTAAAAAAAAGATACACATATAAATGGTTAAACACTTGTGACGTAATAATATTCAGATTTAGTTTATTATGTTGATTTGCGTTGACATATGCCACTTATATCCTTTTCAGGTCCTCGTTTTCAATATAAAACAGTTTGTGTCCAAATATCTTAATAAGTCCACAAAATAATCTCTTTTTTTCAGCCAGTCGTCATATTGGCGCTGAGGCCATACAAAGTGCTTTTCTGAAACTTCCGCAGAAAATTTGATAAACACCTTAGAGCCATTGTTTAAAACACGCCCAATATAACTAGTAGTACACGCATAGTAGTTTTTCAGATGCAACCAAGGAATCTATAGAGGATGGACTCAGGGATGGATTTTCAACAAACTCATCTTTTCCTCCAAGATCTAAAACTGTTTCTGCCTCATCTGACGTTTCTGCATATCAAACTTTGTTCCGTTCTATTTTTTTCCTTTTCTTTTATATTTGTGAGCTTGTTTATTTCTCCGATTTTTTTCCTGTCTTCTTTTCTTTGATCTTCCTTCTTGACCCTCTTATTTTTTGACAATGTATCTTTTCCACTCTTTGTTTGGGTTGGTAATTGAACCTTATCATCTGCCCTGAGCGTCTTCTACATTTTCATATCAAATAAATCAATTAAATATGTTTGATATTTTGCAAAAAATCCAAATGTGATGAATTGATATATGAAATAAAATAGTATGAAGAATAATAATATAAACTTAGAATAACAAAATAATGTTAATTTAATTATTTTTGTTTTCATTGCAGGTTAGTGCCATTAAATTTCTACAGGAGTATCTAGGTAAGAATAATATAATGTATGATAATATATAGCTAGCTATTTAAACAAAAGAGTTTAACATTATATACGTGGAAATTTTAAAAAAAGGAAAATGCGGGTGAAATCACTGAAACCTGATATATAAATAATAATAATAATGAATAGGGTTCAATGCATTTAGTCCTACTCTACATGTTTGTGAGATAGCACTCGTTAATTTATTTGTTATGAGACGTGTAAACTTTTGAATCACACCAATCAGATCTAGATAACAAAATCTCGAGAATATCCCAAATGATAGAACCCCAACAATCAACAACAACATTGACTTATCAAGTTCAATGAGTTTTTTATGGCAGTGGCACATACACTAAAGGGAGATCCTATGGCACTCGGCGAGCGGTGTGTGTGCGAAGATGTTGATTGACACGGTTCTTGAATAGATATATATATTTTATATATAGGTTGTAATTAGGAGGAAACCGATGACCTGGGAGTGAGTTCCACAGTGATGCAGTGCGCCAGACAAAAGAGTCCTTGTAAAGTGATGTGCTAGATGTTTCCAGTTGTATAATGAACGGGTTGGTTGTTACGTCTGTCGTGACTGTGTAAGAGGCGTTGCTGAAGGCGAGATGAGGCGGGGCTAAATCCTGGCAACATTTGCCGTGAAAATATCTTCAAAACAGGGATATCTCGGCGACATGTTTGCGGTGTTCCAGACTATCCGGATCCCGGGTCAACTCCGGGCTCCGGGTCGCCGATTACACGCACAGCTCTCTTCTGAATAGAATCCAGCAGCTTTAAGATGTGCTTAGGTGCGGTACCCCAGATGTGTGAGCAATATTCTAAGCATGGTCTGGTTTGCGCTTTGTAGAGCAAGATCAGCTGCTCCAGTGTATACAGTTTTTTGTTGCGAAATAGGGCACCAAGCTTCTGCGAGGCTGATTTTGCGATGTTAGCAACATGGTCAGACCAGGACAAGACACCCAGTAGGCTGATTGACGAGGATAAAGGTATAGTCGATCCTGCCATAATGATGTTAGGGCCCGTTGTATGGCTTTCTTGGTAAACGTGGCCGCTTGGGTTTTTGCTGCATTGAACTGGATCAAATTTACCTTTCGCCCCAAGTTCGAACTTTCTCTAGATCTTGATTAATTGCTGTAATCTGCTCCTCTCTGCGGTGATAAGTCTCAATCGCTGGTAATGAGTTTTCTGGTCTAAATTGGGAAACAGGGGTACTGCCATATGCAAAAATGTAAACAGGATTATGGGTTTCGGTAAGCGGGTCATTAATATAGGTGAGGAATAGAGTAAGTATTGCGCCTTGAGGCACGCTGGCACGCTTGCATTAATGGTGAATATATGTCTGAGATGTGTGCATCAACTGCAACGCGTAGAGATCGGGTTTTAAGGAAACCCAACTTTATTCCTCATCGCAATTTTGACAAAATTTCAGGTTATTTCAAATAGGTCAGTTTTTTAGAGAAAATTTCCTTTTCATTTTGTACCAATTCAATAGAGGTAGTTTCCGTTTTATAACTGCTTCAGGTTGCCAATGTAATGGTTCGAAAACCTTAACATTACAAGGTACTGCGGTATTTGGATATAGTGTCAGTAAAACTATATTTCATTCTGTTTACAAAACTTAAGTGAGTGCATGGTTAAATGTGGTTTACGGCCATCCATAAACAAGATAACTGGTAATTGCACCTTATTATTCTATGGCAATTTTCTAAAATAGCAATATATTCCCAAAAAGTCATACTTAATCACTTTCCGTAGTCTCTATTCTGCACAATATGAAAATAACGTAATTAATGCAAGACGATTTTTTATTTCACCCTCTTTTCCCCCTATCTAACATTTTTTTACGAATACATATTTTTCTCTATTTTCCTGATATGTTATGTCCTATATCATGAGCCACGAATGTTCTAAATTTTCAAAAATGTTGCAATAAGGTAGTGATGGGCTTATTCGAATGAAAAATAACCTGTTATCCGGTTATTAAAATAACCTGTATTATTCGGTTTTCATTCCACAAGTATTCGAATGAAAAATAACCTGAACCTGATACGTACAAATTCAAATACGAACACGAAGGAACAAACCTCGCTGTCGCGTCGCGTCGATCCGTCGAATGATCAACCAGCAGGGACCGGTTTTAATTTAGTTATGAGTTATGAATCAAGTTTCGAGGTTTTAGCTCGAATAAAAGATGAGTTTTAAAATTGCAAATGTACCGGTAGGATGTGGAATTGTGGAATGTGGAAGCCGAACTTGGGGGGTTGAAAACTAGCGAATATTAAGTTAAGATTACATAATTTACTTTTATTGCGTACCTAACATAAAAAAATATCGAATTTTCGGCGTCTGAACGCCTAAAAAGTGCAAATACAGCAATTTGTTGGCATCTTCAAAGAATCAAAATAAAAGGCGGTCGCTTTTGATCCGGCGGCCGGCCGATATTTTTTGTTAGCAAACAGCCCCACATATTTCTTATTTCTTTCATACACTTCTTCGTAATGAATACCGTCTGCTTTCCAATACATAACACCAATTATCACCTAATGTTTGTTTAGTTTTTAGGTTATATATTGGAATTTAGAATGTAGGAGCATACATAAGTCGCATAATATGCACTATTAATTATTAATATTATTATAGTACTATAAATACATCGCCAAAGAGAAATACTTTTTTGCAAAGTAGATTTTAAATAATTATGTTCATTACATGTAATCAACACATCGAAGAATCATATTTTGGAGTTTAAGTATTTTTGATTGAAAAACGTAAAATGCTGTTTATTATATTTTGTTCAATAATATTACGTAATCAAATATTTACTCGTATTCTATTGTTATTTACTTATTTATTAAGCCATGCTTAATAAGACAATTACAGCAGTTGCGAGTTACGAATAAGATGCCGATGACGCTGAACCTCCTTCCTAACCGGCTGCGATCGCTAACCTGAATTTATTCGAATGATTATTCAAATAATCATTCGGTTATTAATATTATTTGAATACAAATAATTCGGTTATCCAAATAATTCGGTTATGCCCATCATTACAATAAGGCATTTTATCTAGTAAAAATAGCACTGATATTTTCTCACTACGTGATCCGTCTTTATGCGAAATTACATAGGATTGAGCTTAGCATTGAATTTCAAACAAATAGTAAAACAGTACAAAGGCAAGAAATTTAAATACCTCCGGAGCTAAAAATTAATATGCATGTAGCAACACAGAAACGGTTTGGTATAAGAATGTTAATGATAATAGTTATTTCCTTACAGCGTTGGGTTCTGCTGGTATTTTCAATTTAACTTTCAACTGCAATCCTGCGAAATAATTTAGTCAACTTATATTGTTATGTCTTCAACATAAAATATATCGTGCATGGTAACATGATCTTGAAACCTGCAAACGACTTCAGAATTGTGTTCGGTTGTGTCGATGCCCTGGTAGAAATTTTCCTTTCAATCCACATTAAATACAAAATATGTGAACCTCTTGGATTTAGTTTTCGATTTTTTAAATAATTTAATTATTTACGAGTATTATTCTGGAGTCTAAATGATATTAACTATACTGAAAGTATATGTGAGACCCTCAAAGTTTTACGGCAAATAAAGTAAAAACAACATTTGAGCAAAAGAATTTGCCTACAGAAATAAATCTGACTTATCATGATGTCATTTTTTATATATTTCTTAACAATTATTAATTATTAATATTTAATGATTACAATTTACAATTAAAAGCGGCTAAAATACTGAACCTCAGTATGTGGGCATGAACGTCAGTGCCTAATATTCCGAACAACAGGATTAAAATAATAGTGGTCAAGATACTGAACGACAGTATATGGGCATGAACGACAAGGTCTAATATTCCGAACCACAGGAATAATAATACGACTTTCAACGACAGCGTCTTATTGACACGAACGACTGTGTTTATCTGAACGACAGATAATAAGGCCTAGATATAAGTACCACCATTAATAAATAATTAAATAAAATGCAAGTGCAATGGTAAATTCGTTTTGCCCGTGAGCAGACACCCAATTCGTAAAACAGTACAACCACAAAAATCACAAGCAAATATATCATAATACGCTCGGTATGATATTCCTCTTGTCACTCACAGGCATCCCATATAATATGAATAAAATGGTTTACAAACCGAAATAAATTGTACTAAAATATTGAGAGAGTCGACAACCCTCACAGACTGACCAGTGCTGTGTATGGAAAACTAGAGTTCAAGATTAAATGCAAAATATGTTTTATTTCCTGAAATACGGATCGTGCTAGAAAAGCAAATATAATAATGATAAATCAGCTATAGAAAAGATAAACTAATGATCAACAAAAGATTGATAATTCAAAATGTATCCGATAAAAAAATCAGATCCACTTAAAAAGCTGATGCTTCGACCAAAACATATAGGTACATCAACATAAGCAATACTATCAAAAAATTGTATAAGGGATAAATGAAACAAATTTATTCCTGCTGGTCATCATCAAGTTAATATTTGCTTTTGAACCACTTTCTACAATATGTACATTTGCATATAAAATGTTATTTTTACATTTTTAAAAGTTTGTTTTGCCATGAATTGTCAAATTTACGGGCATACTATGTTGGGGTTTGGAACCTTCGGCAAAATGCGCTAAAACATAGTTTTATCCACAATACCGAGAATTTTTGCACTCGACGCGCGTTTCGCTAACCATGTTAGCATCATCATCTTAATCATCTCCTGATGTGCTAACATGGTTAGCGAAACGCGCGTCGAGTGCAAAAAATCTGTTTCTTTATTGTGGATAAAACTCTATTTTAGTGAAATGTACAGGCATACAAATTACAAGTTAATTCTAGTAAAATTTAATCTGATTTTAACAATTTTTGCTTCAATTAATTCTATACAACATTAGTAACAAAAACAAACTGAAACACATTTTCGATTGGGAATTAGTTGACGAGAATATTATTATTTTAAGTGTATTATAAACTTTCCCTCTACATCCACTGTTTGTAATAAATATTTATTTGACCTTTGATCATAACAGAATAATCTTGTGTCATCTTTTAACTCTTAATTAAACCGCTGCTGGTGCATCGAAGTAGCAATTTTTGCGATTTTCAGAATACATTAAATCAACTGATTTTTAAATGCTAATCGGCAAAACAGATATACTCCTCAGTAGATGGTTAATGGCTATATAGATGCTTTCACACGGAAAAATTATCAAGCATAAATGTGTTCGCATAGGCTACATAAGGAAATTTGTAGTAATTAGAACAGATTTTCATGTATGACTCTCGATAAGATTCCTCATGCCAGTTATTGCAAATTCGATGCCTTATAGAGTGTGATTCTTACATATAATCAAAAACATTTGTATAAGATACCTAAAGCCATTTGTAAGTTAATGGCTAAGATTAAACAATGGGTAGTTGTCTCTGCTCGCGTCTTAAATCGAAACCTGTTTTTAGAATCCGCAGCCATCTGCCTCAGGAATCGTCCAGATCCTATTTAGTAACCAATAGTTTTAGACGAGTTTAATGGATTCAATGGCATTTTCTTGAGTATAAATTCAGAGAGGTAAATTGTAAGAAATATGGGTTCAGTAAATGTCTTCAAGAAGTTGCCAAATCCACAGGTAGCATAATAATATCATGCCGTTCTGGACTTGACTTCTAATTTATCATGGTTAAATTCACTACGGTTTCCATAAATCTCCCAAATTTCTCAGTTATTGATGATGTGATTTTCTCAAAATTTGGGTGTTAAGTGTAATTGTGTAATTTGGACCGAATGAGAATTTATATTTATAATTTTTTGCTGTTTTAGGGATATAGGACCGATTTTCTGGAAAACGTGTATTATGGATTAGTTTTAATATTTTATTCTAACATATTTAGGTTCAGCTCTTCGTAAACCTCTTCAAACATAAGTATCTTTCAAATACGTCAAAGACTGGTTTGTGAAGTTTGAGTCAAAAGCTATTTTTTTGAATAAATAATTCCCATTATGTCGTCAAAATCATCAAATGCAGGAAAACATTGTGTGTTTCCTTGTGTATTTGATAAAATCTAAAACATGTTTTCCAGTAAAATAACTAAGTGCAAAAGGCATTTACTTGTTCTTGGTAAACACATTTCAGGGGCGAAAATGCTTTATTGATAATTGAGCAGTTAGCTTGTTTTAGCCTCTAATTATCATCAATTATCTGCAAAATTTCAGGTTTTACTATAATTGTAAGAATTTGTCTTCGATTTTGTCTTATTCTGGTCAACATTAAATTTGGTCCATTACATTTTTGGTCCTATTTTCAAACTGCTGTAATTTTTTTTTTTGAAATAAAATTTGTTGAACGTGGTTTGAGGATTCTGAAAGCGCGTTTCTTCTCGATTAAGTTGCATGTTAAAAATCGGTAGGATTGCTATTATTATGATATAGGGGGTGATAAATAAAGTCATGCAAAAAAGCAAACAGTTTGTGTGCGTGCCATTTCGATAAAACGTTTTTTTGGTCATTACAATATGGTTTTTATCCGATCGGACGACGACACCTTTTCGATGTGATTTCTCACCGCAAGAGTCATGATTCCAGTATATTGTATTCGTTGCTTGGCAACACGCAATAACTGTACAAGAATAGAAAATAACTGTCCGGGAATATAACATTCCGGTCCTAGGCCGGGAATGTAACATTGCTGTTCTATTCAAATGCCTTGTTTGTCAGATCTGACGTCTATCAAAAGCAACATTTAGGTGCTATTTCCGTAGTTACGTAATAAACTTCAAGCTCGCTCGATTCAAAACTTGATATTATGTTGTTTAAATTTAAAACACCGTTTTTATTTAGGGTAAGATTTGGCTCTATTTTTATAAGTACGTATTCTAATTAATTTCGATCGGATAAAAAATAGTATGTGCAACTCGTAGGAAAAGCACATTCCTGGACTCCTTACCACAGTCGTCCAGGAATGTTTTGCTTTTCCTCCTAGTTACACAATATACTATTATTACGAAGGTAACATCAATATCTGTAGAAATTATTGTCACTTTTTGGATTTAAATTTTGGCAACAAATTTTTTAAAACGGTATAACTCGACAGAGCAATGACGGATTTTTACGAACTTTCAAATTCGGAAAGCCTATTTGAAGTAAATTTTCGGTGACCGAAGACATTTACAGAGAGTTACAGTTTTAACATATACGGAGTCAACAATAAATTAATTAATGATAGGATTGATAGGTAGGTAACGTGGAATTTTTTAAACCAAAGTAAATTCTTGATCGACGGGATTTTTGTGCCGCGAACGATTTTATCGTCTTTAAAATGTCAATTGATATCGCCCACGCTACGAAAAATGTGACCGGTGGGGTATGGAATCCTTTATAGGAATACATTTCTATACCAACGATGGAACGATGTTGTCATGAAACCCTATAGCATGACATTTTGTGTCAACTGCAAATTTTATTTTGTATCTTAATAGCAGATTTTATTTTTTTAAATGGTAAGATTTAGCCAAAATGAATTAAGAAATGTAGTGCGGTAAGTTTAGGCCGATGAAATTTATTAAATAGGGTCTCATACCTAATTTTAATTTAAAACAGGGGGCGCCAATAAGGGTGTCCCAAAGCTCACATTGCCGACATAATGGGCAAAACCGCCTTCACTATTAAAAGAGTACTAGCCAGAGCAAGGGCTTGTGGCAGTCCGAAGTTATCGTTTGCAAGGCCGCTGCGGAGGAACGAGAAAAACAACAGCAAGGCAAGATGGTGTAATTGCTCGCAATATAACCCGAAACAGGACCCTTAATTCCAACAAAAACTGCCAAAGCTTTCAAGCAGCAAGTGGCATAAGCGTATCCGCGCAAACCATAAGGCGTAGACTTTACGAGCGTGGACTTTGGGCCCGTCTGCCTATCCTTCTTTGAAGGCTACTTACAGAGCTGCAAGGAGACAGTGGGGTGCAGATCATGCCAACTGGGGAATAGCAGAATTGGGTAGGTGCATGTTTACAGATGAATGTAGATTTAATTTGTTCGAAAGTGATGGACGAGTTTTAGTATGGAGAGGAAGAAATGAACGATATTTGGAAGAGAACATGGATGCAGGCGAACCGTTTGGAAGTAGAGACGTATTTACTTGGGGGTGGTGTGATGATGAATGGTAAAACGGATTTGGTTGTTTTAGTGCGAGAATCGATGAACGTGGTATCGTGACATGTGCATTAGTGATCTTATTATTCCATTTGCACAGAACGTCATTTAGAATTTTGTCTTGGTGGATGACAATACTCGTCCACATAGAGCCAGAATCGTCCAAGAACTTTTAAAGAATAATGATATCGAAATAATGGACTGGCCTCCAGAATGGCCAGATATGCATGTGATAGAACACATGTGGAGTTGAATGAGAAGAAATATGAAGGATGATGAGCATGTTTTTAATAATTTTGATAAATTTACCTATGCAATACGATATGAATGGAACACTAGTCTCCAGGGATTCCTTGTAAACTTAGTAAGTTGCATGCCAAGCAAGGTAGCAGAGGTAAGCCGGGTTCAGGGTGGACCTACACATTATTACGACGTTTATTTGTTATTCGGCATGTTAATTATGTTAGTTAGTTATGAGTTGTTTACTTAATATTCCAAATATGGATGGGAATTAAAAGATGATAAGGGTTTTTTTAAATCTTATAAACACATTATTTTATTTTGTAAAAAGCATAGTTATGTTTGAGGTTGAAACAACTGATAACCGGGGCATGCATTTGCATGCCAGAAGTGAAGGCGTAGCGGTAATCGTCAAGATTAATTAATACTATTTGTTGGTAGCGCTTGTGCAAATGGTTCGTTAGGACCCGAGATTGCGTTGTGTCTGTACTAGTTGTTATAGAGTATGATACACGGCTTCTTTCCTATTTAATTGATGATTACCTACCCTTCTAGGACCACCTCTCTTGCTTGCCGTTCTGAGTTTTATGCCTTATTAAGCTAATACTTTAAATTCGCCCTAAATACAGAAATGAGATAGGAAAATGCAGGGACTAACCCAACTATTTCAACTACTCAAACTAACCACGCACATACTATCCATTTACGGAAACAGACAATAACATTAGTTATGTTTAACTTTGCTGATTTTATGTCAGATATTCTGGGCTTAATAACACCCTTGTTTGGTAAAGTTACGCGATTGTAGCTGGTATAACTCATCTTATTGGCATGCAACCAATAAGCCGAGGTGCGAGCAACGTGCTCTAAAAGGATCTGGCAGTGTGGGGGGACGCAACGGGTCCAACCTTGTAATTTAAAGATCCTGGAGTCTACTGCTACAAATTTGTGTTTTATGTAAGCGGAAAATAACTGATATCTGAGGATTGAAATGCAGTCATTCTTTTCTGCGAAATTGGGGCACAACGGGCCATGCCTTGTTATCTTTATACAGGGTGTTTCGGCAGGAAAGGGAAATATTTAAAGGACGTGTTCGGAAGATCAAATTAAGAAAAAAAGATAATCAAGGGTCCGGAAAAGCTTTCTTTCCGACATATAGGGTGTAAAAAAATTTAAAAAAAGAAAACAGGTTTTTTTTACAACTCTTGAAAACTATTTAAGGTTTTACATTAAAGACTCAATTCTAAAGAAAAAAGATCTCTTGAGTTTACTTGATTGGAGAGATCGCTTTCGAGTTATAATCAAAATACTGTTTCTGTAGGCATTTTCTGAAAAAACTAATCCCAAAACAGTTTGCATTTAGATTATTACTAAACCAAGAAAACTCAAAATACATTTTTCCTTTGGAATTCACTCTTTATTAAGAAACAAGTACCTATTTTGAAAAAAAAACAGTGGCGTATCGTTTTAAAATATGTTATTTTTTTTGACACCCTGTTTTGGAAAGAAAGCAATTCCGGACCCATGATTATATGACTTTTTTTCTTAATTTGACACAGTCGAACAAGTCCTTAAAATATTTCCCTTTCCTCCCGAAACACCCTGTATATCTTTTCTTATTTCTACCTGGCATGCATCGTACATTTGCCAATCGGAATCACTTATTATATTATCCTGACACAAAATGCAACACACGTCAATAATATGTAACAATACTGCCTGAATTCGTGCCAATGGGCCGTCGTCTACTACTACCCTTTTCTATTTGGATTCGGTCTTACATTTTATATCCGCAATGAAAACTGCTCTGATTATGCTTATCTTACATTTATAAAAGTATATATTATTATTATAAAAATTTATTATTCTTTTAAGGCTGAGCATTCAAATTTAATTAATTTTAATGTGTTGTAATTTTAACCTGTAATCATGTTTCTAATGTAGTGTTTTTGGGGTTTCTTTTATTTACACTAAAATAATGTGTATTTTAGTGTATTTCATATTTATGAATTCTTGCAATATTTATTTATTTTATACTTATTAATTCTTGCATTTTTTATGTATGTTTATTTGACTTGCGCAAATGTGGTATATTTTGTGGTACCAATAAATTATGATTATTATGACTATTACCACACCAATTAATTATGATTATTATGATTCTCTTAGATTTACGGTATCACCAAGAGCTGCGCTCTCTTCTTTTGTATGCCAAGTTTTACTTACTCTTACATGTTATCCTGTCTCGTCTTATCCTGATCAATTTGAGATAAATCAGATAAATATAAATCCCTGATCAATTCCAAATTAAATAAATAAATCTAACTATACACTTGCTTTAAATCAGTTGTGCAGTTTTTCTCGTAAGAAGCCCCAATTGTCGCCAATATGTCTACAACTTATTGCATCTAACGGTATTTGTCATGCCAGATGTCTCTTCGCAAAGAGATTTACAACTTTGTTTTATTTTTTTTTCAGTAATCCGTCGGTTTTAATTAAATTACCTACTGCGTGACTTTTGATTTCTTTTAAACTTGAAATTTTTTACTTCTTGATTATATAACACACAAATTAGAGCCATGTGTTATTTGAAGAGATTTTAAAGATTTAATGTCATCCCTGAGTCTATTCGAAATTTTACCTGCCCTTTGCGACAAGAAAAACAGGATCGAGCCCTTATGTAGCCGTGCCTCCAGAATATAGAGTTACGTTAAATAAAGTAATGAAAGTATAAATTTTGCGTAATAGAGTTGGTTCTCACCTGGAATAGTACACATAGAAACGTTACTTTTTTCCAGTTCTCCTTCAGATTGGATTGATGGGTGACTTCGAGTGGGTCGCGGCATTTTTACTCACTACTTTTTAGATAGATATTTTGAGTGTATCAATAATATAATTTTACATGTAGATGTGTGGACATGTCCTGTATCACCTGTGTCAGCCGATTAACATTGCCCGGATAACATAGCACACGTCCATATTTGAAGCCAGGAGAACACCCACAGAGCCATGGCGAATTAATTCACGGTATATGAAATTAATGGCCCCTGTATCAGCCGATTAAAGTTGTCCGGCGGCCAAAATTTCATCGTGATCAAACTGTCCACGATCCTGCAAAAATCTGTCAGACTCTTTACTTCAGTTACCTAAGCTTTGAACCCTCAGTTCAGAATCTCCCGCGGCGCGATTTGCGGGCCGCTTTTATATGTTTCTGGGATCGCGCGCCTGTGCTGTAACCCTTACCGCGTCTTGTCCTTGTATGCATTTAGTAGATTTATCAATGGCAATGTTTTAAATTCGGATTATTTTAATTTCTTTCTTTAATTAGGCAATGCAGAATTAAATAATAACTAGCAAAATAAAATAGGCTTATGTAAAAATATTTAAAATATATATGTAGGATAGGGCTGGATTATTTCCAGGTAATGACCTACGCTTACAAGCTAAATGTTCAATATCACCTCTCAATTATCAATAAAGCATTTTCGCCTCTGAAATTTGTTTACCAACATCAATTAAATCATCTTTGGACTTAATTATTTTGCTAGAAAAGATGTCTTAGATTTTAACAGACACAAAATAGGGAAAACAAAATATTTTCCTAAATTTGATGTTTTAGACGACACAAGGAAGATTATTTATTTTTTTACCAATTTATGAAGTATTTAAAAATATTTATGGTTGGGTAGGTTTTTGGGGAGCTGAATCCAAATAATATGAAAGAAAATTATTAAAATTAATCCTCAATATACGTTTATCAAAAAATCGACCCCTGTTCCCCTAAAACATCAAGCCAATAAAAAAATATAAAATTCTTAGTTGGTCTAAATTCCAATTTTTTTCCAGCTTGCGCTTAAAACCCAAGTTTTAAGAAATACGCATTATTAGTAACAGAAAAACTTGGGAAAGATTTATGAAAAGCCGGACATTCTCTAGACTGTCATTGGTGAGCTAATCCATCACTAGTAGTGAATTTATTGTGATTTGATAGTCAAGTCCCGAATGACAAAATATTATCTTGTTACCTCTGTATTTAGCAACTTCTTGAAAATATTTATTTAACCCACAGTTCTAAATACTTACTCCTTTTAGATATCAAAAAAGTAATATTAAATCCACCTAAACTAGACTAAAACTATTGGTTACTAAAAGGGACCTGAACGATTCCTTAGGCAAATAGCCACGGATTCTAAAACCATGTTTCAATTTAAGACTTAAACAGGAGTATGTTACGATTCACTCACTATAACAATTACCCATTGTTTAATCTCAGACATCAACCTACAAATGGCTTTAGGAGGGTATCTTATAATAATGTTTTTAATACATGTAAAAATTATCCCGTAGAAGGCACCGAATTTGTAGTAACTGATATGAGGAATCTTAGTGAGGGTCGTACATAAAAACATGTTGTAATTTCTTCGCCAAAACAATTATGACAAATTTAACATTTAACAAGGAGTCCTAATTTTTAAGTAGAAGATTTACGCTTTATACATTTCCTGTGTGGAAGCATCTAGACAGGACTCAGGAGCCATCTGCTGAAGGGTATGCCATGTCTTTCCGCTTAGTATTTAAGCAGCTCAGTTGATATAATGAATTCTGAAATTCACAAAACTACCACTTTCATGCACGAGCGGCTTGATAGTTAAAGAAGGATACAAGATTGTTCTATTATTAGGATCAAAGGTCAAATAAATATTTATTACATGCATCCAGAGGCGGAGGTAAAGGGAAAGTTTGAACACTTAAAATAAAGCGAAAATCTCGTTATAATTCTCAAAGGAGTGTGCATGTTTTAGTTTGAGTTAGTTTACATACAATACATTTTTATAGAATTTTAATAGAAGCGAAAATTGTTAAAATTAGATTAAACTTGCTAGAATTAACTTATAATTTGTATGTCTGTACAGGGTGGCTCGTTTTCGTGTCTATGTATGGGGACCTCGCAAACCGTAAGAGGTAGAGTGTCGGTCAAATTAAGGCAAAATTTAGGTGCCTAACAATATGTTTCGTCTTCAAGGGATCATCATCAACTTCCTTTTTTTAAATACGAACTTTAATTTTTTTTATCGTTTTTCAGATGGCATTGGCGTTATTAATATGAGTATATGTTTTTATATTTTTTTTATTTTTTTTTATTTTTATTTTTTTTTTAATTAAATATTTTGCTTTGGCGTAATTTTAAATAATTTAAGGTAGGTACTTTTCAAATTTTTATATTCTATAAAAATATATAATTTTGTTTTTTGTATTAAGTGGAAAATTGGAGCCCGTATTAAAAATAAAAAATAGTAAAATTATTTTTTACGAGAATATGGCCATGAACTATTCTCAAACAAGTTGCTTAGTTCAAAGATAAAATATTTTCAACTTTTAATCAATTAAAAAATTTATTTAATAGAGAACATGATGAATTTATAATCATACTACGTGATACTATAGGTACTTTGATGGAAAAACACACCTATTGGAATTTTGCCTATAAATCATTGTTTTTTTTTTTGTTTATTATATGCAAAATTCCAATAGGCATGTTTTTCCATCAAAGTACCACGCAGTATGAATATACATTGTTGATAAAGAATATAAAAATTTCAAAAGTACCTACCTTAAATTATTTAAAATTACGCCAAAGCAAAATATATAAATAAAAAAAAATTATAAAGATAAAAAAAAAATTAAAAAAAAATAAAAACACATACTCATATTAATAACGCCAATACCATCTGAAAAACGATAAAAAAAAATAAAGTTCGTATTTAAAAAAAGAAAGTTGATGATGATCCCTTGAAGACGAAACGTCGGATTTCAAACTGGATAACATCATTGAAAAGTGGCATTGCAAAAGTACAATTCAATTTGAAATCCGTTTTTAAATAAGCACAAGAAAAAAATAAAACGATTTTTCAAAATTTCGGTTTTTTCCGGATATCTCCGGAAATACTCGGAATTTTAAAGCTTTCTAAACGGCATATTGTTAGGCACCTAAACGCGCAATTTTGCCTTAATTTGACCGATACTGTATCTCCTACAGTTTTCGAGTTCCCCATACATAGACACGAATTCGAGCCACCCTGTACATTTGATAATTCATGTCAAAAGAAACTTTTAAAATTATAAAAATATCATTTGTTATAGAAATGTACATATTGAAGAAAGTTGTTCAAAAACAAATATTTACTTGATGCAGGACTAGCAGGGATAAGCTTGTTTTATTTATACCTTATTAACTCTGAAGTGAATATTTTCCTTCAAACATTCATTGATTATTCCAATTTGAACCAAACAATATTATTGTGATAATTTGATACTATAACAGTATTGTTTTATTTTTCCCCTCATAAGCTCCTTTACGATCAGGGGACTAAACATATTACACTGAGAATTTAGGAATACAAATATAGTGGTGAAGCGTTAATTTTGGATGCGCTTATGTACGAAAAGCATCCCCGCGGCACCCATAAAAACCCTTGGATAAGAAATTCGGAGGTTTTCCTTGGCTTTCTTTATTATCTTTTTCGACTGTATTCGTGTTTCCCTATTATCACCCCAAGGGTAAAGTAAGTTAGTTTTCGTACACCAATTTGGGCTGAAATTTATTGTATCCTATAAAACGAGAAAAAGAAATTGGCTACAATTCCTTAATCCTTGATTTTATCTTTCTAAAAATAATAGTTTCATATTATTTAGTGTCAAGAAATTTCACGAGTAGATAAAGAATAAGGAGCAAGAGAGGAGGGAGAGATATGATACCTGCAGTTTTCTGAAAGATAATAATAAAGAAAAGAGACATTGTTGACATTGATTACATTTTGCGCTTTAAAAATTAACATTTGATAGCTATCGCTACGTGGACTATTGGCACTTACTAATCTAGGGTTACTTATTAATAATTTAATTCTTACCTTGGTTCGGCTAGTTTTGTTTGAAAACTAATAAGATACTAGTCAATCATACATATAGATTTCTTACTTCAGTAGTTCCGAAAGTTTTTGATGATGTAACCTCCATTTTATTACGATTATTTTCGGATTTTTAACAATTTCCTGGTTAAGCGCCGTGGAAAAACTTTATTTTTAAACCTGGAACTTTATAAGGTTATCCCAACAGCATTTGGTAAAAAAAATAATATATTTCATATCTTTTAAGTGTAATTGCTGTTAACTTTCACTAATATATTTGTAATAGAGTAAATATTTATTTAAGAAGTTCTTTTTCAAGTTATTTCTAATGCCGTTTTTCGGCACCCGTAAGACTGTATACTTAAGAACGTATCTGCGATATCGCAATCTACATCACTTTCAGGGACACTGCTTTGCTCCCGATTATGGAAATTCTTAAAGCAGTGGCCTTAGCAAGTATCGACACAAAATAGGTGCCATCATAAAGGGGGCATATGACCTTACAGGGGGCCACGGTAAATAAGACACAAAATTATATTCAAGAATATTGATTTTTTATTGGAATTATAATATAACATAAAACAAGACAGTTTTATCTTTGGCAGACAATTACAAAACATAAAGCCATTACTTGAAAGCCATCGAATATCACGCTGTTTTAAAATATGCGCTGCTGTGCGTATTTTTTTCCGCCAAATTGCTCGTCTTTAAACATTTTCGCATTCGATTTCGAGTATTCATGGGACCTCTCTGGTCCTCGCCCATATTGTAAATTGCGCAAGTACCAAATAACTGACTCAAAGAAAGCTAATAAACTTAAAAGAAATTGCCGTTTCAAGGAATAAATCTGCCCACATTGTCAAAGGTGAGAAAACTAATAATGAAAATGACTTTTAAATACAATTACAACAATCTGAATAGCAAAATTAAGCATTATGTTTTTGGATGAATCCAATAATTTGCGTTTAGTGAATTAGTTAATGTTTAAGTACCTTTTATTAGCTTAATTGCTATTAAAATTAACAGAAACTGAAGTGATCCCATTAATCTTTATTTAACAATATTACAGCACCTCCTTTAATTTTAAGTTTTTTTGATAACGCTTCCTTTGCTAAAATATTTGAAGCGCGACACAACCAGTAACATGTGGACATTCAGCTATATCGAAGTAATCCTTTATTATTAAAATAAAACCAGGTCTAAGCTTGACGTCTTAATATATTGATTAGTTAGATAGATCAGTAGTTGTGTTTGTTATTATTCTTAATATTGTTGACTGGTCTATCTTCTATCGACAGTACCATACACACATGGTTTGGCATTGCATGCGTAAACTCTGAGGACGGTAATGAATATTGATTAACTGGTTACTCCAAGAAAAAGCGTATATTAAAGTATTTAATTGTTGTTAATGTAATGAATCAAATGACACGTTTTTGTCTTTATAAAAATTTTTTTAATAGAAACCCAACATTTTTCTTTAGAATACTTACATAGTTTGGGTTAGTTTTTTCATAATACTCACATAAACTGCTCCCGATAAGTTAAGGAAACGTGAAAATTTGGTCAAAATTCAAAAGCTCATAACTTTGTTTAAAAATGACATACCTTAGCAAGCTCTACAGCATTTGATATGAACTTTTCTAGCCTTTAAGATAAGACTAGCGCCAATTATGATAATTCCTTGGCATTTATTATACAGGGCTTTTAAAATTATGTCGCAAATTTAAAAAAAAATCAAAACGTATACCTGTTCGTAGGAACATCTGGGCATTCTTTCTAAATATGCCTAAGTAAGCTTATAACCTTCTATTGAGACTATTTTAACATCTGGAGTTCATCTTGCTTTTTAATTGAAAAACCGATTTTTTTATAAAAATTTGCAAATTCTCAATAATAGCCTAATACTCTTTGGAAAAACTAATGGATACACGTTTTTCTTCTAAAATAGGCATCTAAAAACATCGCCATGGAACCTGCGTCATCCAAATTTAAATCTTCATAGTACAGGGTGATTCAAAAATTTCAAAAAACTAGATTTAAATTATTAAAATGATTTTTATTTAAATTAACTTACAAAAACCTTACTTTCATATTACTCGAAACACCGCAGTTTAGAAAGTAATAAGTGGTATAACCTGAACTGAAACTGGATCACAAGAACATCATTTTGTTTTATCTAATTTAATATGTATAAACCCAGCCTTATTCAAAATTCTGAATCATATTTTCTAAAAAAATTACACACCTGAGTGTATCTAAGTGAAAAGAGAACCTAGGAATAAAAATACTACCGACATAACTAACAGGAGTAAAAACGCAAACACTGTGGAAACTGTCATTGAATTAGTTATTGAATTTCATTGATTCTATTTAATTTGCAATTCGAACCACCGGGTTCAGTGACGCCATGTAATTTTAAACTAAATTCTATACAGTTATTTTTACAATACTGGCAAACATAAGCTCATTTACCCAGACAAATAAACTCGGTATTATGTTGTACTTCCTTCTATAAATAATTAATATTTTATTACACTACGGAATTTTTTCACGACTCGCTGGTTGTGGGTGCGCATCAGCAACTTTCAAGTTCATTATCACTGTTCTAGCCACTGCATTACATAAAAAAGCAAACTATGTTGTTTCAATAGGAAATGGA
Source organism: Pissodes strobi (assembly GCA_016904865.1). NCBI lineage: Eukaryota > Metazoa > Arthropoda > Insecta > Coleoptera > Curculionidae > Pissodes > Pissodes strobi. The sequence continues at coordinate 146,797 of MU182837.1, forward strand.
AATTAGCAGAAATATAATGCAATGCTTTCTCATCGTTTTTATAAATTGCCACGATTTTATTCAGTAAAATGTTATTATTTTTCAAAAATTTCAATTGCTTTGCACTTAACTGGTTAATAAGAGACATTTCTTCAAGCTGAATATTATGCATACTTTTGTCTGTTAACTGCAAGATTGTGATATGTGATTTATTATTCTTTTCCTTATTCAGAAACTAATTAAAACCCTTTTCATTTTATCATTTTCCTTTGTGGCGACTTCAATTAAATTATAAATCCAATTTTATTGCTCACCATTTCGTCTGTTTAAAACAGAAGTGTATGTAGCCTACCTTTATTAGTCTATTTAGCTGATTTCTATATTCTTTGTACTATATGCCTTATACTAATATTTTTTATTGGTCTATTTTAATTTGTGTTGCATTCTTACGCATGCTTTATAGCTTTTACTTGCTTATGAATATTTTTTTATGAAAACTTCAGCGCACAATGATGCATTAATCAATTTCACTTCAATAATGTCTTCTTTTTAGTGGTGGAGAACTATCGATAGCTTGCACTATCGATGGTAGCCGATGATAGTCAAGGAGCTTACCATCATCGATAGTTTTAGGAAAATTGGGTTATCTCAATTATCATGAGATATGTAGGTGGGCGAGGGCGCAAGAAAAGCTAAAAAAATATTGATTTTCTTATTTATGTAAGGAGATTATAAAAAACTCTTGAGCTAAATTTTAGTTGAACAAAAAACAGTATTGATTCAAAACTTAACCTTACTTCTAAATATTAAAAATGTTTGAAAAACATACAAATCTCTTAAGATTAAATGGTTTTAAGAAACAACCAAATCATTAACAAGCAAGCCATTTTTGTTAATAAAAGTAAAGATATCAACATTTTTTGGCTTCAATTTTGACCGACTGTCAGTAGCTATTTGCCCTGTTGTACTAAAGACACGTTCGGATTCAACTGAAGGAGCTGGCATGCATAGATATTTTTTGCACAATGTTGAAGTGGATGAAACTCGTTTCCATTTACCTGAAACAATAATGTACTATTATTTACAAAGCCATCCAGGAAATTTTGTATTTTTGATGTCACACCTTTATATTCTTTTCTTTCTCTTTAAAGTGAAATATAGTATAAACTAAAGATATAGAATTTAAAAATATAAAAAATTGTCTGCGTCCTTATGTACAATTTCAATAATCTTGAATAAAAACTTTATATAAAAACCAGTCTGTTCGGTACATAGATACGTATAAGAAGCCTATAAAATTAACTTACCTTCCAAAAGAGTAGAGGGTCACTATTTTGGTTTGTATTCAGTCTTTCACAATATTGCCTTTTTATTATTATGACATCCACTTTTTAGATTTTATTTTCTGACCTGTTCTTTTAGCGATAAATGAAAATAAAGATGATATATCTGTCTGAATCACTTCCGCCAATGCTCGTACTTTCTTTACTGTCATGCTTTTTAATGTTTTCATTTTCTTTTTTATTTAACATTACAAGCATTTCATGTTCCAAAAACTGTCCAGCTACTTTGGCATTATCTGTACTTCGAAAACCCGCCTGTTTAAATTCTGAATCAAGTAATGTACCCATTTGGGCCACAGTTCTCTTCTCATACAAGAATAGTCTAATTGAACTGATTATATCAGTTTATCACACATGCTTCTTTCTTCTTCAGTTCCAATATTTGGTTTTTAAACTAATCGAATAGTTATATATTTCAAATGTTAGCGGAATTATTAAAGATATAGTTACATAGCCTACTGACACCTTTAGATTGGCTTCATCAAATGGTTTTAGTAGTTTTGCAATTTCACTAAGAACAGTTATTTCCTCAAAACTTAAAGGGGTTGGAACTTTTTTATTTTTAACAATGACCTACTAAGGATATCACTGGTTTTTAAAATTCTCTCTATCATTTTAAATGCGCTATTCCATCTGGGTGGAACGTCGTGTAAAAGTTTTAATGGATTCTCAGTGTTTTGTTCCATTTTAAATACATCTGTGGCAATGTTACTCATTTAAAAAAAAAACGAACACTTTCCTTACACCTATTTAAAATTGGCTTGATAGGTTCTAGAGATTTGCACAACTAAATTAATGCTATGTGCAAAGCACGGAAGGTGCTTTTTCCTCAATATTTCACTAATTTCGCTAATCATGTTAGCAGCATTATCTGTTACAACACATCCTATTTTTCTTTCAATATCCCAGTCGTTAAATATTTGACTCAAAGCTTCTGCTAAATTTTGTGGTGTATGTTGTATTCCGATTTCTATGGGTTTGGTTGACAAAACAGCTGACTTAAGTTGAGATTCTTCATTAATAAAATGACAAGTCACAGTTACATAAGATTCACTGATTACTGATGTCCATGAATCAGAGGTAATTGCAAGAAACTCCATAGTTTGTAAAATCTCTTTCAAAGCTTTGCATGCATCTGCATATTATATTATATTCATTATTGTCTCCTGTATGGTGTATTTGCTAGGTATAACATACCTGGGATTAAACGATGCACAAAAGATCTGAATCCTACATCATTTATAATATTATAAGGTTGAAAATCTTTCGCAATCATTAAGGCTAGAGAACTAGACCTTGCAGAGCTTGAAGCACTAAGGCTTTCACTTTCACTCGTATCAGTGCTGCTATAAGGCTTTTCTAAAAGCTTGGGTGGTATCTTTTGAGATAGACATTAAGACTGCTAGTATTACAGCTTGCCTTATAATCTTTATCACAAATCAAGCACTTAGCAATTTTTTTTTTCGCCAGATTTCTTGAAAAAGTTCCATACTTTTCAAACTTTTGGACTTTTCCTTTTATTGTCACTATTTTCTTCGACATCTGAATCCCCTACCGATTCCCCCGAATAGTCTGCATCAGGGTTATTGTCATGGACCTGCCCTTCCTTATCCTCATCACTAGGATCTAGAAATAAACGAAATATTATCCATAATCCTTTTTTAACTATATTTTTTCAATAAAAACTTGCTTCTGCTAGTACTAGGCTCTGATTGACATCGAGTGATAAACTTTTCAATGTTACAAAATTAATATTCTTGAAAAAGAAAGTGCAATTAAGTGAAAAATAAAAACTGTCCAATTTTTAAACCCATAACTTCACAATTTTGACATAGACAAAAATATATCACACATAGAAGTAATTTATTTTTGTCCTTCTTCTTTGCATCGTCGTAGAATTAGATACAAACATACGACACGGTGCAGTGCGCACGACCAGAGGGATGGCGGTTAGAGCTCTCTGGCGTTACTAAATAAAACTAAGCATGAGGGTCTACTATCGAAAAATATCGATAGTGAATAGGAACAACGGATAGCGCTTCGATAGTTAATTATATCTATAGTGTTCGATAGTACAATCGATAGTTTTACATCACTACTTCTTTTTCTAGCTCAGCTTATCCTGAACCATGCATTTATTGGTTTGGGGTAACATTTCTTAAATTCTAAATTGGATATTTAAAAAACATAGAAAATAGACAAAACAAAGTTCTTCAAGGTAACTGCCAAAATTCGAAATAAGCTAGTTTTCTTGCCCTTCAGAAAAAGGAAAGCTTTAGGGTTCACCTGCAGCTAGTTTGAGATAATGTTCTAGATAGTTTGGGTTAGTTTGTTTTTAACATTTTAATTGCTTTAAGAATTCGTGTCTATATGTGAAAAACATATATTCAGTTGCAACGAAACACTTGAAATTAGTGCATGCGGACTAAGCGGCAAAAAGTGCATACCAGTTGTGCTATGACAAGGTGCTCATTGACATTATCAAGCATTTTCTGATAGCTGCTGAAATTCTAACCAGTTTATGGCAATATTATATGTAAGTACGTAACATAGCCAGCGAAAGGGAAAAGTTATTTTTATAGCCTTTAGGTATAATAAGGTTTCAGCTAGTGATGAAAGAATACAAAAAAGAGGAAATATTAAACCTATACTACACTATATTTCTAACGCCTTTCAGCGTTGAACCTATGGTTTTCGCGACGCGGTGCCCGCCGCGCCGGTGGCGGCGATGTTGCTAACAGAACCTGAACAATAATTTAGATGCCTCTATTAATTTTTTCTTGAATATTTCAAAAGACAGTCCTTACTAACAATACTCTCAAGATAATGATGAATGAAAGTGATGAAGAATAATCAGTTAGATAGTTGTCAAGCTTTCACGAATAAGATCAAATCTTTTAAGACCATTTAATTTTTACTGCACATTTTATTGAAGAATTATGCATAATATTTAATTAACTGCTCCAGGAATAAGTTACAGTTGAACCAAAGAAGCCATAAAGAAGCTTCAAAAATTTCTGTTTTGTCTTTTGAGGAACAAGAGATTTAGCAATATATTGACCATTTTAACAAATGAGTAGGCAGTCAGTACCAACGGCAAAACCAGAAAACCTGCATTGGAATATGTCGTAATTGCAGCTGACTGGTGCATCGAACCATCCTTGGACCGGAATATGTACCTGTTGTAGGCAGTACTGACTTTGTACGGGAACGAGCTCAGACATTGAGAGACACTGATATGAATTTTGAAAATTGTATTTATATGCACGTTAACCAAAAAGTATCCCAGAAGCACCAATTACAATTTTCATTAGATATTAAAGAAATTTATATTTGATTCCCCCCCCCCCCACCCCCCCCGTCACTATTCATATCTAATAAACTTTTAAGTATATTCAATTGTGAAAGGGATTAATTATAGATGAAAGGCGGATGTTGGTTAGTTCGAAGGTTGTAAAATCAAAACTGATTTCCTTGGGATCTCTGTTTATATTACATCTCAGAACCGTTATAAACGAAAATACTTAATTTTGATATATAGATTGAACAATCATTCTAGAGTCCATAATTGCTTTAAGTATACTTTGTGGTATGTAGATATTTAAGATATTTCTACTATCTGATCCAATCTTCAGAGGGGACAGCGAATAAAAGTTTCATTCTAGTTGAATAATGTTTTCCTCTTGCTAGAGGATATAATACACAGCAGCGAAAATAAAGTACACTAGACTAGAGATGATGTCTTGGTGATCAGTCTTCGAGCATCGGGCGTTCTTGCGGATTGATTGGCGTCCATGTGTAATGACGACAGCGCGACGGGACTGACTGATGGTGGCAAGATGAACAACTGCTACCGCCGTTGCCGTTACTCTTCCACCTTTTGATAAATGGTATATCTTGAGCCATTAAATTATCAGTGTTTTTGTCCTTATTGATTTTCAGTAGTCTCCGCAGCATTTCGACGGTTGTTCCAGGGCGACTAATACCGATATCATCCAATTATAAGGTTTCTGTGACAAAAAATCAACCATAAATATTGTGTCATGTTCCGTATTGAGCCAAGAGGGCAATAATAGAGGTTTCAAAGTCAGCGACTACTTATATCGTTACACCGTGTCCATTTTCTAAACCAAAGACCATTTGGTGCTGCTATACAAAACCAAAGACCAGTTAGCGGTGCTGTTACTAGAAGTTGAGACAGAATAATTTTTTCACACTAGTTACGACGAAACTACATACATGGGCGTAGACAAGGGGATGGACAGGGGGAGCCATGCCCCCCCTTCTGAGAATTTAACCGACTCATTTTGCAACATACCATTCATGCCATGCCATTTAAGAGGGTGTCGAATCCGTGGTTTTTCAAGGTTTTATCGACTTTTGGGCAAAAATTGGGCGTGTTACCCCCAAGATTTTCCGAGCCATCTGCAACGCCTACCGCTGCGGCCTTGTTTCCGGTCCCCCCCCCCCTGAGAAAAAAAAACCTGTCTACGCCTATGACTAAATAATAATTAGATAAAAGTTCGTGGGTTTTGTTTCAGTCTTAAATTTGTCATATTCAATTCATTCTGAATTAGTAAAATAAATACATCGGGCTTTCCGAGCCTGGAACAGGAGTCTTAAAAAAGAATGTCTAGTACTTTTCATTCCTATTTTTATATAATTAAATTATGAACTCTTTGATAAAAAATTTAAAATATAAATTAATGTAAATAAAATTTATTCTAAACGTATGACATTATTGGCGCAATGGTTTAGTTCATTCAACTTGAGATAAAAACCGAGGCCATTCTTTAAAAATGGTGGTCAAGGTCGCTGCTTGTCTAACAAACGTGAACGAGACCGCCTCAGTGCCACAAAAATGTGCTTAGTGGGACCAATTGCTTTCGATTTTAGTTAGATCATGGTTAGGAATGAAATGATAGTGCATTCCTGATATGGTATAATTAGACACCATGTTTATAAAGCATTTTTAGGAAGGCATTTTCATTTTAATACTTCATTGTTTTTCTCGCTAAACGTATACTGAAAATTTTTAATTCTTGTCGGTTCTAAAACCTGATTATGTATTTACAGGTTTGTTTAGCCTATCTTGCTTACAAGCATAGAAACAATTGATACAAATAGTGCTTGTTTTGCATATTTAGATATTGGCACAATGAGGACGCCTCCTGAAAAATTAAGCTGATTATTTTTTATTCCAAATTATAGAACAGTGACAAAAAATCGATACGTATTTTTTAATTTTATTACGGGAGCTATGCTAGTTTTTAGTTTTGTGTATATAGATATAGGTGTGACGTAATAATTATTCATGTGCATTCTGACGTCATAAGCACATTTCAAGGCGTTGTATCTGCCTCATTTTTCGACTTTTGTAGAAAAGAAAAAACACGTGTACACTTATTTTTCTTGGGCTATCAAAATCAGCAACACAAAAATTTGGTTTTGCAAATTTACATATTGGCACAATGAGGAAGTCTCCTAAAAAATAAAACTGATTATTTTTTATTCCCATTCCTAACCCAAACTATAGAACAGTGAAAAAAATCTATACGTATTTATAATTTCCCCTAAAGATGATTATTACGAGAGCTATGCCAGTTTTTATAGTTTTGTATACTTATATAAACTCTCCGAAAATATTTTGATGGCCTATTTTATGGCAATGGTAAAATCAAATCAGCAACATTATGGATACAGTACTATATGTTAAGATGGACTTAAAATATTACCAATAATGTTGTCATTGAAAAATACGTGAGACTGAAACCATTTCTGGCAACAAAAACTGAGTAGTAGCGCCTGAAAATAGCTATATAAAAGCGTAGTATAATGATCACTTGATGACCTAGGCACTTGATTGAAACACATTTTATATTTGTCTCTTATTTTTTTGTAGACTGCAATGATTATGGGAATTACGGGAGCCTAACGCTCACGACATAATTCATGTCGTGGGTGAGAACATCGCAGAAACTAGAAATTTTTATTGAATAAGAAAATTCGAATGTTTTGTCTAATTTTTGTTCGAGATGTCTAATTCAATTAGCTGGCGTTCACAAATTTGGCAAAATGGCCACGCATGTTGCCAAATTTTTTAACTGTCCGGATCCCGAACTATAAACGCCTTGTTCCAACCGTCGATCTTCAGCAACTATCCTTATTCATGCAAGCGAAGACATAATTTCATTGAAAAGGCATGGCGATGGCGGAGTCTGATTTACTACAGTAGCAATATAATATAAAGATAAATGAATCTATGACCACCAAAAATGTTATGTAGACAATACAATATTTTGTTCGATAGATCTAAGTGAATCAAATTAATATTTCGTAGACATTCAACATTGACAAGTTTTAAAACTAAAATTATTTAAATTATAATGAAAGTTTAAGCGATAACTAAATGTAATGGTAATTTTAGTGTTTCGCATAATAAATGGAAAATTTATTGAACCCCTCATGTAAGTATGTGAATTTTTAGGAATATTGAATTAATTACAGGCATAGAAAGGTATGGATCTCATTGCTTCGGTGCAACACGATTTTCTTATTAATTAAAGCGGACCTAACACCGGAGAGTCGTGTATGCAATATCCCGGCTCCTGGTGTAGAGTTCGTGAGCGCCACCAGTTCTGCCAGCTAAACTGGAAAAGCTCCGCTAGGTGTTACGCGATGCATAATCTTACAGTGAATTTTAAAAACAAAGGAATGACCACAAAAAAAGGCTATTAAGTAATTAATGATGAGGGTACAATATGGCGATTGTACTGAGACCAGTTCTGTTGGTAAACTCGGTACTGTATGCCTTACACTTAAAAACTCTAAGCTCTACTATCTAAAGTTATCACTTTAGTTTACTTAAGATTAATACAGATATATAAATCCCCGCACCAATAATGAATGCAGTAATAATGATATTATCAGTTAATAACGAAAACCACAAGAACTAAACCAATCGGCCGGAAAATATATGAATTCATAAAATTAATGAACGCTACCTCAAAGCTTGGCCAACAATGCTAGATTTATATTAAAATAATTCGAATCTATATCAATTGCTGGAAAAACAAAAGAATTAATAAAGTTGATAAAGCTAGTTTAAAGCTCGATCAACAATGCTAAATTCATAATAAAATAATAATAATAATAATCGGAACGATGCCATGTTGGATCCGAAGGTCTGCTGCGGAAAGGGCTACAAGCTCAGCAAGTCACCAGCTCGAGAATGAGAGTCCTCCGCCCAAAAGGGTGAAAGGAAGCCCAAAGGTGAAACCCTGTAATGAAACCTTGTAATGGCTTCTGGCCCCTATAGTAAAACGTTCTACTAATTAGACTAAGCTCCTTACTTCAATGAAGAAATTATAGCTCCCTTGCATATATATTTTTTATAAAGCAAATCACCCCAAAAATTATCAATGGATTTTCAGTAACCATCAGCAAATAAAAGAAATACAAAAGGTACAATAACTTGAATATAAAAAGAAATAGATATGAACATAAACTTCCCCATAATATGAGCAAAACTAAAGTTACATCAAGAAGAAAGTTCAGATATGATAAAAGGAAAATGTTAAAATATCCTATGGAACGCATTGCAACTGGTGGTCGATGTGAAAAAAATTAACACAGATAAAAGCAATTAAATCATTAAATTAGACAAAAAACTCTAGCAATATTTATCTCTCTCGAGTTGGAGGGTAACTGGATGCCTCGGTTTTATAAGGTGAGCTCGGAAAGTCTGTAGAAATAATGGAAAATAACCGTTAGAGTCATGGCGAATATGCGCCAGCAGGCAGTAAAAAATAATTCCAGGAAAAAAAAATTACCTCGTGCAGTACGAATATCCTGATAAAACGGTTGTATCAAGCACTAATTAGGGACTCAATCCCAGAATCCCTAGAAGGGTAGTATTAACACAATACAAAAAGGTTGAGTCACCTAGAACTGCACTACGACAAAACGCTTCCCCTCTCCCAGTAGGTATTTCTAGAAGAACGAGATCATCGTTTCAATCAATTTGCCTTTGCCACTTCCACGGAATCAGAGAAAATGGTACTGCCGAGAACACATGTCGAAATGAAGAAATAGTCGATACCACGAATACTTCTAAGATAATAATCGACAACCAAGCGTTGTAAAACGTCTGCGGAAGCAACAACTAATGAGCTAAAATTAAATTTTTCAATAAACAATAGGAAATATTCCTAAACGAAATAAATCTGTAAAAATCCCAATCGACAGCAACAATTAAGTGAAAAGAGCCCATTACTAATATTCAAGGCTGCCAATCGAATATTATAAAGTAGAAATCCCAAATGTCAATGTCCACAACTGTCGGTAAGAAGGTGGAACTACAAAATAAACTCAAAATCCACAAAAACATAATAAAGGAAAACAAACATTGACGATTGAATGAAAATTAAAGGCAATTAAGGGAAAACCACGAGGCGTATCCCGCCTTAAATCTTTAAAGCACTATAAGAAGAAATAATAATGAGTAATCTATGCAGAGATCAACAAGTCTTAGAAGAAAATAAGCAACAGGTACTTACTAGGTTTTACTATTGAAGAGAAAGAAAAATGTAATAACTAACAATTGTTCCCGAATAAACAGGTAAACAAGAAAGCAGCAGCAGTATTTCAAATCAAGTCAAAGCCATATCTAGCTGAGATTAGAAGTGAAATATTCAAACCGAAAGAAGTATATGAATTTGACTGATCTAACGAGGATCAGAGGTAGGTTATTAACTCAGTTTTTACATACAGATCTGCAAGTAAACATAATTATTGTAATACAACTAAGCAAAGTTAAACTAATAATACGATATCTTATTTTAGTTGTTTGATAAACCTAAGCGAGCCACAGATTATCCACTAAAATAAATACAATCATAAAGTGCTGGATGACAACATTAAGAAAAAGGATGATCAGAATAGCCACTCACTGCAATAACAGTGTTATAAAAGCTAATACATATTATACATTAATCGTATGTACATATAATTTATTAATATTAATAAATGCTGCAACATGAAGTCCATTAAACTTATTGACAACAAATCAAATAAATGAATTTATAATTAATTAACCGAAGTGGTTAATACTCAATAATTCTTACCACAAAATATAGAATCTTTTGTTGCAAAATGCAGCAGATAAATAAAATTTATAATCTTTTATAGTGGCAAAATTAGATTGTTACATAAATTAATGGTTGAATGCATATTAAAATCCGTAATATCAACTTTTCATTCATATTATGAACTGCGTGACTTACATGCGGCTCGTGGGAAAAATTCCTTTAATATTGTTCATTCAAAGATTTTAGGTGCGTGATATATGTTTTAAAATTGGCGTCTTAAAATTGGTTTTAGTTCATGTTAATAACTTTTAAAATAAAATATTTCAAATCAAAATGTTATCATCAATAAACCCCGGATTGTACGCATTTTGCACATACATGCATTTTTGCATATTTTTGTGTTTTCGAAGGAGAAATGCATATTTGAAGAACTGTTCTTTTCTTACGTTTTATGGCCCCCCGCCCCACGTCGCGACCTGAACGGTTTTAAATTGATATTTCCCTATAAATAGGCTAATACAGTACATAAAGCAATAAGCAATTTTAACATTGAAAATGTTTTTGCTTTCCTATTATGGGGTATCAAATCATGAAAAAGCGCATGCTACATTTGGCACATCACGTAATATACATTTCTGAGGACGGAATCGGTTCAAATGACAAAAATAAATTAAGGCTAACTGAAACTAACCGAAAGTTGATTCAACGACTAACCCAAACTAACCCCGACTAACTAAAAGTAACCAAAAGCACAAAAAGGGTTAAAATGAATCGAAAAAATAAAAGAAAGTTAAAACTAACTCAAAGTAACCGAAATTTGGCGAATAACCAAAACTAACCATAAAAATTAAAATTGGTTATAAGCTATCGGATCTGGTTCAAATTACTAAAATAAATTGGAACTAACTGAAACTAACCGAAAGTTGATTCAACGACTAACCGAAAGTAACCAAAAGCTCCACAAAAGGTTAAATCGTATCATAACAGATTAATATCAAAGTAAGATGAAACTAACCAAAACGAACCGAATTTTGAAGACTAACCAAAACTACCCAAAAACAATAAATTCGATTATAATGTATCGGCGCCGCTTTAAATGACTGAAATTAAACCTAACCACAAACAATAGTAGCTATATTGTTTGTGACCTAACTGAAATTATCCAAAAGCACCAAAACGGGCTAAAATGTATCGAAATAGGTTACACAAAACCGAATTTTGGCGACTAACAAAAACTAACCAGAAACATTATATTTGACTATAACGTATCGGAGCCGGTTCAGATGAATACTTTGGTTTCTTGACGGTGAGTTTCCAAGGTCGCATCACGACACGGAAAATTTTAGTGAACGTCACGACACGGTTTATGCATAACTGATTATAACGTATCGGAATAAGGAAAATAAATTGAGACTAAGTGAAAATAACCGAAAGTTGATTGGACGACTAACCAAAACTAACCAAATCTATTAAAATTGAGTAGAACGTATCGGAACCAGTTCAAATGACTAAAATAAGTTGAGAATAAGTGAAACTAACCGAAAGTTGATTAGACGACTAACCAAAACTAACCAAATCTATTAAAACTCATTATAACTTATCAGATTCGGCTCAAGTAAGTAAAATAACTTGAGACTAAGTAAAATTAACCGGAAGTTGATTAGACCACTAACCAAAACTAACCAAATTTATTAAACTTGATTATAAGGTATCGGAACCGACTCAAATGACTAAAATAGGTTGAGACTAAGTGAAACTAATCACAGATCTAGGAAGGGGAAACTAACCGCAAGTTGATTAGACGACTAACCAAAATTAACCAAATCTATTAAAATTGATTATAACGTATCAGAACCAGTTCAAATAAGTAAAATAATTTGAGACTAAGTGAAACTAACCGGAAGTTGATTGACGACTAACCAAACCTAACCAAATCCATTAAAATTGATTATAACGTTTCGGAACTGGTTTAAATGACTAAAATAAGTTAGGGCTATGGGAAACTAACCGAAAGTGGATTGGACGACTAACCAGAACTAATCAAATCTATGAAAATTGATTATAACGCATCGGAACCGGCTCAAATAAGTAAAATAAGTTGAGACTAACCCAAACTAACCCAAACTAACCGAAAGTTAATTAGACGACTAACCAAACTAACCAAATATATTAAAATTGATTTTAACTTATTCGAACCGACTAAAATACCTAAAATAAGTCGAGACTAAGTGAAACTAACCGAAAGTTGATTCGAAGACTAACCATAAATAACCTAATCCATTAAAATTGATTTTAACGGATCGTAACCGGTTCAAATGACTAAAATAAGTTGATACTAAGTGACATGAACCGAAAGTTGATTAGACGACTAACCAAAACTAACCAAATCTATTAAAATTGATTATAACGTATCGGAACCGACTCAAATGACTAAAACAATTTGAGACTAAGTGAAACTAACCGAAAGTTAATTGAACGACTAACTAAAACTAACCAAATATATTAAAATTGATTATAACGTATCGGAACCGGTTCAAATTACTAAAATAAGTTAAGACTAAGGGAAACTAACCGAAAGTTGATTCGACGACTAGCCAAAAATAACCTAATCTATTACAATTGAATATAACGTATCGTTACCGGTTCAAACGACGAAAATAAGCTGATACTAAGTGACATTAACCGAAAGTTGATTAGACGACTAACCAAAACTAACCAAACCTATTAAAAGTGATAATAACGGATCGGAACCGACTGAAATGAATGAGAATAAAATAATTTGAGACCAAGTGAAACTAACCAAAAGTTGATTGAACGACTAACCCAAACTAACCAAATCCATTAAAATTAATTAAAACGTATCGGAACCAGTTCAAATGACTAAAATAAGTTAAGACTAAGGGAAACTATCAGAAAGTTGAACGAACGACTAATCAAAAGTAACCAAATCTATTAAAATTGATTATAACGTAACGGAACCCGCTCAAATAAGTAAAAAAAGTTGCGACTAAGAGAAAATAACCGAAAATTGATTAGACGACTAACCAAAACTAACCAAATCTATTAAAATTGATTATAACGTATTGGAACCGTCTCAAATGACTAGACTAAAATAAGTTGATACTAACTGAAACTAACCGCGTTAGATCGAAGATTGAGAGACGAATCGAATGCAGTTTTTACAACCACCACAAATGTTATAAATAGTAAAAACGAACGAAACTTGAAGTAATATGCATTTATGTGGTATATGTTGGTAAACTTAACTTGCGTAATCTGCTAATAGTAATTTTTTACATTAGATTGTGTTGAGGGTGGGTGAGGGTGACTTTTAGTTTGTCACGACAGACTAGTTGTGTTTCATATCGTTAGATCGAGGAATGTGAGACGAATCGAATGCAAATGGTCTTTTGGTTTTTACAATCACATTTATAAAGTTTTAAATTGTAAAAAAGAACAAGACTTGAAGTAATATACATTTATTTGGTATATTTTGGTATACTAAACTTACGTAATCTAACCTGATCTCAACTATATATTTTCACACAATTATGAGTTTTCTCAGATCTCAATTTTAATAAGCGTTGCGTTGCATTCTGCTTCGGCATTTTCAATGCCCCCCCGATTGCATCTTTGTGAAGGACTGTGATTTTTTCTATTGAGCAATTGCATTAGTCTGTGCGTTTTTGGCCAGATATTTTAACTAGAACTTCTTTACCTGCACCTTATACTTTCTATAAATTATTCATTTGTTCATATTTTGTTAGAGTTTACTAGTGTTATTGAGGTTGTCGTTTGTCGTAGCCGCAGTTAGTAGTGATCGCCTAAACAAAGTGAAAGTGAAAATGATTATAATGTCGAAAATACGAGGTACTTCGTGGATTAAGCCTTATCCAGAACTTGTTTTGCTCGAAGAAATTCCAAATAGACCAACACACTAATTAGCAGACATAATTTTGCATCTAGAAGAATCGTGTACAAGTCTCCCAGAGTCAAATGAAAATTAAAATTTAGTTGTTTTTTTTATTGCATATTCATTGCATGTTTATGTATCTTTTTGCATATATACTGCATAAATTGAAAAAAAAAATAATGCGCCTCACCTTTATAAGCACACAACTGAGAAGAGAAATAAAGAATTGAATTTTTATTTTTTTAAGCCTTTTTTGCTTAAATTCCCGATTTCGACAATTTTTTATTTTTTTCATTTTTTTAAACTTTATTTCGTTAATAACTGCGTTTTTTTATTAATTTTTTTCCTTTATTTCGTTTTATAATACTCTTATTAACTTTCCGAACAATATTTACTTTTATAATACTTTTATTTCCTTTCCGAACAATATTTTGGTTTTGTTTTTTTATTTCTTTTTCTTATTTAGTTTTAAAATACTATTATTAACTTTCCGAACATTTTTTACGTTTTTTTCAATTTTTTCCAATTTTTTTTATTTTTGTTTGTTTTTTTATAAAGCATTTTTTTCTTCCCATTTTTGCCATCCCCGAACTCCTAGCTGAACTCGTTCTTTTTTTTTCTCGGGTAAAAACCGCGTTTCAACTTTTCTTTTAATTATTTATTTTTCTTATTTCGTTTTTTAATACTCTTATTAACTTTCCGAACAATTTTTAACGTTTTTTTTTCAATTTTTTCCCATTTTTCGAAAAAATTTTGGCATCCGGGGAGGTGGGGAGTGGGTATAATCCCCCCCACTGACTTGTCAGATTTTCGATCCGAGGCTCCGTTGCTGAGATATCGGCAAAAACGTTTTTTTTTTCCAAAAAATCTCCCTTTAACTTAGAGCCGCGGTCCCTTCCATATGGTCAAGGGAAGTCCTCCATGAAGAGCACCTACCATAAAAATTTCGACCTCGTAGCTCTTCCCGTTCTCCCAAAATTAATTATTTTAGTTTTTTCTTCTCCCCCCTCTCCTAGCCGAAAAGGGGGAGGGCACGGGGGTCAAGTTTTCGTCCAGGATCTTCATTTTACAACGGCTACACGTCCTGAACCAACCCTCCAGCTATACTGGAACATGGGGCGTGTCACTTTGATTAGCGTTTCACTTTGATAAGCATTTTTTCTGACTTTACCCTCGCTAAAGAAGTTTCACTTCAAAAAGATGTGCATTTATATGCGCATATTCTTAAGGGTTTTGGTTGCATATAATCCGGTTTTTAGTTATCAACAAAAAATACCGCACTGTATATACAATCTAAATTTTAGTTTTTCACTCAGTTGAGTTCAAACTCTGATAATGTCAAATCTCTCCAAATCGATTTTACTGTGGTATAAAAATATTCGACTATTACATTCAACTTGAGGCGAGGCGCAGTTGAACCATATACAGGTGAGAATATAGAAAAAGTAAGTTTTTCTTATGATGCAGAAACAAGAGCAGAAATTCCGGATGTCCCATAAAGGCAAGTTATCAACCTTTTATGTGGAATTTGTTTAGATAATTATATGCTAATGGTTATTAGAATAAGTAGCGTGATGGCATCTTCGATTGCATCTGCCCTTATTTGGTTAATGTAAGATAATTTACCATTCGACACGCGTTCCTGCAGAGGAGTAGATCAATAATGAACCAACTTTAAAGCTAGTATCAAAATAAATAATTTATTTTTTGTAATCTGGCTATCTTTTTTTTTACTTTAGTTTATTTAGGAAGTGTGATGACTACCTAATACCTACTAAATTTCAAAGAAATTAAACAAGGCACATTCCAATAAAGATATTGCGTAATTTCAAAATGCAAGTAGCTTTCATTCTCTATCATTAGTGAGTAATAGCTACAGCTGTGCTTGACAAATTACCGACAATTTACTTAGATTCCTTGATATTACCATTACCGGTCCATTAAGTAAGTTAATGAAATCACTGTAAACCGTGTTTACCAGAAAAACCTTCAAGAACCTGAATGCGGATGCGCACTATAGGATTTGCTATATAATTAAGCAAGATGCATCGAAAAAATTCCCCTTACAACGGACACACGGTATAAATACTTAATATATCGGGTGAGTAGCAAGTGCTATTTCCCTTTACAAGCGTTGCCTACAACATCAACCAGACAAGAATATCACAAAATATCTTCTTCCTCGCAGTTGGAACGTTGAGTCTCTGGATAGGGGGATCTAAATCTCACCTCAGTTTCAGACCTTATTGCTTGTACGGTCAAAAATTAATTACTTTGTCATGATTTTGCCAATGTCTTGTTTAGTATACTCTCAATTTAATGGTATTTGTACTTGCTTTAATTTAAGTAATTTTTTGTCATATGGCTCGCTATGTTTTGCTGGAGCCTATCTTTTGGGTAAGAGAGGTTCTTCTTCTTAATTAGGGAACATGGAAGTACTAGAAGATTTAGTAACTCTCGGAAAGGCCAGATGGTCTATTCAGTAAGTGGTGCAAATCAAAGGGATCCCAGAAAATATCAGAAATTATTTTACTTGCGTATTTGTCAGACCATAGATACATCCTATTCGAATATGAGGGTATATTCAAATAGGATGTATCTATGGTCTGACAAAGAGTGTTCCTCAGACAACTCCTACTTCAGAAATCCTTGGCGGAGTGCCGTGCTACGTATTGTAAGAACTATAACCGATTGCCGTCACGGTGTAAAAACGGTGGGCACTAACCCTCTATTGGGATCTCGCAGTCACTCGGATAGACGAACTCGACTAGAGCCATGCTGGAATCTTTCTCACCTAAAACTGTTTTATAACATTCTTTATTTGATCTCATATCAAGATTTTGGATTGATTCTGTTAATATCTTTTTGCCTAAAAATGTAATAAGCTTTTTTTCTTTTACTGATGTTCTGATGTTTTTAGGGTTAACCTGAGTGCTGATCATTCCCATGAGTGTTTTTGAGGCTCAATCTGGTGTTGATCATTTCCATATCTTGATTTTCCTTCGAAATATGTCAAAACAGTATATTGTGCAACGAGTGTTGAAAACTGTACTTTTTCACTGGTGGAACAGTTTGGTGGCACGTGGCAGAGATTTTCGCACGTGCTCTATCCTGTATCTACGACTGCAACCATAATAATTTATCATTTATTTATATGAAATCAAAATTTGTATTAAGCATTACAACTTTTCACAAACCGTGTTTACATGTGTGAAAAGAATTGGCAGAACATATACATATTTTCACGCCTTGCGAAAAACGCCGTGTGAAAAATATCATTTTCAAGAGTATACATTAGCTTATTTTTTAAAATTTAAAAGCCAGCGGTAAAAATTAATTTCGCTGTTCTTTCCGGAAATATTGTGGTCGCACCCTTTTAACAACATTTGTACTATATCTTGTGCTGCTCTGAACTTAGGTAATAAATCCAGGGTAGTTCTATTGGTTGGTTTCCCAATTTTAGAACTTGGCTTATTTTCTTGGTTAGTTTGGGTTA